>VXBA01004782.1:72342-208266 GCA_013399895.1 Serilophus lunatus | reverse complement strand
TTTTTTTATAATGAGTTGAATCATAGAATAGTTTGTGATGAAAGGGGACCTTGAAGATCATCTTTTTTCAAATCCCCTGCCATGATCAGGGACACCTTCAACTAGATCAGGTTGCTCAGAGCTCCATTCAACCTGGCCTTGAACACTTCCAAGGATGGGGCATATACAACTTCCCTAAGCAATCTGCACCAGTGCCTCACTGGAAGAGGTAATGATTTTTTTCCCTAATATCTATTCTATACCTACTCTCTTTCCACTTGAACCCATTTTCCCTTATCCTGTCACTACAAGCCCTTGCAAATATCCTTGCCTCATCCTTCCTGTAAGTTACTTTCAAGTATTGGAAGGTCACAAACAGATCACTCTGAAGCATTATCCCATTTAAAAATTATCCCATTAAAAATCTCATTTCTCTCTCTTGGACTTGCTCCAACAGGTCAATATCCTTCCTGTATTGGGGACCCCAGACTTGGATGCAATACTCCAGATAGGGGTCTCACAAAAGCAGAGTAGAGTGGCTCCTTTTGATGCAGCCCAGGACACAATTTGGTTTCTAGGCTGCAAGTGCACATTGCCTGCTTATGTCCAGTCTCTCATCCACCAGCATCCCCAAATCTTTCTCGGCTGAGCTGCTCTTGATCTGTTCATTCCCCAGCCTCTATTGATACTGGGGCAGCAGTAATGACACCAGGTGCAGCAGCTTGCACTTGGTTTTATTAAACTACACTTCTTAAACCTGTCCAGGTCCCTCTGGATAGCATCCCATCATTCAGAGATGCAACTGCATCACTCACCTTGGTGGCATCAGCAAATTTGCTGAGGGTGCACTCAGATCCTCTATGTCATTGATGAAGACATTAATGAATGAATACAAAAAATATGGTTCTGTAACGAAACGGGTCTCACGGCTTCTTTCAAAACATTTTCAGGAAACAATGCACAATGATCCTAATATTCCACTTACACTATTCAATGTGCAATCAATATTCACATCATACCCATCACAGTGGATGATTCAGCAGGCCTTGACGGCTGAGGAAGGAGCACATTTAAGACATCAATTACTGTAAGTCTCATCTCAGTGAAAAAGGATTCCTAATTCAGAAGTTGAACAAGTGGAAAATGGTCTGAATATTATTTATGTGAATAGGAATTTATGGATGAATTGTACACAATCAAGATGTATTTCATTATTTTTTAATGTCCTGAAATCCAGTTGTACTGATACTCACAATAACCCTGAATGTTCTCCCCCTTAAAACTTTTTAGCTTCAGCTAAACTAAATGGCTTTTTAAGAATTTTAGGAAGCATTATGTGAGTCTTGGCACTGGAGTTCCCCTCAACTCCTTGAAATATGAAATATGCATTTTACATGGAAGTTTGCATTTCAACCATTGCAATGCCAACTATACCCTACACCAATTTCCTTTTTGATGCTTTTTCATCATTTTGACAGAGTAGAGAATCAATTTGATACTAATAGAATTTCCTATAGTGAAAAAGTTTATTATTAATTTTATTAGCTTCAGATTCAATTTATGAGCCTGTCTTTCTAACCCACAGATAATTTGATGGAATTGCTGTTGTGGTGTTCTTAGACACTTAAGAATGAAAAGGCCACATAAAAGCTTCAGAAGAAGAGAAGGACTCTGAAATCTATTTTAATTCAGCTGCAAAAAAGGAGCAGGATACCTGATTGAGCTTGTGTTAAATCATAAATCAAATATTCACGGGTTTTCAGCCTGGTTTATATCCTAATTATTCCTATTTAGGATCAGTTAAAACTAACTCTGGGAAGATGATTTTTACATTTATTATTTATGACCTATTTGGTTGTGTAAATTACATCTGATGAAATTTCAGGGTTAGTCCTGTCCATCTTACAAATTTTAATACTGTGGTTTGCCACTGTACAAATAAATATCTTTTTCTAACTTTACTTACATACTGTAATTAGTTTCTACGAATTTTCTTGCCTAGTGATATTTAAATCACAGAAGTATAAACATCTCCAGAACTACTTTACTTTCCTTAAGGAAAGTACCAGAGATTCAAATAATTGAAGGAATTTTTTAATAGCTTAATTTCTTACCTTTTAAACACAGATAGATTGCCTAAAACAAACCCTGTTTGAGCTATTTTAAGTATTTAAGATGCTATATAACTTTCTCTCACTATTCTAACACTGTATTACAAACAACTACTTTATTTTCAAGCATTTTATTTCAAACACTAGCCCTAGTATGTTGTCATCTGTTTGTCAGCACACACCGGATACTTCTGCACACCATCTCTCTTGCTTTCCCTAGACATCTATAAATACTTTTAAGAATATCACCCATTCTTTTTCTACATCATAAATCATCATCAGTATGAGTCTAGGCTGGCTTTTTCCTTTCCTTCATTGTAAAAGATCTATGCAATATAACAGACATAGTTTATTTTTAGCTGAATGCAACTGAGGACTATTTCATTTAGTAAAAGATATCCGTAGATCCAAAAGGAAAATGTTTAACCTGAGACTAAGTTTCTCTATCTTTTAGCCATTCAAACAAGTATGTCTCTTAACAATTGAAATAACCTTTAAAATTACTTGAAGCCTAAAGAAATCCTTAAAAATCTCTTCAGTCTGAGATCTGTGAATGCCTCTTGTTGTGTGGACTAGCAGTCCTCTATTTGCAAAACGCAAATAATAATGATGGGCCAATTGCCAGAGCAGCTACATTATGTTTGTGGGGATCTGCACTTCCATTGGAAAGTTTTAGTCAGAAACTGAAAGTGGTTCAAAATCACTGAACTACAGAGTTGGTAATTTCATGCAAAGGACACACACCATCTGTGAAGCTGGTTCACCAAATCCTGCAAACTGATGAAAGATTACACATGATGTTTCACATTGTGCTGACAAATGCCCAATTGTAAATTTAAGGCCCCTATGTATATATCTCACATTTAAGAGACTTTAAAATTATGAATTATTTTAAACTCAAGCAGTAGGAGGCTGAGGTAATGTAAGGAAATATCTTGATTTTTCTAGCTTTTATCTTCTTTGTTATATTTAGAAGGAATCAGGCAACTTCCAGAAGAGTCAGAGTAACTTACAAGGTTAACAGGCAGTCCTGATGAATAACACAAGCAAATAATAGAAGCATGCGGTACATTTTGTTGCTTTGGACTTTGATTTCCACAGTTAATTAGGAAACATATTCAAATATGCTATAATGATGTGCATTTAGTTCTACTTTTATCCACCATGGTCTTTTTCTTTTTTTCTGGTCCTTAAGATCAGAAAAAAAATGACCCTATCTCACTGCTTTAATTATCATCCTCATTCATTTACCAAAATCTCTGGGATACACAACTAGATTCTTTTATGCACAACTAACAGCATTTAACCCCCGAGAGTATTGTTCTACTGACTTTTGACTCAAGATTTCAGATTCTTATGTTCAGTGACTCTGCTTGAGCCCTACTGACATAGAGAAACTCATCTCTCTAAATTCATTCTGGCGTAAAGTTTCCTTATACCACATAGGCACTTGATACACTTAATTTAAATTCATTTTGTAGGAAAGGAAAAATCTTTCATAAAAGGTGTAATTTTAATCCTACCAAGAAGATTCGTTTTTTTCTTTGCAGTCAATCAAATGTCTTTTTCCTTCTTAATCAAAATCTCATCTTCACCTACACAGCTGTCCTATTAAACTCTGCCTTGGGAATTCAAATTAACAAACTGAAAACACATTTCCATTTTTAGTTAGGTGCATGTGTTTTATCAATATTAACACTAACTAAGCTTAATGATAAGAATGGAGAAAAATTATTAGGTTAATCATTAACTAGGTTAATCATTAATTATTAGTTGCTATAATAAGGGTTTGGATTTATCTCCTGTACAATAAATAATTTGCTTAATAACTGAAACTCCTTTTGATAATCAAAATATTTACTTTAACTTTCAAACTTACTCCTTAAAGATCCATTGTTATCACAAAAGAGAAAAACTATGCCATATTACATTCAAATAAGTTTTATTTCTAAAAACTTGATGAAAATTCATCAGAGGTACTGATTAGTGTCTGTCAAAGGAATAAATAAAAGAATTGAAGAAATCTTTCAAATTCAACACAGCCTATCCAACATTACTATTCCTTATCTTTCTTGCTGTATCTTGACACACAGAGCAATATTTACGGCTGAACACTGCACAATCCAATGCTTTTTTGTTTAAACAGTCAATAAACCCTATCTGTATTCAACTGTAGTGAATTACTACAATAATACTGATTGTGCAGTTTACTGCACATTGCTTCTCTTAGACAATGACAGCTCTTCACTCCAAAGTTATCTTTCACCTTTTTGTCTTCTTAATAAATCTAGTAACAGTACTTCATTCTTTTCTTTAGTTCTTTTTCTGCATCTCTCCAAGAATGTCAAGGTGATCTGCATTTTAAATTTTTTTATAAATATCTGATAATTTCTGCTAACTCCTATTATCTAAGATCCCATTTCTGTCAGGAAACGGTTGCAAGAGTAGACATCAGCAGCTGGGAACATCTTCTGCATAAGGAAAGGGTAGAACTTTTCAACTTTGAAAGAAGAAATGAAAGAGAAATATGTTTAGTGAACTCTATAAAGCCACAAATAGAAGTGGGGAGAGGAAAAGAGAGGAGAAAAAGACTATTTCTCATGGCCTAAAGTCATACAGCACATTTATTGTGGAAATTATAGGCTAAAAGATCCTAAAGGATAAGATATTTAGCACACAATTAGATTGCCTTACCAGGATTGCTTATGTGAACAAAGTTATTTGTCTGTGTAGGCAGTCCTAGGGTCCTTAAAGATATTCAAACTCTTCAGAAGCAAAAAACTTGTATTACAGACTGCACAATGCCTAGCATGTTGACAGCTCCACATAAGTTATTGCTTTTATATCATTTAACAAAAAAAAAAAAACCCACCAAAAATCTCTTCACAGGAAAATCTACTCCATGCTCTTATTTTAAATAATTGTCCATTGTGTAGTACGCCATATTTATTCTATAGCAGTTATATTTCCATTTCCATAATGAGTTTTTTATAACTTTTCTACTCCATGGAAGTTCCCTATATTGATATAATTCTAAAAAAAAACAAAACTCAAATATTACATGTAATATTACTCAAACCCAGTTTCTTGAAACACTGACTACCAAGCTGATGTGGGGACAAATACTACTAAATATGACATAAACTTTCCTTTCAATTGCAAAGGACAACAAAGTTCTGTTCTTCCTTGGGAGGAAATCAAAACTGATCAATCCCAAAGAAAACGAAAGCAGATATTGAAAAGACCAGCATATTTTTATGTATGATTAAACACAACCTCACATTATACTTGTATCTAATTCTTACTCAGTATTACTTCTTCTCTGGAAAGAAATATAAACATTATTTTTAATTTTTTTTTTTAATCTTTTCTTTTCCCTGACAATTTATGGTGAGCAATGAGCTGTAATGTGGCATGAATAAAATCAAACCTTGGCTTTTGTTTTACTCCTAGGAAATAAAAAGCTAAAACATAATGGATACCATTATTCTGCCCCACAGAGTGTTCTGTTAATTTTTGAATGAAAGACTCCACCAAATTTACAAGGCTGGCAAAAAAATTCCAAAGGGAAGCCAAAACTTTATGTCAAACAAGATTGTAAATCACAGTAGAACAAGCCACGAACTGCAGTTTGGAAGGTTCAGACTGGAAGAGAAACAGCTTCATGTTTACAGCTGCTCAGAGAGATGATGCCATCTCCATCCTTGAAGTTTTGAAATATTGGCACCAGACAAAAACAAGAAAGGCCAGATACCGTGTTAGTGATAATCCTTCATTAAGAGGAAGATTGCATTATATGATCTCTAGAGGTCCCTTTCAACCAACATTTATATGATTTCCATTTTTATTTCCTGAAGTTAACTCTCCAATACAAGAGAAAGGGGAGCCAAGTAACGAAACTGAGTAAGATTCATGTTGTCAGCATAACATAAACCTTTCATAATAGCCTGAAAGTCACAAAAGTGTATAACAAGAACCATCGTATCTTGCATGGTCTTTTCCAACCTTACTGATTCTATGGTATCCAACCAGGTCTTTTCACTGTTCTCTGCTACATGCTCAGGAAGAACTGCAGCTCAGAGGAAGGACTCATGTTGGAGAAGTTTTTGGAGAATTGTCCCCCATGTGAGGAAACAAGGGAACAGTGTGAGGAGTCCTCATCCTTAGGAGGAAGGAGAGGCAGAGACAATTGTGATGAACCAGACACAATTCCCATTTTTCATTATGCTTCTCTGATTTGAATGGTAATACCTTCAATTAATTTCCCTGAGGCTCTTCTGTCCTCATCTTGACCCATGAGCTTTTTGTTACATTTTCTCTCCCTTGTCCAGCTAGAGAGAAGAGTGACAGAGCAGCTTTGGTGGGCACCTGGTGTCCAGCCAGGGTAAAACTACCTCAAGTAGCCATGAAGTTCGCCCCTATTACCAGTCCTATATGAGTACACAGTATGTGTACATACACCTGGTACGTAATCAGATTTTACTGAGTTTAATTTTGCTTTATAAAATAATTTGAACAAGTATCTGACTTCTTCTTAAGTCCTTCTTACCTATGTCCTAATTATATACCTAAAGCCTGGAAAACCAGCAGATCCTTACACAGAAATCATCTAGCAGATGGGGTAGAATAACTATCTAAAAGCAAGTATAGAAATGCAATGAAAATCCACATTTTTTCAACAGAGATATTAAAAATTCACTTTATAGAGAAACACAACATTTTATTTCAGCATCTAGCAAGAAGTGACAACCTTACTACTAGAAAGGAAAAAGAAGCAACCAAATGAAACATGTACATTACCAGCATAGTAATGTGCTGCTTTAAAATTCAATGCATTTTCTAAGACTTTAAGGGATAAAATGAATGTACTACCATTTATCAATCTGACATACTTTTTTCTAATTCCCACATTTTCTAGCAACATTTTCTGAATAAACAAATAATGAAGAAGCAATGAAGCAGCTAAGACTTATTACCAATATTCAAAGGATAAAGAAACATCAATTCTTATGTGTAACCATTAAAATCCATGAAGATTTCATGTGAAAGATTTCATTTTGAAATTTGTGTGTGATCAAAAACTCATCTCAACAGTATTGAGCCATGAAATGAAAAGTTAAAGAACTCTTTTTGCAAGTGGCAATGAACAAAATCATTGAAAGGATTCTTTCAGACAGCTACATTAATGTAGCTAGCCAACTTCCCAATTTAAAATGGTCTCTGCCACAAAAAGATACCATTTTAATGCCTCAGCCAGAGAAACAAAATTTGTCATCAACAAAAGTTTTATTTTTAATCTTCTCTGGTTTTTGCATTTCCTTTTCCCATTCTCAAGCAGCCAACAAGATTTTTTTAGATAACATTTGTTTATGTTGCGACAGTTCAGGGAAAGCAAAAAAAAAAACACCCATCAAAAATAAACTATGGGCCTACAAAGGAAAACAAACATGATACTACTCAAATGCATTCTCAGTATATTATATAAGAAACTTTTCCTATGAAACATACTACCTGTCTCTGTGTACTTTTTTAAAAAATGTAGCATTTAAATTAATAATCACTGAGTTTTGACTTGGCAGTTTTCAGGTAAGTCTTGTTCTCCTTAACTCTCCCTGAGAAAAAGAAGCCAAATTAAAAAATAATGAACATAATAAATGTGCTTCCAAAACTTTAACAAATACAATGCGATTTTGACATAACATTAATTAAAGTATGATTTAAAATCTGGATAATTGACAGAATCACAGAATGACTGAGAGTGAAAGGGAGCCCTTGAGATCACCTAATCCAATCTTTTTGCTAAAGGAACCTCCTACAGCAAGTTGTCCTGAAATGTATATATATTTGGGTTTTTCATACCTTCACAGATGGAAATTCTACAGACACTCTTGGCAGTCTGTTTCAGTGTTCGACCACCCTCACAGTAATAAGCATCTTCTTGTCTTCAGACTGATATTCCTGGTTTTAAAATTTAGGCCACTGCCTCTTGTCCTGTCAAACTAAATTAATAATGGCTATTTATGGAGCATATAAGGTTTTACAGGTAGCAAAATGGATGCCAGGCAAATGAATGTAATGAATGCAATGAAAGAAAAAATGTAGTGACAGTGTTTCCTTTGGATAGTAAACGCCAAAGATGAAGTTACATAGGGAAGTTAAAGGGTAGGTTCTACGGCAATGCAACTTCAGGGAGAGATTAAGAAAGTAGCCACAATCATATTTGTGAATTTGTTGAACAACTAGACTTTAAAAATGGTTAATGATGAATAGAGTTTTTACTCAATGAATAAATCTGATGAGAAGCTGGGTTTAAAAACCCAGAGTGCATATCAGTTTTTCTTACAGTTTGTTAAGAAATATTCACAAAAAAAAAAATTAACTTTTTCTGACTTATTAAGAATGAAAGACTAAAAGTAGGTCTCAAGAGTCTTTCTGTGAAGAGATGATGCCAGAACAAACGTAATTGAGCTATCTGTTTCAAGAAGTAGTAGTAAACTGTTTAGATTAGGTGGGGGGAAAAAAATCCAAGGACTACTGGAGGACAAATCATCTTTGTGCATGATTGGTAAATTTCTGTATGCTTTTCTTGTCAATAAAAAGAAACAAAATTATATTGAATTTTTAACAATCATAACAAAGAGTAAAAAAAAGAAGAAAATTAATTTCTGCTACTGACAAAGGTAACACTGAAAGCATAAGACTAACAAAAGATATAAAAAGGCACACACTAGTAAAAAGGAATGCCAGCTTTACTTAGCAGTAAATAGCAACAACATTGAATATTTATTTCAATATATAGTAAGCCAAAACACAATACCTTCTCAAAAGTTCAATGCTATTCACTGCCAGAGTAATTTTACTTAACAGCACGCGATGCCTCAGCTTGCTTTTATAACACTCATCACCAGTTTGAAGGATACTCAGCAGAAGAATAATATGTGATTCTGCAACAAACTGGGCCTGACTGCTTCCATGAATGTAACTCTGTAAAACAAAAATGAAAAAATATTCCTCTTTAAAATAAAGAAAACCATTGACAATGGCACAACTAGATATGTGAGAATAAAACTAAACCCTATTTTGCAGAATAACACAGGCAGCAACCGCTAGAAATTAACAGCACAGTTTACGTATGTATGCTTAGTAAAAAGGCGTGTCAAAAAAGCATCATTAGGCAAAGCACATATATACACAGTGAATGTAATGTTTCAAACACGAGTGCATTATGCTGGACTCTTTTTTTACACTGCTGGTACTGTGAAATAAAGAACACGCATTTATTTGCACAGGAGATACATTTTTTGAGAAAGGCAGTGAAGAAATCACGGACATGCCTCAGCACGGTTTTTACAAAAGTGAAAACTGAACTCTGCCTTTAAAAAAATAATTCTACTTTAGTCTTTCTATTGAGTGAAGTTTCTTCATACAAAGTCTATTTCATTTTTGTCCAATAAGGTACAATTTTATCTATCAAAGATCCTAATTCAAAAAACATCTTGTTTAAATAGAAATGTGAATGCAATAATAAATGTTAGTACTAAAACTAAGCCTAACACAGTTTACTTCCCTCTTATCCCAAATAATTATTGTCAATGGGCTCCCTTTGTACATTTATATTTAGGAACTTACAGTGTATCAGTGAAAAGCTGTTAGCATTTATTGTTAACTAGCTATGACAGTAAAAAAGGAAGGAAAAACTTGAAGGACTGAAAACATGCACAAAATGAGGGAGATTCTGTGACTTGCTCTACTATATCAATTGCAAACATAGAATAGTTTGACAAACTGTATTCATCGTGAAATGAAATAAGTTCTCAAAGTATTATTTACATATATTCTTCTTAGGCATAGATACAATTTTCACCCCAAGTAAATAGAAAAAAAATGCTCACACCTATTAAGGTAAAGAAATAGGAATCTTTTTGCCCTCCTTATGGATTCAGAGTTCTGTTAGTTTGTCTATTTTTTAACTCATACTTGTTGCATTAATTCATTTTATTCTGAATAATTCTGGTGGAATACGGTCCTTGTCATGATTCAGAACAATTCAGATTTGAAATATCTGATGTTTCAGCATACAAAAGAATGCCTTCATCCTCAGTAGTTACACTATACAGCATCAGATCACTTATTTCATAAGAAATTACAAAAGTTTTTACTCAGTAGATGATTTTCTATTGTTTTAAAGATTCAATCATATTATGCTCATTCAAATAACCGATGCAAAGCTAAATCAGCCGAGACCTTCACGTATCTAAAGATTCCATCTCTTAGAGATATCTTTTTTTCTTTAAAAAGATAAAAGTCACTGATTTTATAAGAATATCTCACTGCAGTATAACAATGAACCAAACTGTATTTCTTGATTTTTTTCCCTCGACTCCTTATAAATCTCACTAAGGCTATATATACACACACATATATATATATTACAAAAGTAAGGAAGACTATTTCACATTAATAAAAATGTTAAAATGATTGACAGATTGTGTATCCTGATTCAATTGTGATCACAATCCTGTGAATAGTGATCTGTCATTATTTCTCATGCAGCTGAAACAACATATATACACATAGGCATACATATACACTTGCAGGATCTGGATTCAATTGTGCCTAACAAAAACTAAACACCTATTTCTTCTAATGATCACAACACAAAGCTATATACAATATATATAGTGTATTTGCTATTAAAATGTGAACTGAAATAAAAAAATGAGCTTTTCATCTGAAAAGTGTAACAGGGTCCAGCAGCACTATTTAGTTATTAAACATCTATATACATTTATACATAATGCCTACTACTCTTTCTCTAAAAACACACTAAGTTGTATAAGAACACACAGAGAAAATATTATCACTGATTAATAAAACTGGTTGTCACATGACTACTAAGATTATAAATGTCTTCTGTATTTGTAAAACATTTACATGAGAGATGTCAATTTTATTCATATGCTTTATATGTTGTAAAGGAAATTGCTTTTCTCTTCCTCTAATGGTAGCAATTTAATTCACCATAACATCACTGGAGGAATAGAACCCAAAGTTTGCATATAAACACATATACATGCAGACACCATACACAGAAATCAATCTTTTACTCAAAATAATTTGCTAACATTACATTCTTTAGTTTTTTTTCCTAAGAGGGACACCTTCAAAAACAAATTTTATGCTACTGCTTTTGATGACAACAGCCTGTCCCACACTGGGGAAGAATCACATTTCAGGTGCAAGTCTTCATCACCCAGCATAGTAACTTTATTTAAACATATCACTAAAGTTTGTGTGACTTCTGATTTCATTTGCAAATAACTACAAAGAATTTTACTAATGAAGTAGCAGAGTTTAATAGCCATGTAGTTGTCAAACCTGAACAGTAATCATGATTTTAAAAATGCCAGCAAATATGCTCTCAACTCGGAAAATTTCAAGCATGTTTTTTCAGTAGCTAATCACACTTGAAAAATCGACTGAAAAATTCTCCTGATCTGAGGATGATCAGAGTTTGCAGTAAACTGTCTGCAATACTGTCCATGTAGACTACTTATTATACAAAGCTGAAAAGCCAAAAAGAAAAGATTAAAAGTTATAAAAAAATAACTAGATAGTTGCCGCTTTTTAAGTTATATTTGGATTAAAAAAAACTAAGGCAAGTTTTTATGTGTTACAGAAGTGGTAGAGGGATTTAACGCAATACACTAGCGGGATTCAGCTATTCTCAGAAATTTCTCATTAGAATACCAGAATCCTAGAATGATCTGGGTTGGAAGTGACCTTTAAAGGCCATCTATTCCAATCACCCTACAGTGATCAGGGATATCTTCAACTAGGTCAGGTTGCTCAGAGCCTTGCCCAACCTAACCTTGAATCTTTCCAGGGACATCTACCACCTCCATGGGCAACCTATGCCGGTGTCTCAGCATCCTCATGATAGAAAACTTCTTCCTTTTATCTACTCTAAATCTACTCTATTTAAGTTTAAAACTATTACCCCTTTGTTCTATCACAACGGGTCTAAAATGTCTGACACCATATTTCTTATAAGATTTCTTTAATTATTGAAACTCTGCAATAATGTTTCCCCAGAGCCCTCTCTTCTAATTCACTGTTAAAATATGTAATTACTATGATAAAATCCTAATAACAACAAGGAATTTACAGCAGAATATATTTCCCTGCCTGTTGGTTAAATTAACAAAGCAATTAGTTTTATTACATGATATAAAAGATGCAAATTTGTACCAGGATTTGACCAGTCTCTCAAGAGACAAAAGTCCTTAAGAAGAGAAAATCATGAAAATCAAGATATCCTCATTATCATTATTAATTCAGAGACAGATATGATACTCAGTATAAAGAAAAATCCCATGAACAGGTTATTTGGAAATGTGAGACTGACCCAACCAAACAAAAGCCTGAAACAAAACAATCCAACTAGAAGACCTGAACCAGAGACTGTAATTTGAAAGCTAGCTGACGAATGCAAATTTCTGGCTAAATGTCTCATAAGGATTAGTGTTGTAACTATATTTCTTTAAATGTGAGTTGCTAAAGGCATAGCCTTGCCTGCAAGGAAGTGGATGTTCTTTGATTTAGCTCTGGAAATGTTGCGTGTACATTAAAAAGCTAGTAAGAGACAATTACTATATACTGCACTACTCCCAGAGAGAGGATAGAAATGGGTAAAAGCAAAGTGACTAGCCACATTAAAAACAAAAAAAGCTTCATCTTTGTTTGAGAGGGCAACAGATCTCAGGTTAACAGAAAGACTGCACTAGTTGAAAGCCACTTTGTTAAAATATTAAGTAAGGCAGATGTTTACTGTCCAGGATTGAATCGAAAAAAAAAATTAAAGAAAAAAATCTATAATTTTAACTGTTAACTTCTTTGTTCTATTACAAATGTCCTTAGGGAGATTATTCTTTAAAGTTACCTAGGAATAAATCTAACTGTGTGTGACCCGCAGAGTCCTCAAACTGCTTCCCCAAGTTATTGTTCTCCAAATACTCAAGACAGCAGCACAGTGCATATGCTTTATAGCTTTGGATCAGCTGGAGCAAAATGCAACAGACTTCTCCAGGGCTGATGGATAACTAAAATAATTTGCAGTTGATGGCATATTATGAATCATGTCATCCCATTTCTTATGAGGAAAGCATCTTAACCACTTCACAAAGGAATTACAAGTTGGGATTTCTACTCAATGAACTGAATAGAAGTTTGAAGAAGGCAAAAGTGTAGTATTTCATATAAAAAATATGGCAAACAGCTTTAATTGAAAAAAGAATGGTGAGAACTGTATGGCATTTGTCATTACATCCTTCTCTACAGGCATCTGATGATACTGTGCAGCCAATCAAACCACAGATTATATTTGCATTGTTACTTATTTATGTAAATGTACCCACACACACCAATTTTGTGCACTGCAATGGCCACTGACTCATCAAATTTAGAAACTCATGACCATCTGGGGCTCACACTTACCTACAACAGAATACATTTAAAGATACTTCTTTAAATGAATATTGAATAATTACCAATTCTCAAACTAAAGAAAGGATCTGGTGACATATTTCTTTCTTTTTACACTACTTCTTTCCTTCTAGTAGAAGATTGCTGAATGACCTACATGCAAGGTGCATGTTCCCATGAAATTTTATTTGAAGCTACAAACCATTAAAACACTGAGAAGCAAGATTTTTGGTTTTGCTCTTTTCTGCTATTTGACACTGAATCCATTTAATATTTGGAAGCTCTGTGAAGCCTATCTGGCTGCAAATGCTCTAGGCAAATACTTTAAATAAATTCATGAATACTCAGTATTTCTCTTTCATTTTAAAGGCATCAAGAGGGAGGCCAATGTAAGATGTGTCTGTTAGAAGACAACCACAGCTTGAGCAGAAAACTGTACAGTCACACAACAACTGTTGCCACACAACAGACAAAACAGTAAATGCCACACTGGTAGGGCTAATAGGGGAACCAGAGCCTTAGAAAAATCACATCTGGACCACCAGTCCTTTTCCATCTCCAGCTTTCTCCTATCTCAGGTCTGATTTCTCAGAAGATATTTGAATTTTGAACTGCAATAATCATTTCCCAAAATCAGACAATTTTCTTTGGCAGTGATAAATAATTGTTCAATCCATGCATATTTTAACAAAATTGTGTTAAATATTTGTCCAATACTCATAGACTTTTTGAATATTCAGTGTTATTGAATGTCAGATGGTACATATATGTATATAATCCCAAACCAGGATAGTCAAGGATAACAGCAATGTAACATACCTTTAAATTTCCCTAAATGCAGAATGTGCTTGTGATTTCTTTTCAAGAGTGATATTTGTCATGGTTCAGTAATATACTTAAGTATAATCTGTTCTCTTTTCTTCCTTTCTGTTAATGCAATGTAAATAAACCAGAAACAAAGTAAGGGGAAATAAGGCCTCTGTGAGACGTGCTAATTCTCAAGGCAAGAATTTGTGGAATACCCAAAATTAAAACATGATTTCAGGTGATTCACTAATCTTTCCTAAAACAAACATCATGATGTTTATTTTCCATTAGTAGATACATGAAGGATGCTAGGGTGAAGGGAGCTGATTAAACTGAATTTGATTAAGTAATAGCCTAAGATATAAAGCTACTTCATGAAGTAAAATCTTTTTGGATAACCAAGAAATAACTTGTCCTGAGTTTATGAGATATGACATACATCTAACAAAAAAGTGTATCAAAAGTGTATCAAAATTTTGCTCATAATTAGTCATAGTGATAAGCTGAACTAGGACTGTATGTTTAAGAAACTCCTAGATGGAGACTGTCCCCTAAAGGAGACAGCAGGCCAAGTTCAAGTTAATATATGCAGAAAGAAATGAAGCAACACAGTAATTAACTGCCCCAAAGAGAGACTTATGAATTCTACACCATTAGGATAAATTCTATTAATTTTTCTTCTTTTACTACATTAACATTCAGGGTGAAATTCATCAGAGAAAGGAACATTACAGAAGGCCATGGATTACTTAATTATGATTGAGCCTTCAGAATGGCACATTAAAAAACATCAATTTTGCCAAGAACACACATTAGATACGAGAAGTTGTTCTTTTCTCTTGAAGGGGAAAAGGACCCTACAACATTCTCTGTCAATTCAGACTTTATATGTTTTCCAAGTCCAGGAGTAGAGTGACTTTCAGCAGTTTTTAGATGTTTAAAATGCCAGAGTTCTAAAATATTCTCTCACAATAGCATTTACACACCTTATCATTTTAAGTGTGAGTGCAGAAAAAGGTTAAAGATATTATGGAAAACAAATAATTCATTCAGTAAAGCAAACACTGTAAAACCAAACATCAAGGTATGTCAATGACTTTTATTGTATGATTTCATGATCATAACCACATTTCTCCAGACAGGTTTTCTATGTTAACTGTGTAACACTCCAAAAGCAGCTTAAACTACCCAGCAAGATTAAGAATAAAATCTTATGCAGTTCAAAAGCCCTAGCTTTCTGACTCTTGTCACTGCAGCTACCTATTTAAATATGTTTTCTAAAAACAGCACAGTTTCACACATCTTCACTTGAAACACGCCCTTCAAATACGCTTCTTTTATTCCTACATAGTAGTATCTGTTCAGTTCATACAGGCAGATCAGAGTTTTACTTGCTTAAGAATAAATATCCTACTGGGGATGCCACATGTAGAGCGACCTATTTCCCCTGTAGCAGCTAGCCCTCACAAGTTTTTATTGTGACCACTGATGTGAAAAAACAGGAGATAATGATGGTTTGGGCCTATGTTATTCACATGCGGGAGAATGGCTACCAACTTAGAACCTCTGTTAGCACACAGATGCAATTTGCCAAAATAATTATAAATCTTTTTTGTGACAGAGGATGTAATATGGGCATGAGCTTACTTCAGAGAACTTAAACAACACTGAAACTGAGTAAATAAATCTAGGAAGTCCTATCTCAAAAACTAAAATACAAAACTCTTGACTGGTTCATTTATTACACAGCTCAGAAACTTCTGAATAGTCTAATCACATATTAATGTCCAACCGTTAAGATAATGACCAAGTATTAAATACGGTGGTTTCTTTTATTGTCGATATAAAAGGTACACCTGCAAATGATTCTTAATAGCTTAAAAATTTAATGTGACTCTAATGAAAGAAAAGCTGTGGTTAGAGCTCACCTCTTAATAGTTGTTTTGGAGTATGCGCTGTTTGCTTGGCATATGGAAGCCAAACCATGATACTTTTAACTAGGAAACAAAAGATACTGACATGCTTTTCATGAACAGAATTCACCTAAAACCACAAACACATTGGTAATAAGAACTATTTTCTAAACTCCCAAATATGTTTTTACTTTTTGCCCTCATTCTGATGCTAAGCACAATACGGGATATAGCTTATTGGTCTTTAAAAAGAAAATAGTCAAAGGTAAAATATGCACCTAGATGCTGCCATATACCTATTACACAGAGTGGGAGTGTC
Organism: Serilophus lunatus; assembly: GCA_013399895.1. NCBI lineage: Eukaryota > Metazoa > Chordata > Aves > Passeriformes > Eurylaimidae > Serilophus > Serilophus lunatus. The sequence continues at coordinate 191,653 of VXBA01004782.1, read as the reverse complement.
ATGATGTTCACACCACTGGTGTCCTGTCAATGAGTGGTCAAGGCAAAATAGGAAAGACAACTACAGTATAGTACAACGTAAGTTCTCCTTATAGAGATGGAAGAGCTGAAATAGCCATTCAAACAGAATTTACTACGACACTAGTTTCAAACTAGAGTATGCTGAAAATAGTTGTGAAAAACACAAACAGAACAGTTTACTTTGTATTACAAGCAAGAGGAGGTGTAAATTCCAAATTACCAGAAAACCACAATAACAAAATAACAATAGGGGAATGTGAGAATAACATTTGTTTCATGTAATTATCTTCCCCAAGCAAACTGGATACCGCCCTTAACTCAGCAATGTAATGTTCAAGAGAGATGTATTAAGCTATTCCAGGTGCACAGTTCACAATGACTACTGACTGCAAATTCCATAGTAAATTAAGTAATTTTTCTGGATTTGCAATTGCAAAGAAATTTGTCAAGGATAGGGGAAATATCTATATATTTGGAATGGAGCATTTTAAATGCTAATTAACCAGGAAGGTGAGACCAGGCAGGCATGAGCAAGCAATGCAAAGCTGACATGAGCATGAAAAATTAGTCTATATGATTGAGTAGTTAGGTGCACGTCAGTATGGAAATCCATGCTATTCTTTCTTGCAAAGGTAATTTTTAATACCATCTGAAGCATAGCCTGTATATCAATTTATAAACCTTAACATTTACTTTAAAAAAGGTACCTGAGTGAATACAGTATAAAGTAATAGATTCAATTGATTGAATTAACAAGTTTACTTCTGGAGTACAATTGTAGGTCTCTGAATTCCTTTCAAACTACAGTCTCTTAAGAGAAAGATAGACAGCTAATTGTCACAACTTGAACACAAGAAAATGAAGCTGATGTTGCCATTATGGGACAACAGTCATATTTGTAGTAACATGTGTGCAGCTTTTTGTATTTCTGGATTTTTTCTTCATAACAACAAGAACAAAATTATACTTGTGTGACATACATCACTGTTTTGATACTCTGAAAGTTTAGCAAGCCAGTTTTAGAGCAAATTTTTTATTACACGTCATATAGCAGAAACAGTCATATATATACTTGCAGGTCTTGAGGTTTTATATCCTTTGGGATTTTGTCATTACGTGATGGCGAATCAGAATAAAACCCTAAGAACATTATTTATTAAAACAAATGTTATGTACCAAACTATGCAAATACATAAAGTACCAACATTTAAGTCACTGAACAGGGAGAAACATATTTTCACTATCACGTGAGTCTTATTATTCTGTTCAGATTTAGGTGTAACATCATCTGATGCTGTTGTAATAAGATATCATTTCAATGATCTAAAGCTCTAATTACTGACATTTTAATTACACTACATACTCTCACTCCAGAGCATTACATATTAACATTACTCTTGGGATAAAGAGAACATCTCATTGAATTTTTAAGAAAACAGAATTCAGACTGGCACGCATTAATTGAGGGAAACTTATTTACACTCTTTCTTTAAATCTTCTTTTTCCAAAACATTTTTTTTTCTGTGCTTAATGTCTCTTCTCCTCATTCTTCTACAAGATAATGTACATTTTTTCTCATTTGGTCTTTGTTTCTGCTAGTTAACACTTATGATCATAAAGAAGCAGTCATTTGGAGAAACGGGCTAAGGAAAAATATAGGCCTCCTAACATGATTGCATAAAAATTCAAAATAGAACTCAATGCCTATAGGAAAGGGTCAAAACTAAATTCATAATAAGTTTTGATGTACTGTTTTTAAAATTCCTCTCAGTTTTCTAGAATAAGCCTATACTAATCAGAATTGTACAGCTCAGTTACTAAAAAAAAAAAAAATGTTCAGTGTTGCCCAGAGCAATTTTTTGCATGGTATATTACATCTAGTTAGCAAATTAGAAGAACTACTGCTGACACGAAATAGAAACTGAGCAAAATGAAGTCTTAAGCAGGACAAATTGAGAATAAAAGAATCACTCCATGTCTTGAATATAAAATTTGAGAGTAGGCACACCTGACAAATAGAAATTTATTTCACAATAACAAACACTTTAAATCCATGATTTATGAAGGCAGTTATAGGAGTCACTCATTTAAATTCATTGCTTAATGCACTGGCAGATGCTTCCTAATTATTAGAATGTAAGAGCGAGAATATTATTTTTCAAAGGATATGCTATGCCATTAAGCATCTTCAGCAACTATCAAATTTGTGATGATGTATTTTATAAAGTTCTGTTTATGATGGCAGGCATTCACCGAATACGCCATAAAAAACAGTAGCTAAAATTTTATGTTATGACACAAAGCCTCCGACCTGTTTGCTGTGTTATGCTTAGCAAGTATTCCAGCCTGCAATGAATACAAATCACATACTGCCGTCAGCAAGACGAGCTACATTTCAAGTTCCTTCCATCAGCTTTCTCCACGAAAAAACGCCCAAATATTGAAGCACCAAAAAGTTTCAGGATTGCAAGAGCAACCCAAGTCCTGCAGACACTCAGAATTGTCATTACATTCAAACTTATACTGAAGTATTTTAAACGCTAGCTTTACTAAAGAAGCAATAAACATTAATACCTAGAAGAGGAGGGGAGGAGGAATCAACTGAACATCGAATTTCTATGTATTTGGGAAAACTGGGAACTATTTGATGCCAAATGAAAAAGTCTCTTAAGATGTACTAAGTGCTTGTTAATGTGAGACTTTGATACTTCAAGTGCAGTATGCAAGGAAGTTAAGAAAATTACAAGTAGTAAATTGTGAAATTGTAGTATGATTTCAGCTTAGAGGAGAGAGAATAATCTTAGCCCAATTCTGCAAATATCAGAAGTCAGAGTTTTTCAGTGCTCAGTTATTGTGCCTAGGTTCATAAAATAACAAAGTTGTACTTTAACAACTAATTGTTTTGAAATAAATAAATTACAAGCAACCTTGGACAAATAAGTTTATCGGTCAAAGGCCATACAATGAATTTCACTAACAAAGTGGGCTGAAATGCAACACAGAATTTTGAGAGCAGACACGATATCTAATGATAAACAATTCTCTATTCTCTGCAGTAACAGAGAAGAAAACTTGGCTTTTAGAGATCATGGCTTTGCAGAAATGAGAGCAGCTTGCAACCATGTATGGGCAACAACTATTTGGGCAAAGTTGTTGGAAAACAAAAAACTTAAGATGTTTGACTTTTTAGAATAGTGTATTAATTAACCACAAAAAGGCAAAATACTGATGTCAACAACAAATTTTGTGTAAGAACATTCACGTGTTCAAAGTAGAAACAGTATGATGCCTGAAGTAAGCAGATGAGAACATACTAAAAAGAAAAGGAAAAGAGTGATGTCCTGCCTAAGAAGTACACTGTGAATAAGCAAAAAAGAGAGGAAAAGGCTAAATAAACAAACAAAAGAAAAAACTCACAGAAATTAGATTGCTCGAAGGAGACAGCAGTACAGTGAGTATTATACGAGATTATATAAGGCTTTGGATGCTTTTATGGGTTAAATTGCAAATGAGATGGAGTAGAACAGAAATATCACTGTAAGGAACCATACAAAGAAAAATCACAACACAATACTGATTAAACAAGCAACAGAATATCACTTCAAAATATAAATATAGTTGAAATCTAAATTATACACAAAACCTTTCTTCCAATTAAAGCAAGAAAAGTTCCAGTCTCAAAAAATGTTTTGTGGATGTCTGCAGGCTAAATGGCAGTGAAAAGGTGCTTTCAGTCTATGCAGCCCAGATATCTGGAAAACACTGACATGTTTCCCAAGACTAGCAGTAAGTGAAAAAAATTTATAAATTTCACAGTATCTCTTATGTTTGTATTTAGTGTTTTGTGATGAAAATGGTTCTAAAAAGAATTTATGAAATAATAAACCCAGAAATATTAATTGAACAGTACAACTTAAAAAAACTCCAAACCTGCAAAAGCCAAAGTTGAAGTAGCAAGCTTCAGGTCCAAAAAATAATAATAAAACAAACCCAAACAAAAACCCAAACACATTATACAAGAATTAAAACATTCTTTGTTTTAATATAAGTACATAACAACAATAATAGCAACAACACCAACAATAATAATAAATACATTTAGAAATAGATTTCTATATACTTTGGGGAACCATAGCAATACATTGAACAGTGTTGCTGCAAAGCTGCAGATATAAAAACATGAGAGTGATCTGCTGTCTGGGAAGGCACAAAACAAAGAAAGTACTATTATCTCACCTGAAAAATGCTGTAATATAGGCGGCAAAAAAAGTCTGGAATGCTTTTAGTCTGTAATTCTATGTATGCATACAGTGGCTAGATTATTTTGTCATATGAAGAACTATAAGAATAGGTTCACAGCTTTTGTGCATAAGGAAGAAAAATTTTACACCTCAAGACAAAAAAAAACCCCAAACATCAAGGCAAAAGTAAGAGCTAGAACTGAGGATTATAGATGAAGGAAAAAAAAGTGAGTAAGTTAAAGACTGTACGTTGTCTAGTAAATTAAGATAAAGGAATTGTTCAAATTAAAATCAATGCAGAAGTACAGCCTGACAAAACTGATCAAAGATCTGGAAGCAATTTAAGACAGGTGTGCATTCAAGCAGATTTTTAAAAATGTTCTAGTTATGAAAATGTATGCCTTCTTTTTAGGTGGCTTAATTAGTTATAAATTTAGCATTCAGACACTTAAATGCTCCAGAGTACCAGATGACAGAATTCCTTGAGAACATTCAAAAACTATCAAATTTGATGTCACTAAGTATTATTTTCTTCTTTTCTTGGCATCTACAAAGATCCAGCTTCTATATTTTAAATTATCTACATTACAGTTGAACTACTATATTTTAAATTTTCTGTTAAAGGATTATTTTTTTCCCAAGTAAAAAACTTTTGTACTCTTTTTGTGGCACCCATAGCATCAAAGAAGAAATTAATAACAAATAAAAACACCTAGCACAGGAAAACACTGCTTATATGGTAAATCTAAGATCTGGTTCTCTAGGAAAGCGGCAGAAAAGCAAATGCAAAGTTAGCATGAAGGAAGGATTCTAAATACAGCCTTCATAGATGTGATGGCAAAGGATTATTTACTTACACACCAGGTGCCTTTATTCCCATTGTACATACTGTATGCAAATGCACAGCATTAATATTTTTCACTGACACTTTTGCCACAACAGAATTTCAAGATAAATTTTAGTTTGATTTGACATGGTAAGACATTTAAGCACATATGATATTTCCTTAATAACTGACAGTGCTTGTAGTCCACTGAAACTAAGCAAAAACTCCATGTTTACATTTTAGAGGTGTGCCAGAGTGAAGCTTATTCCCTAGTTGAGCCCGAGTGAAGGTCTGCCAGACAGAGCCCTGCCTCAAGCTGCGGGTGCAGGCTGGGGCTGAGGCTGTGGCAGAGCAGGTGGCAGCCAGGGCAGTGGAGTGACCTCACTGCATTCGTGCTCAAGTAAAACGGGTGAACCAAGAGGTTTCCAGCTTTCTGACCCGTGGCTGACTGCAGTGACTGCCCAGCTGGGAGGGTTTGGGTTTATTTGACGCAGGGAAATGTGATTTTGTTTTGCTGAATTTATTTAATTCACTAATTTTCTATCGACTGAGATCAGAAAGTTCCAGTGTGGTCTTTCCTGCTTTCTCTAGATTAATTACAACAAAACTCAAGTCAACAATTCCAAGAAATCTTAGTGGTTTTGTCAGTTTTCAAAATTCATCTGTACAGGCAGGCTTGTCTTGGACATGGAACTTGTAATCTGAAGACTGTTTCTCCACACATCCCACCACCTCAATACAAAAGGTTATTCACGGTGTCAGAGAAGCAGTTGGATTTACAATGAATTTGACCCCCTTTCATCATTATGGATTTTCAAGATTCCTTAGAGTTAAAAAACCTCAAGGTGACTTTGACCTAAGCATATTTCCAGTCCCATGATACTTGTAGAAGAGCACAAAAGTTTCTTCATACCTGAAACAATTTGGGTGAAGTGCTGATTCAAAAGCAGTCAATAAGCATTTTGCTATTGATTTCAACTGAGCCAATATTTCATTCTGATGGTTTATTGGTGATAGAATTTCAGAACATTAATATTTAGAAAGATATATAACACCGAGTAAGCCACATAATTGCATAGAAAAACTATAAAGTAAAACCATTTACTCTATATTAAAGAATTTCAATATAACATTTATTTCTACACAACATTTAGCTGCAGAAGACTAAGCTGGCTGTCATAAGAAAAAAAAAGTCAAGCTTTCAATATAAAAGAATAGGTTCTGCAAATAATCTTGGGCAAGACATTCAGCAGGTAAACTGTCAGCCACATTTTTGGAGGTGAGAAACATCTTTCTCCCAAGTTCTTTCTAAATTGACCTGGAGAATAATTATTTAGTGAACCAAAATATGGCTTACACTAAGTGATTGAATGAGAAAAACCACGTAGGGTAAATTTCAAGACATTCTCCAAATATTTCACATCCAGGCTGGTATCACACATTTGGTATCTGAAGTTTCTCTGAGGTGAGGTCTTTTCTTTGCCCCTTACCAGAATACTTCTAATTTCTTTTTCATTATGAGTGAACTATTACTTGTTTACTAGAAAAGGCAACTAACAGATGAAGCACTGACTTTTACTGCAGTGCCTGCCTTAACAAGGAACAGTGATGGCTAGAAGCTACGTAAGTAATGTATGTGCTCACCCTTCTCAAAGATTATGAAGGGGACATGACCACACATCAGGAAGAAAATGGACTGTCACAGCCCTGTCAGCACTACCTCTACTATTTCCTCAGCTTCTGCTAGTAGGAGGTAAGTTTCTGCCAATTCCATCTAAGCATATTTCACGTCTTAAAACACCTTCAAATGATGGGGAATGTAACATCTGCCTTGATAAAGTACTCCAAAATATAAGCGATTTTCAACACTATATTTATGCCTTTGTCTAAGCAGTTTAAGAACTCCCTACTAGCGAACATCTTTTCTGTTTTTAAGTATATGTCTCCAGTGATCCATATTCCAAAAGCTAACTTGAACAGCTGGCACGCATTGTCACTGCTTGTATTAGCAGGATTACATATTGCACCCTATCAGTCCACATTTTTTCCCTTCCTCTTTACACCTCGATAACTCCAAAGAATGTCAATTAGTGTGTATCTTCATTCTTGTGACACTGCTCACAGTATTTTCACATCTCTTGAAGTACACATACCTGAAAAATTTGCTATCAAATTTTATTCTATTATTTTATTAAACACTCTGGACAAAGGAAGAATTACTTTGCACCTGAAAGTCATTTTTTCACATACTTAAAGACAGATGCTGCTAATGACACTACAGCTTAATGTTGCCATTGAGGTTATGACTTAGAATGGTTCCTTTACAACTCTCCCTAAAACACTGCCTCCCCCAGACATGCCCCTGGTTTTAGACAGACTACCTTGCAAGTAGCACCCTGAAAGGGGTTTAATAGCTACAAATTTGTACAGCAGCTTTTTGAAAACTGAAAACCTAGTATGTACAATATCCTGCAGCAAAGAGATCCACTGCTAACATGTAGAAACATTTTATTTGAAAATGTCACCTTCGAATTTAATTTACAATGTGTCATATTTAATCATGTATTAGTTATTTGCCCAATATAGAAATGCTTACTATTTTTCAGTGCCCAAGATATCAAGAGCCTTGAAAAAAAAATCTGCTTAGTTCAGTTTTATCCAAATCAGGGATTCCAGAAGCAGTTTCCCCTGCTCATGTGCATCTCTCACACTGTGTTCTTGCTTTATGTACATCCTAAGAATGGTGACAAATTTTCATCACCTTGGATTTTTGCTGTAGAGCTTGGTTAAAGAAAGACCTGTAAGGGGCACATCATTATTTTACCCGAGAGCAATTAGACACTGTGCTACCTCTGGCAATGAGAACATATGGCTTGTGTTGTTTCCACATAAAACCAACCAAACAAAACAATTCCACAAAAACTCACACAGCTCTGCAACTAAAACTCTGAACTTTTAGACTTTTACTAGACTTCCAGAATATGAGAAAAAAAAAAACTAACCAAAAACCTTCAGATGTTGTAGCTCCCAGATGTAACTTTCATTATTTCAATTTAAACAAAAGTACCTCAGAAAATGTTTTTTCTTTCAATAATACCTCCACATACATGATTAAGAGTTGCATATATCTGAATGCTGAATGCTTCCATATTTTCAAAGTTTCTATAGGTAGTCTATTATTCTTAACAAATTCATCTGACCATCCTAAGAAATGCTTTGCTTTAGCTATCAGGTAGATTTTTTTTTTTCACCCTCACAGCCATTCCTTCCACTCAGTTACACATTTCTTGAACTGGAGATAAAGAATGTGCAAACAAAATAAGTATTACAAATTAGTATAAAAGTACCTCTAAAATCCACAAACAATTCTGGAAATTAAAAAAATAAATATCTAGACAAAACATAAATGCTCCACAGTAATTTTTCAAGTAACTGAAGACTTAAGTCTATTGTCATTGTCACAGATTAATACCCAAAAATAAATTCATATTCTTTTGACCTGCTGTGGACCAGCTTCCAATGATCCTTAAATAGAGGTGACCAGTTTTGTACCACACCACTGACTTAATACCAGTATTTAATACAGTATTAATACAACTTTTTATGTTAAATGAGAAAATCTCAGACATCCAGAACAATCATGTTTAACAAGATTATTTACAATCAAGAATGAAGAAGGTAATTTTTCACAATGTTCAGTGACATATGACTTATTTTGCAGTGTTTGCTATAAAATACTTGCAAGTGCCATTCTTTAATCTATGGCATCAAGTCCAGATCCTGCTTTCAGAAAACACTGATTAGAATCATTGAAAAAGAATGATGACATGCTTTTGGAGGAAGGTCATTTCAGCATATTTCATTCTCATCCTAACAGTAATTCAAGACTCATGACTCAGGTTCCTCGATTTTTATTTACGATGTCCTTCAAAACAAGTAAGCTAGTTAAGAAAAAGCTAAGAACAACTTCAAATCTAGATGACAATTTTTTAGCTATCTTAAAGATGCATTAATTTTATTTTTAAAAATGTGATATGAAAAGTAAAAACATTACTAGTAAACCTGTACTGTTGTCAGAGCATTTTGAATAGAGATCCTTTACTTCTCTATGTACCTGGAACTTTGAAGACAGTTTTAACATATACTTTGAAACAAAAAACATTCTACAGCATAAAAGATGAACTGAACCATCGCCATCTGAATTGCCCTGTAGATATGTAGTAGATAGAAATTCCTCAAAGAAGACTGTATATTATTATTATACTAACTAAATAATTTATAGAAAAGTTGGATAAAAAGTGAAAAATTTCTCATCAGTCTTGTTTCTTAAGTTTCTTTCAGTTGTTTCTTTACTCTCTTTTTGCATTTTGGATGCTTTCAGAACTACAGAAATTACTAAAATTTAACCTGTTAAGACACAAAGAGAAATATGAAATTATATATTTGAAAGTAATACCAGTTTTAGTATAGGATTTTAACATGCCATTTTTTTTTTTCAGTTAATTAATTACTTCATCAGGAACAGAAAAATTGAGAAATGCACTTAACCACTGCTTCAACCATTTTTGCTTTCCTGAAGGCAGGTAGATAGGCAGAAGAAAAGGCAACTAAGAACAACAAAGTGGAAATAACCCAAAATCTAGTCCTCATTCTGTAATATACTACAGACTAACATTTCACATAGTATAAAATATATATTATCAGCTATGTACCTTGCTAAAAATCAGTAATATTCTGACACTGAGGTTTCAACAGGCAGAGTTCTTAGCAGAATATCCAAAGTTGATCTAAAGGCCATTGTGTGAATTCATTTGGAATCTTTTCAAAAACAACATGTGTGTTATCAGCCTCTTAAGTGATGCTAACAGGGAAACACAGACTGCTTTAAGATTTGGGTCAACACCAAAGAAAAAAAAAGAACTGTATTCAGTAATAAATAGCTCAAACAATCACAAAATATGGTCTATTTTGTGTGATAAGAAATTCCAGTTTTCATCAGGGCAACAGAATTCTCCTACACGTTCATCTGCGTACATAGAATTCTCCAGGCACATAGCATATTTGATGATTTCTGAATTTTAATTGTCATAATGGCTTATTAGATATTAAGGGCTATTTTCATACATTTGAAATATTCGAGACTGCTGGTGAAACCCCAAGTCTTGTCAATCTCTATTTGCTATCCTGTACATTAGAAGATCAGAGATGAGAATTTCACTCATGTAAAATGCAAATATTGTTTCAGAAACCTAAATGTAGTAAAGATTCACAAGGCTACCTATATGTTGTAGTTGAAATAACACATAATTTTTGTAGATATTATCTTGAATAATCAAGTGACATACTGCCAACAGTGGATAAGTCAATGGAAATTAAAAGAAAGCCTTTTTAGCTCTCTACAGTCCACCAGCAGTGGTTAAGTACTTGATTAATTTCAGTGTGAAATATTAAAAATTGTGAAGCTGTCCACATGTAAAAGTTAAGCACAGTTGTATTACCATTCAAAACTTCTAAAACACTTTTGAGTGCACCAAGATTTTCCACATAGTTTGAGTGACTTATTTAAAAAAAAAATCATTATATGATCATAAATAGCTTGTAATGGCATTTGTATGTTATAAAGTGTGCTAGCTTTTATTCTGTTGTTTTATTCTGTTAGCATTCCAGTGCTAAACTTTGAAGTTCCAACTGGCTGACAATTCAACATACACATCCCAGAAAGAAACACATATTATTGTCAATTTCCTAAAGAGGAGGTTAGAAATGTATTGAAAATTACTTTTTTTTCTCTTAAAAATTGCTCATAAAAATCTCTCAAAGAGACCAGAGTGGAATTTCATACGGTATCAGGACTGTCAGAAACATTCAAAATTTAGCTTAACAGCCTGACATATTTATCATTACATTAATATCTAAACTGTATTAAAAACTGTAGTTCAGTACATGCAATGAGAAATTGGCTACACTACAAAAGCACTGATAATAGTGTTATCTCTTCTGTTCCAGCAAATATAACCTCAAAGAGGAAGCTTCCTCTATTGACAATTCAAAGCCTCCTTGAGTATTCACATTATGACTCTGACACTTGCATGACTGATAAGAGACAAAGTCAGCAAAAGTTTGAAGGTCATTCTTTTGTCTCCCTTGAAACTGGTATTTTTAATAGCATCTAGCAACCCTTGTCCAGCAAACTCTGTTGAGAAATGCACTATTTTTTGGTAGATATTAGAAATGCAACTACTGTTATGACTGAAAGTGTTGCACTCACTTTTTTTAGCTTGCCAAATTAAAATAAAAACACCAGGAATAAGAGAACTGATCATTAAATTAAAAGAGGAAAGATTGCAACTAAGGATGTTCTGTTAAATACAGAAAATTATATTCATAGGATGTTAAAAAAGCAAGTTATTCTTATAGCATATTAGAAATATATATATAACAAAGGGAGCCAGGATTCACTCACTTTAATATTTCAAAATGTAACAGCAAGTCCACATTGAATTTTTTTTTATGTGCAAGGGACACAATGTATTTTTTTAAGTTATCATCACACAAAAATAGTATTTCGATATTGTTACTTTTACAGCTTCTCAGTTGAGAAATTAAATTTGATGATTAAATAAAAATTATATCAAAGTTATCTCTAAAAGACCTAGAATAGGTCAAGATGTTAAATTGAAGCACTGATTAAAATAATTGTGGATTTAAGTTAGTTATTAGTTATAAACAGACACCCTCCCACTCCTCCACCACATGTGGAATGAAGAAAGCAGTTTATCCTTTGGTACAGTAACTTTCTAAACATTCATTAAAAGTGGCATTTTCACTGTCAATAGAAAATTACAAGATTGAAGAGCAAAGATCTTCAACTTAAGTAGACAAACAATATATTTTCTCATCTGACATGCAGTCTAGAAAAGCCCTTAAAAGATGAAAGCAGAGCATTTAAGTCAAGATTCTGATAAGCCTACAGATGCTCAGTCTTTTCAAGAAATAGAGAAAAGGGCATTACAGTGCTACTAAGATAAAAGCAGAAATAACCCAAAGCTGTATCTTAGCTTGTGTTCATTTATATATGTATTAGCAAGAAATAAATACACATTCATTTAATGATCCTAGAATATGCATGATAAAATATAAGGCACACCTTCTCTTAGGAACAGGCACATCAGATACAAACCTGCAATCCAACTATCTTCTTGCTTAAAATCACACTTCATATCAAAACAAATTTCAAAATTTGACCAGAAGAATACCACCGTTACTGATGTAAAGATGCTTATGCTGAGCTGAAAACTCAAAGACTATATTTACATTAGCAAGTAGTGCATATTATTTCTCCAAACCCAATATTCACACACATCTCAGGTAGTTCTATTTTGCACTAATTCCTCTTTGGTCCAATGGACAGAACAAACCAGTGGCAGCTGGGAGTGTACTGGCTGAACTCCTAGAGTTCACATTCTGGCATCATTTCTTGCAAAAAGGATCACAAGGCCATGTGCCCTGTGTATTGTGAAAGTACAGAAGGAAGGAATAAAGGTGGCTTTATCTGAACGAGGCACTATTATGAGTGAACATTTCAGGCTTTGGTGGAGGACAATGTAATTGAGAGATAACTCAGACCTCACTCATGGAGAAGGGTGCTATGAAGATAAAGAACTTAAAAGCACTCTGAAAAAGAACTCCATGTGGTAGACTGGTGACTAACTTTCCAAGCAGAATTGAAACAGGTACTATTAACAATGGATCTCAGTGATTGGTATATGACACCTGGCAGATTACATCCTCAGTTGCCTACTGGTTCCACAAGAAGCACTAATATTTTAAGTGCATTTTTCATATAAAAAAGGGCACTGTAAAGACATAGGAAGCATAAAATAATTTCAGGTAAAAGGATTTGAGTTCATCCAGTAAAATATATTGAAATATTAATAGTAACACATTTCATACTTTCAATTTAAGATTTTTACATTTCAAAAGAGCTCAACTGAAATGGAAAATTGATGAGGGAAAACATCCACATTAGAAAAATTTGGTGAACTGAATGAGTCAGAGATTAACCATTAAGTTTCTTAAATTATCTTGACTCTGTATCCTGCACATTCTAAAAATAAATAAGTAAATAAATAAATAAATTAGTGACCTTCCAGGAAAGTATTCCAGAACTGATTAGTAATCCCAAATGGAATACAATGAACAACCACCTTAAAAAGAATGGAAAGAGACTAAGTAACAAACACATTTCCCTCTTAAGAAGTAAAGAAGCTTAGGGATAAAATGAAAGTTTTCAGGAGGCAAACTGAGGTGGTCCCACAAATGAAATGCAAGCAGATAGCTCTAATTTCAGTCATTAAGGCAGAGAACAAGCAAAAAAGTTAATATGCAGTAAAGGGTAGTAATAACCCTGTTTCTGAATTCTGTGAATGGTTATGATGAATAAAAGGGATACAAGTGTCCACAGCTGACAAAAAACTCAAAAAAACAGAATTCCAAAACTAGCAAATAAATCTTAAAGTCCAATAACAATTTTAATTTTTTATGTGCATAGTCGATCCAAGTCTATCTGACCAGGTTAGTACAAATCTGCAGAACAGCATACACAGAAACCAACACACCCTGGAAAGAAGAATGTAGAGTTTTAGAATTTTTTTTAATAAATTTTGAAATAAAGAATAATTAAACATATGAAGGAGCATGATTTGAGATGAAATACAGTACACTTAATCCAGAGAGATAGATAACAGATACATCAGGTGTCTCTTAATGTAGTTAATGCTCCTGATAAAAGAAAAAAGTGTCACTATTTATCTGGACTTTGGCAATTCATTCTGTTACACAAAAATGGATTTGGAACAAACTCTATAAGCAGATTGAATAGCTGGCTCAACGGGAGAGAAAATAACCTGCTTAAAAATGCACAAAGGAAGTCTAGATCTCGAGACTAATTTATGAAGTTTCAAGTGGATGACTTGGGTGCAAAAATCAGTACTAATGAATTCAGCTGAGGCCAGAAAGGAACCGAGGAAAAAACCACCATTACTTTACACAGGAAGAACTGAAAGTTATAAGCTTCAAAAGTCAGAAGGATTTCCACAAATTATGCCCTCACTGTATGAAAAGAACTCAAACAGGACAAAAGTATCCACTAAATAAGTAAGCGTTGAATATGATTCATTACTTTCATCCGTCTATTAAAAAATTCAGTCAAAATTAGGGTACAAAGTGTTGCATCTGCAATCCTCCCAATAATTAAAAACTCAATTTGAATACAAAAGGTGGTACAACAGCACTGTAAAACAAGTCTGGGAGCAAAATCTTAATTAAAAGTCAATGATTTTGGTAAGATACATGTAAAGAAAATGAAAGCTGCATGTGTGTCTGTCCCTGACCACCTTATCTACAAGATCTGTGTGACAAAATCTATAAACAAAAAAACCCATAGAAAATCTTGTGAATGATTCAAAGAAAGGAAAAACAAATGCTAGATAACCTGCCATTTATAATTACTCAGAAATATTTGATATCTAATAGGTGGGATATATAGTACCACCCTACTGCCTTTTAAAGGCTCAGAAGAACAAACTGCATGTACAACAAAACTTTTTAGTTTACCTTTTAACTTAGTCCTTATGTCTTCTTCTACTATATCTCCTTCAGGAACAGTCAGTTAACATGAACGGCTAACCAAAGAAAGGGATTAATGCTGGCACCAGAGCTAGACAAAAAAAAGTCAGAACACATAAAAAACCCCTTTTATATTTAATAAAAAAAATCAAGCAGCAAATACCTATTGTCTTGCAGACTTACAAAAAAAATAATCAACAGTTCTTTATGTTCAATAAAAAATAACCACCATGAAAAAGAATAACCACAATAAAATGGCATCTCTCTGAACCAGAGATTATGGGTGAATTAGTCCATGAAGGACTGTCTGAAGTATGTTGCTTCAATTACATTAAAACACTGAAATGCATGTTCTTTCTCTTGACATTGTTCACAGGCATAAGAGAAACCTAATCTGTTACACTGAAATGACAGCACTAGAACTTACTTGCAAAACTCTATGGAAAGGCAAGAGCTCACCAACATCAAAATGCACCGGGTCTATATCCCTAGAAGGCTCTGAAGGTCTTGCTTAGTGGTTCACAAGACAATTCCCAATTGTTGAAATTTTACTTCAGTAAAAGTAACATCTGCACCCTTCTACTACAGATTATTTTTCCACAGGGAAAAGGTAAGAGTCACAGAAATAATCCATCAAAAAGAGTGAAAGACGGTGGTGTACAACAGGGAAAATATGTTCCTTTCTTCACTTCTCCAAACATGCTTAAATTGTTTAATAGCTACAGGAAGCATGTCTGCATGCCTCTATTCAGAGCAGAATCTATACTGAGAAAAATGCTTTCTTGTTTCCAGTGTGGATATTGCAATGATGTCACTTAAGCACAACTATGCTATCAGGAGCTCTGAAAAGCTGTACTGTTGGGCTAAGTCCAAATTTTATTAAAGCGAGTATTAAATTCTAATTAAGAACTCAGCAGAATCACCTTTTAGTGAAGAGAAGGATAAAATTTACCTTGACTGTTCCTGAGGGAAATTAAAAAGAAAAGATAACAATAAATTAAAAGGCAAAATTAAAAGAATTCTGTGGGTGGTCAAACACTAGAATAGGTTGGAGAATCTCTAACCACAGAGACATTCCAAATTCACTTAGAGAAAGTCCTGAGCAACCTGACCACCTCTGAGTAAGCAGCTAGACTAGACAATCTTCAAAATTACCATCAAATCAAAATTACTTTAATAGAGAAGGGCTCTTACCTTTTAACATCCTCACAACCACTAAAGTCTGGGAAGACACAAAGATTCTTGCCTGGCATTTAAGCTGGATTTAAGAAAATGGCTCTTGTTTTAATAGTTACAGAACACAAGATTTGTTTTTTTCCATGTGTCATTCTGGTTTTCTGTTTTAAAATATATTTTATTGTATTGCATTATCATTCTATCTTTAGATATATCATAGCTACATATTTGAGGCCTCCCTGACTTCTGACATAAGAAGTGTTCTGCAGAAAAAAGCTCTTTCAAATTAAACTAAATAGCTTCTAGGAGCCTATCCACACTGAGCAAAAGGAGTGGAGGACAAGGGGCATTAATTAGTTGAAAGCGGTATCAGTCAATTAAAATTGGATTGCTGTTGTTACAAAAAGCAATGAAAATCTGGTAGGGGTTTTTTTGTTATTTCATTTTATTGGATTTTATCATGATAGAGTACTTCCTGAATGCTTACTTGTCTAAAATACTAATTTTACTTGATGAGAACATGTACCACCTTTACTGAAATAAAAATCAGAGCACTTGCAATACAATGAACTTTTACAGCATGTATGTATCCAGAATTGACCATTTTAAGAATGCAGAGGTTCTAATCCATCATCTCAGCAAACCTTCTGTCATGACCATTTTCCTACCTTGTTTTCATCCCACAGTAAAAAAACAACAAACAAGACTACAAAATATTGTGTAAATTTTCCCTCTTCTAATACCACGGTAGAAACGTATGTTATACAGGATAAGTTATACAGGTACAATCAACCTTGCAATCTCAAAAATTAGGACAAGATGGGATAATAAGGTTAATAATTTTCCCAACAATCATTTAGATATGAAATTTTCCAGTTGTTAATGAGCTGATCTGTTAAAAGAATTAAGATAGCTTTATATTGGGTCTAAAGATTACACTGCCAGTTGTTAACTTTTTTGACTAAATCATCATAGAAATTTAATTTAAAGGCTTGGGAAACCCTTTACAGCTTGTAGCTTTTGAACAGATTCAGTGTGTTGATAACCACAGGAAAGCTATTTCATTAAATATACTTGTAATATAAATAATGCATTTCTATCCAGCATGTTAATATAAATAATTGGCTATTCCCTTAAAATATTAAGAAGTATTAATTATTTTCAACAATACTATGGTTGTGATTAGTGACAACAGATGCACCAAAACATTACTGTGGTAAAAGTCAGGCCAATATCATACCTCATGTTAGGTACTGATATAATAACCTGTATGAACTTTTTTTTTAATCCAAAAGCAAGACAAATATATAACATACCACTCAGTAAAGTGACTCATGTATGTACTGAAACTGCTACCAAACAATGTTGCCGCTTGCAGAAGTCAGGCATAACAAAGAATCTCAGCCAAGGGTACTGCAAACATGCTTCCAGATACATTGAAGGCAAAAGGACAATGTATTTAATGTGATTTAATGAGCTTGAAATGGAGAATCATTCTTTAAAACTCTTTCAAGAAATGGTTCCATGTATTTTAATTAGACTCCTATGACAAAGTCTGTATCGGAAACCATGAAGAATTAACCTTAGTGACAGTTTATTCTACTTAGCAGTCAGCAGAGGACTAACGTGAATTAAGAATCCCAATGTTCTTGGCTTAAATTTTTCAGACAAATGGTACCATCAGTGAAATATATTTTTCATTTAGAAAATATACAGATTACATACTCAGAAACATACAGATTGCCACACACCTGAATCAGCAAGAAAAGTGAATAAAGATCAGTGGTTATAAAACTGTGAAAGGTAAAGGTAAGTGTCGGGGAGGGGAGGAAGGGTGAATAAACTCTTCAACTGAAGATTCACTTATATTTAATGTGATATTACAACGGGTTTTATCTAAAAGATCTGCTAAACTAAAAATTGCTCCCTAAAGACATAATTTGTAGTATGCTTAAACAATTTTAACAACCTTTTAAATAAAAGACATTATAAAATATCCAATTAATACAGTAGCAAATAATGCCATTGTCCATTCCACAATGCATCAGCTTTTGTAGGAAAACCATCTAATAACTTGTAACAAAAATATCATATTTTTCTCTTCACATAAAAACTTTCTAACTTCTAGTAATTTCTTCTCAGAGAAGGAAAGAAAATGATAAAGTTTGGAAACTGTGTTAATTCAGTACTTTAGATCAAGGTTATACTTTGCTCTGTTCTCATTTACAGCAAACTTTCAACCATTTTAAAGATGCAGTCTTGTGTATATTGCACAATAGAAATTGTAGAATTTGTACGCAAAATTTAAAAAAAGCTGCTATTCCATGGACAGATATGCATAAAAGCTTTCTTAGCCATTGCTGCTATTTGATTAAAAGCTGATGGAAACCTAATGAGAATTCTTTGCTATTAGATTAAGTAAACAGCAGCAGAACTACCACTGCAGAAGGCTCAAAACCATGTAATTACTTTCTCCAGCTCTCTGCTTGTCTCACCATCACCTCTATGCAGCTCAAGTTCTGAATAAAAGTCCAAACTCTCACAAGACTTTACACATGGGTACCACTAGTCCAGCAAAACAGGTAAAGATTTTAGTGCCACACAGTCAATAAGGGTCTAGTCCTAACAAAATTATTTGTCAGAAGATTATGATCTCCAGAAACAAAACAGAAATAAAGTATATGCCTAGACAGATGACTAGCACCAGTTTCATCAACCTAAACCAGAAAACAAATGGCAAACAGAGTGATTCAGCTTTCCACAATAAAACTGATGCTGATTTCATGTGGACTCAAAATCTGAAATTAGCTGAGGGCAATGGGGAATTACGGAAATAACTGCGACAACCTTAATAAGAGAGCACATCAACTTCACAGAATAGACACCACAGAAATAAAAAAAAAATGGTTTAAAATTTTCAAAAAATACAACCATAAAATAGCCTAGGTAATCAAACAAAGAATCATAAACACAAGGTACAAGCCAAAAATTTCAAGAACCGGTACTTGCACAAGATACTGGCAATAGTAAGTAGTGTTGCCTAAGGAAAGCAAAAAGACATCTTTCTAGCTTTAAAATAAACAAACAAACAGGGATTTGAGAAAAAAATATGTAATCTAAAATTAGAGCAAGAACAAAGCATATAATAGGAGATATTAAGCTATTAAGCTTAGTGAGCTATTCTATGCCTACACTTGAAACTAGAAATTTACATGGTAAGACTGTCAACCGTTTCAGAGTATAACATACAAGTAATGCTTGTACAACAGTACCATGCAGATTTGGAATTGGTACTAAATGCTAGACATTGGAATGAAAGTAATAAGTTAAATTTCATCCAGATGTAAAGACAGCAGTTGCTGACTTAATTCACAAAGTGTTACAGTGAATTATCATGGTTGAGTAAATTTCAAAGAAGTGTTAGATAAGCACTTTTATGGCTTCAAATTCACAGAAACGAAGACACGTGCTAGAAAAATGAAATAGGAAAATGTTCAAAAGTGTTATTTGGAAAAAAAAAAAACCCACAATGTAAAACAGGTAAAGCTTTATAGAATACTTATTAATCCTCTAACACTTCTAAAGTTAGAGCTTTAAATTAAAACTATACTGGTCAGTGATAGCTTAATTAAATTAAATGCATAAATGCATCTATTATTTTTTAAATTCTTAGAATCTGACTGGTTTTACTTACTGACACAGACATAGCTTCAAATAGTACTGATATACATGAACAAGTAGAGACAGGTAAATCACAGGCACAAGTTACTTACCTGAAGTAATATAATGCAGCAAAACCACAAAAGAATGTATGTATGTTGACCAATACAATAGGTAAGTATGTAGAATTCAAAAACAGCTTTAACATTATTTCCATTATTTAGTTGTGTGTGTTGACATTCCCAAAGTAGTAGCTTTTCAGACACAAGATATGGGGTCACACTCTGAAAACTGAGACAAGCCAGCACAAATTCAAGAATATTTTAAAATTATTTAATGTAGGGTATACTTTAGAAACAGGTCTTTAAGACAGGCAATATGAATAAAACTGGATATGGTGAAAACCAAATGGTGCTTTTTCCATGCAGTATTTCTCATTTCTGCCACTCCGTATGAAAGCATCATAAATTTAATACTGCAAGGCAGTAATGAAAAATTCTAAATTTTCATAAACAGTGTTTTATTGAGATTATTTATTATTCTATTTCTGAATAATTAAGTTCACAGATGAAATTGTCATTTTATGACATCAGTATGCTGCTAAAATGATAAGATGTAAATGTGTAAGTGCAGATGGATAAAATGCAGATCAGTAATCAAATTCAAACCATCATGTTTTGCTACTCCAGTTAAGATATGACACAAAGGGAGATTAAAATAATTTTTTCTTTAAGACATAAAACATTTTCCTTTATCTAGTGATGGCCAAAGTTGAAAATAGTGCAACAGGCCACTAGTTCTGAAAAAGCTTCCTGATCACTAAGTTCATTGCAAATTCTGTAGATTCCATCCCAAGAAATTGCTTGAAAAATGGTAAATAACAAAGATCGGTAGAAAATCGACAAGATCCTCTTTATTTTCATAATAGGCAAAAAAGAGTTTATTTTTCTGAACACCGATAAACATTCATTAATTTCTGAGCAGGAAGAAGCAAATAAGATAACTCTTCAAAGGCAGCAGCAGCGGGATTCAACAGTAATTTTGGCAATATTTGACTGTAACTAGGTTAGTAAAGCTGATAAAGAATTTAAATTGAAGGACCAAAGAGACACAAGAAAAAGAATTCCATAAGGTTCAGTGGAAGAGTCACAGACATGATAGAAAATGGCACAAAGCACAAAATATTTGGCACCTCCTTTCTAACTAAAATGCTCTGGAAAGGAAGGTTAGAGGTTACAAATCACAAAGGTTTATGTAAATGTAGCCTGAAAGGAAGAAACAAAACAAATTTGTTTTTTGCTGTGTGAGGGAGCACACCCCTATAAAAAGACACAGTATCTGTGTTTTTCTTTGGGCAGTGGAAACTCTGTGGTATGGAACAATTTATAACACATTCACAGCAGCTGGGAGCATCACAGAGAAAAGTTTGAAAAACACAGCCACTCACTTCATTATTCAAATCAGAGACGGTAGCACTTTCTAAACCTCTGAAATTCCAAAGCAGACTCTGCTTGCAACTAGAGACTTAAGACTCTGAGAAACTGTCTTATAGAACCACGGAATGGCAGTTATTTGCAGTTGTAGACTCACTGTAGCAAGTGATTGTCTATATAATGTTTCTCCTCAAAATAAAAGAATCAACTCACCACTTGTCCATTCTGAGGATTTTTATGTGCATATGGTGGTCCACGGATGTGATTCCACATCTGACCAGATGTCATAGCAAATACAACACACTAGGAAAAATAGAGGAACAATACATTCATTAATTCACCATGAGGAATTGAGTAGAAAACCATTCTGCTGGTGATTCTTGCTTTAGCTACATAATTATTTCCCTAACCAGACACAGAATCTACCTCTACTTGAATTTTAGGATCATGTCTTCACATCTGTTGCTCTCATAAAATTCTTAATTACTTTTGTAATTCTGAAAATGAGATAGGTCAAGACAGATTTTCCAAATCTTAGCTGAAATAATCCTATATTTATGTGCCACATTTACATATCTATATGGCAACAAGCACTTGCAACAGTAGAAGGCATTCATTGCAAATGTTCTGGAAACTAGTATTCAAGATTTATATAACCTTTCACAAAAATATTTCTGCCTCTAAATCCTATATAAAAGTTTAGCTTACCTCTTTGCTTACAGGTATAAGAAATGATGTATAAAGTCAGAAAAAAATCCAGTTATTTAGAAAAATCCGTCTTGTTTTACTAAATTCTCATTCTGTGTCCTATATGACTGGTTCATTTTAGAAATATCAGATAGCAATGGTTGATTTGTCAGAAAAGGGAAATTCTCTATGGAAGAGTCTGAAGTTAGGTTAGGGATGCACGACAACTGTAAAAACAGACCTCAATTGTCACGGAAGGTCATATTGCAGAATCCACATGAATGTACTATGTGATATCGGTATTGTGGAGTATATCAGCACAAAACACATTTCTCATACCCATTAAATGCTTTGAGAATGGTAAACACATGCTTTGTCTGCTCATTCAAGCAATCTGACATATTTTTCCCATTATAGTCAGCTCCTAGGGAGCTGCCTGCTAATCTAAGCATAGATTTTGCTTTCCCAGATTCCACAGGTATAAAGTCAAATCTGAAGTACACACACAAAATAAAACTGAAAATTATATGCAGAAAGCCACAGTGACAGCTTGGTAAAGAAAGTGCTTTCCAAAGACATCTAGCTGCCCACATTCTAGCCAAGGGAACAGATAAACTCTCAGCACAAGTGCTGTTGTCTAAAATGAAGCAATTCCTTATCTAAAATGTTAGAAGCTTGCCTAGTTTATTCTGTCTGACCTTTTCTTCTCTGCTTAAGAAATAAAGAGTCCTGACAAGTGTCTGAATTGCTTCTTGTTATCAGCATAAAAGGACAGGACTCTGCAGATATCTGAGGACTGAAGCTCTTCCTCATCTTTGTGTTGGCATGTCAGAGGGAAAACTATCCATAGATGAACAGCAGAATTTGAATTAAAGTCTAAAATAATCTAAAGGATAAATTTTGCATGTAATCTCAAAGGATATCTTTTGGGATATTATGTACTGTTACTCAGTCATCCTGGTTTGCCATTCTAAAAGTCTTCTAGGTAATGTTGCAAATGAAAATGTCTAAGGCATACAAGATACCACCAGAGTGTGCAGTGCTTCAGTGAGATAATGAAACCACAAATATTGCTATTGCATAACCTAATGTTGAAGACAAAACCAATTCAATGGTCTTGTGTGAACTGGTATTGGCCCCCAACATGTGAGATGAAAGCCCTGGTCTTGTTTTGAAAGTCTATCAAAACTATGAGATGGATCATCCATTCCTAAATATTCTCCTAAAACAGTGCTTTTACACAGTAGTTTGGTTTCAATGGAGTTATCGAATAAAATCTCAGTTAACATTTCTGGGATCCTCTGTTCTGCTAGCAGGCACTTTATGTTGAGAATTTTCTTTCAATTTTTAGCAACAGATCATTCAATCAGGTAGGGAGGAGCCATGCATTTTTCATTTAAGTAAAAAGTATCCAGTTTGGGGGGAAAAAAAAAAAAAAGCTCTTCAAAGCAAACTAAGAAGCTCTAAAAAAACAAGAAAAAGAAAGCAAGAGAGTTCCCTGCTTGCAGTGATACAGTTTTCAGTCACAGGATCTCTATGAAAAAGTTTCGGTTGAAATTAAAAAATGTAAGTTCCAATATGGTTAATGAATGCTAGTTACCTAGTAGTACAACACTTCCCAAAAAACAGTCAGAACTCAAGCCAACAGCTTTTAGAAAAGAGCTTCCATGCTTTCTGATTTATATATCATGTGAAGAAAAAAAACTGCCAGTAAGGAAGAAAATACATGCTTCCTGTACTTTTCTATGCATCTTGCCAGGCTTTCCCTGCTTAATTTGTTTTTTAAAGTTCAAAAGGGAAAAAGTATTAATGAAAAATATTATTTATTAAACATAGTTTGTACTAAAATGATTCTATAATTTGAAGAAGTAATTTTTAACCTCTGCAAGACAAAAAATATAATTTCCCAAAACATTCAAATATTGAATTGAAACACTGAGATATGAAATTGAATGAATTTCCTGTCTCCAGAGATAGAGTGCATGGTTGAACAAAGAAAATACGACTGATTACAGATATTTATTTGATTTTTGACACAAATATCTATTATAGTGTTCCAATAATTGTTTTACTCAGGATATCATTAAAGATTAAGAGTCCAAAAAAAGTCAGACTGATACATATCAAATGTATTATCATCAAAAAATACCAGTAATTTAGAAAAAGACATGAAACTAAACATGATAGACTTACTTTGGAAAACAAATGTCAAAACTCTGTGCTAGAGCTCAGGATACTCCAAATGACATCCTGGAAGAAAGAAAACATTCTGCCCCTCTACCTCTCTACATCAAAAAGAAACATCATTTGGCTTGAAATCTAATCCTGCAGGTGGTTTATTTGAAAACCTGTTCTTTATTCCTTCCTCAACATATGG
This sequence comes from Serilophus lunatus, assembly GCA_013399895.1. Classification (NCBI taxonomy): domain Eukaryota; kingdom Metazoa; phylum Chordata; class Aves; order Passeriformes; family Eurylaimidae; genus Serilophus; species Serilophus lunatus. The sequence goes on along the minus strand of VXBA01004782.1, from coordinate 167,606 downwards.
TGTTTTTAGAGGCTAGATATTTTGTTGTGTTTTTTTTAATAGATGCAGATTAACAAACTGCTTAAACAAAGAATTCATGCCATGTGCACTAGTAGGAAAAGCTATGATAGCACATAAGAGAAAACAGCATTACCACTAGCCATTATTCAAGAGTAATGTCAAATATTAAGGAATTCTGAACAAAAGGCTTTTTTTTTTTATTATTATTAACAACGTAGATATAAAAATTTATTAGAGCTCAAAAGGTCCTAGGTAACTTTATCTATGAACTTATGTAATAAGCACTGCCAAAGGCTCATCATAAAAAGAAGGTATCTTCTCATATTGTTGAATTGGATGCCATTAATATGGCATGGCTTTGAAAAGGCAAAACTGATTATATTATTACCAATAACCTGGTTCTAGCAGAGCTAAAATACATAAAACTACAGAATAGCTTAGATTGAAAGATACCTCAAAAGACCATCTGGTCCAAACTTTCGTGGGAAAGGGAGCTTAGATGAAAACAAAATATGAATGCAGATGCATAAATAAACTCATATTCCATCTACAATTTTAGCCGTGTGCTTTCGAGAAAGGCCAATTCATACTGATAGAAGCTGAGAAAAAAATCTTTTAAACGATCAAGGGAATACATAATCATTTCAATGGCAAAGGAATAAAAGCTTGGTTTATATTGTACAAAACACATGGACAAATTTTTTAAAAGTACTGTTTTCAATTGATATTAACTGCTAGTACAGCAGGAAGGAGCTCTATTAAGCAGCAAAATGTTGGATTGGACTCAATAATTCCAGACATCATTCTAGTATTGGTAATCATGCTCCTGAAAATTAAGCCTTAGATGCTGCTCCTCAGATTTTTGCTCATCAGTCACAATGATGGCAGAGTAATGAGTCCTTATTGATACCCCCTAACCATCCTTTACCATCCTTGCATACTATTGCCTGTCTAAAATTGACACAGCTGACTATGCTGCACAGCACATATTTTTCATCAAACTAATTAGTTCTTTGAAAACTATGATATAAACTAAATTCAATCTTAGTTCATTATTTATGGTTTTGAGGATTTAGTTGACTAATATATTAAATGGACTTAGCTAGATCTAGTCTTTCCTCAGAGCTTACACTAAGATCATCCTGTTCTCATTCAGGTTAACTGTAGAATGTCAAGGTCAGTATTACTGAAATCAGTTTTGGAAAGAATTCTCCATTTTTCTTTGTTTCTCAGTTATTTTATCATTGTCTTACAAACATATAAAGCCTTTGTTACTTTTCTCAACATTTCTTTACTCTAAAGTGATACAGCCTGACACAGATATCCACACTAAACCAACCATAATGTTTTTGATTTTACTAAAAGGCGAATTGAACGGCAGTCATAAACATCAGTGACACTTACTATTGGAAATGTTTTCATATTAAAGTTCAAACAAAAATCTATCTATCAGAGAATTTGCTAACTCCCAGTGGATCACTCCTAGTAGCTAATACTGCTTATGACAATTAGATACAAAAATTTAGATTACGGATGTTTTTCTGATTGTATCATTCTGAACAATATATTAATGCAATAGATTTTAATATACCATGCAAGTAATGAAGACACATATGCAAGGATAAGAAACTAATTAAAAGTATATTAGTAAGGAAAATCAGCATACCAGAGCAGCCATGGCCCAGCCAGTTTTGTTGTAGATGAACTCTAAATTATTTCTTCGCAGATATAACAAGCCACCAACAAGAGATACCAGAAGAGCCAGTGCAATTGTACCAGAGTAGTTAGGAGGTCTGAACACCCGAATCTGGAAAAGGTAAATACAAATAGATAAATTGTAATAAATGCATACATACAGATCATCTTCAATATAAACAAATATGGAGTGTCTGAAATCTGCTTCCAGAGTCAGGAAGACTAATTCCTAAATATATTTAAATAAGAAAAAATAGTACTTCATTTAAAAAGCACATAATATGAAAACAGTTCATGCATAATTTGGAACTTTTCAATTCTGAAACATTATTTCTTCAACAGAGTTGCAGGTCTGAATTACAAGTAGCTACATTCGAATCTAAGTGTTTTATACATAGCCATTGTGTATAGCACATTTTACTTCTTAACAACTAATTATCACTGTTTGTTTTCATCCAGAATAAGACTACGTAAAAATTAACAAAGCAAGAATAGAATATAATCTGCAAACTGAAAAAGTTACCATTACCATGAATGTTACTTTTAATGTGTTCTACAACCTTCACTTGGCAAAAAAATGTTAAGGAAAGGTGGAATTTGTCATCAGACGGTCTCAGACTACAAAGATACGTTTGGTTTCAACTTTTAAAATTGCTGAAAATCTTACATGAACATCTGTTCTGTCAGCTATCCATTTAGCTAGCTGCTCAGCTGCAAATCCGATTCTCTGCAGGTCAAATGTGTCAGGTCTCTTGGGTTTACCTTTTGGAGGAAAATGCATGAAAGTCGGAGCAGAGTTCATATTCAGCTACAAACCCACGAAAAACAGCAGGAAAAAAAATTAGTCACTCTACCCTCAAAGTATTACACCACAACATTTTCAATAACACAAGTTTAATTAGCAGAACAATATTATTTGCCAACATACATTGCATTTTTCAATACATCCTCATAGAAAGTTCTCCAAAATCAGTGCTCAGGATATTCCTTCCAATAGATTCTTTGGGTCGTTTAATTATTTAGAGTATTTCACCTTTTCTGAGTAAAAGTATCTTATGCTTTCAAGTTCTCCCACACTGTAAGACCTTTCTTGTAATTGATAAAATGGAGACCCTGTACCCATACTAGGTTATAATTCTAAAGGAGTAAAGTAGCTTGATGATGTTTCCCTTCCACTGGCTGCAAAACCAACTAACCATAAGTGACTAGTCTTTTCTGAATCCAGAAAAGCTAGGTAACTAGTTTTGACTATACAACTTTCCCCAGAAACTGTTAGATCATGTGTTGATGTCACTGGAATTATTTGCAGGATATATAAGAATCCTCAAAGGGGATAAACAAATAGATTTACATTTATGCTTGCCACTCGAAATTTTGACTTGAACTCTGCTAGGTGGTATAGGAGATTATAATTTTATTATTCCTCCATATTCAAGCCATCTCAGAAATAGTGTAATAAAACACTTGAAAAAATGAAAATTAAGATAAACAAAATCAGGGGAAATGCTTAAAGATGTTGCAATATGGAGGTCTTCAATAAAAAAAGGCAGAGGTAAAAGTGTTAGTCTCATTTTTGCAAAATTAATTTTATACCACATTACCAAAACTAAGTATTTCATCGAGTGTGAACAGAATTTAACAACAGATATTGCCAACTATTAAAATATTTTCCAACTAAGAAAAAAACAGCCATCTTCTTTATTGAACTGATTTGGAAATAAAAAATATGCCAAGAATGGTTAAGACAAATGTTGTGAAACAGTTAAATAAATATTTTATAAGGTACAGAAATCTTCTGACATTGTATACTTTGGGGGCAGTTAGTCTGGAATGGCTTTAAAATTTCTCTATAAACATAGTAAAGCTGAAAAAACAAAATCACATTACTTTTTGACTTTTTTTGCTATGGCATCAGTAGTACATGGCTTGTTTGCAGACATACATGTAAGGTCAGAATTGCATTTCCCCCAAATTTGTCATAAAATAATCATTATTCTTAGCACTGTGTCCATCTTAAAGACAGTAGAAACCTTACATATTTATGTTTAATTCTGTCTACATGTAAACATAACTTGAAATGCACACCATTCAAAACAAACTGAATCTGGGCCCTGTAGAACAAGGAAGAAGTTGAAGCAGACTATTCTAACATGTATTGACTGGCTTAAGGCAAGATTAAACAATATTTTGTATCATTATAACCACGTAGATTTCAATAACACTAATTTTTGTAAAGCAAATTTTTAATTTGCAAAGCAAAATCTGAAGTCACTAATAATCAACACATTCTAATATTTCAATTGTAAGTAAAATATTTATTAAACACTGTAATGAATTTTTTTAAATTAAGTATTTTAAAAATAAATATTTCTTTTCCCCCAAACATTTTAAATCATACATTGCACCAAAAGGTGTTTAAAATATACAGAGAACTTCAAAGCTTTTCACTCCTCTTAATCTGCATTTTTAGCTTCAATGAATGGATAAATATCAAAGAAAAGCATGTCAGTATTTAGTTTTAATATTCAAGGGATGCATTTTGCCTTGACTATTCAGTTTAAGATGAGATCTTAAACTATTCTCCGACAGATGATCTTTCACTCTTCATAGCCAATATACGAAATGTAAACCAGTCTCTTTTCTTTATCCTGAAGAACTTCCAGGCAAATACAAATACTATTGAAGCTGAAGAATACTGTATTACATAAAAGCAATTCAAAGGCTCTTTTAGTTAAGAACTTTTTAACCCTAAAGAGAAAAGGAAATCTTTAAATGCTAACGTTATTTGCAATGTTCTTAATTCTAAAAAAATTACATTAACAACTGTTTGGGGAAAAATAATTGCACATTTATAATGCAATCTATAAACAAAGATTATAAAATGCACTTGGAAAATAAAAGAACTGGTTACTGGTAGAATTTGTCTTCGCTAATGTCATGGAAACTGCAGTGTTTTTAACTACCAGGAAATTGTTTACAAAGCAGAGGTGCACATCTACATACAGAAAATAACTGGTCTTGTATTATTTGGCAAATCGATATGTAGTTGTAAAAATTAACAGTGCATCACAGTATTCAACATTTACCTGTTGAAAAACATCTGCCCCTTCATCATAATCCACTATTGTGAAAAACAGTTTATTAGAAAAAGCAGATGAATAGCGCCATGAATTAGCCAGTACTTGATATTCTTCATTAGCTTGCCTGTTAAGGAAAAGAAACAAATTCATGTGGTATTCACGGGGAAAAAATATTCTTTAACCAGCAAAAGTAAGATAAATTACATTTTCTGTATCATTCTCAGAACCCATAATATCAATTAAAAAGTTTCAGCTAGTTATGCAACTCTTTGCTTCAAACTTGTCTTCTTCAGAATTAGAAACATATTAAGTTAAACTGTACCAGAGACATCCCAAGATGATGTTAAGAAAAAGTAGTATTTTCCATATTTAAAAGTCTCAGAAAACAGGTGTGGTCTGAGTGGCAAGTGTCACGAAAATCTGCTAAGAGATCCATGCAAGGAAATGCCTATGTGGTCCTTGATTACAATATCAGGGTTTACCTCCTGGAAATAGCTACACATCAGGAGTTCTGAAACTAGTGAATAACACAGAACTGTGAAAGAAGTAGTCTTCCTAAAACAGCAGAGCCACAAAAACAGAGTCAAAGAAACTGCTAAGCACTGGAGAAATTATCCTAACTAAATAAACAGTAGGCTTGTAAGCAGCATAATAAATTCTAGATTTTCTCTAAAACTTGTTTTAAAAATGATAATTTTGTAGAATATATAGGATTAAATAAGGTTTTCTATCATCACTAGAAGATTTCCCACTATTCAAATATGTCGGAACCTTTCTCTTGGCTTTAGTCAGGGCTTTACTTGGTCTATAATTAGGTCAGAGACATTCTCTAAATACACAGAACCACAAAACCACAGGTTCTTCCATAGGACAAATATATACCAACAAAAAATTCAGACAAAAAAAACCAAAATGAAAGAATCCTTGCAGTACTTTCTGATTTACACAAACTCCTTTGATAATTTCCATATTACTATTTAATCACATCTGCTATTGAGTCCAAACTAGGGTTTTACCATTTGGCAACACACCTTTGCATATAGAAAGATAAAGAAGTAGTATAAATAAATCTATTCTACAGCTTTTCTCAAAGCAGCGTTTCTAGAAAAAACAGTTCTATGTGTTTGATGGTGTAGAACACTGTTTATTTAAAAGCTGTAAATTCAAAAATCGGTTTGCTGCCAGAGAACACTAAACATATGGAAGTAAGAGCAACGAAGGATAAGAGCCTTACAGGACCAGAGATATCATTAAAAACCTTCCTCATTTCCTCATAACTGAGATCAAATTTAACCATGAAATACGCTACATACAAACTCCAGCACAGTTGTACAGTATTAAGAAATATTAAAAAAAAACTATCATAAAAAATCAGGACTTGAAATCAAAATGTATGACCTCTTATTCCCAAGAAGAATAAATAATATGAAGAACAGTAAAACTCCACTTTCAACCTTATTATCTGACTCAGTAAAATTTGCTACTTAACACCCTTACTCACCGGGTAGTTTTCAATTAAAAACCAAACAAAAACCAAAGTGATTTAGGCATTAGTTGGCTATTTCTAGAAACAGATATTATCACTAAGCAGACTAACAAATTCACTGTCATCCTGAAGAGGGCAGTCAGACAACATCAAAGAATTCTTTCAGATCTTAATATCTGTAGTGCACTCTTCTGACAAGCCTGCTATATTAAAACTGAACCATTTTTATTATAAGAACAAGATAAAAATCACTTCATCTTGATGCCATCATTCTTCTTCATCTACCTTTCACTTGTGATGAAACAGTATTTCTGGGAAATTCAGATACTCCTCTTATGCCCCTACTATTTGAGAGGACTCTGTTTCCCGTTGATCTCCATGCATTTTGCATCTTCAAACTAGTTTGAATTAATGTAATAGATAGAAAGCATCATTTTGAAAAATGTTGCCTTAGGTTTTTGGTAACAGATTCAAAGCACAGTTTCATCCTCACACAGAAAACAGTACTTCTGTAATACATGTTTATAGCAGCTCTTGAAAGGTGTGGAGAAGAGCGAGTAAAAGAAGGAATAGCAGGAATACAAAGTTAGAGGATTACCACATACAAAACCAAAGATCATTCTACATGCCACTATATAATTTCCAACTGACACAATGCTGAAACAATCACACTTGCTGCATCACTGGTCCATTCCTTTCACACAAAATAACAGTAAAAAGTACAAGCACTTGACTGAAAAAATTCAGTCTTCAATTAACAACAGACAATATTAACTCCGTCACTTTTTATCTACCCAGCTCTATAATTAGTTCATACCATTTCTATCAGTTTATTCTTATGAAGTAATTATTATACTACTATATGAATTCTATGAAATTATATGAATATACTACTACTATAGATATTACCATATGAACTCCATGAATTATGTGAATTGTATGAAATTGCTATAATAATTATATGAATACTATAAAGACTTAAAGCAAAGAACTACACTTGGTCTGAACTCATCAGGCTATATTAGCACTGGTTGTTTGCTTGACAGAATTTTTTGGTAGATGGAGAACATTTGAATATTATTGCTCTTATAGTCACTTCTTAAGAATTTGATCATAACTGCAACACAGGAACTAGCAGCAACAGTAATATCGACCAGCTATGAGAAAACAGTGGCCAGATCAAAGGGAATGCTACTATTAAATTTACTCAGAAAATTCAATACACTGGAGAGCTGCTAAGCATATGCTCTACAATGCTCAAAACCTCTTCCATCACGCAAGAGGTGCTCATGAAATATTAAAAGGTTTATTTAAAAAGATTAATTTTGTGGGTGTCTATGGCAGTTAATCAGATTTGTATAGCTTGAGCTATATTTAATGAGATTAATTTTATTCTATTAGTCCAATTTTATAGGAAGGAAAACACAAATGAGGTATTAGGAAGAGAAAAAAAGAATGTGGAATTACTTGACAAAGAAGGAAGTAAAGCATCTTTTTCTGGCACACTGTAGACTGTACGAAATACTTACAAATGTACAGTTGGGACAGAATGCACTACCAGGTCACCTACCTGTTCTTCTCCATCTGTTTAAAGTAAACTTTGAACAATGCTGCAATTTACTTCCAAAACAACTGTTAAATTTTATTTGTAGTAGTGTTCCCAAAACTAAAACAAGGGCCTAAATGCATATTTTGACACCATCTCAGTCTCGTGAAAACAAATTCAGAATGTTTATTTGATTTTAATTTTGTTTAGAGTGACTCATAATGTCTTAATGTAAAGCACTGAAAAATCTAAAAATGTGTTCAGAAAATTCAACACACAATACAACATAAAGATACTAACAGAAAACTACACTGGTTTTGCAATCTAGATATCTATAAAAGAGGAAAGCAAGCTAAAATCTATGCTAGTCTATTTACAGCATCCCATGAAATTTTCAATATTTTGCACATGAAAAGAAGCTATGAGGTTCTATTTTGTAGAAGTTGCAGAGTAAAAAAAAATAAAAATTGTAATCACAGGAAGAATAAGGAGTCTTTTATGATCCAAGTATAAAATTACTGCCTTGTTAAACAGGACTCATCAATACGTCTATCAAGATCCTGAAGAGCACGGGAAAAGCAATTGCAGAACTTTCAAAAGCTCCTTCCATTCCTATTCCTTCATTGAACAAATGTTCAAATGATAATTCCCTCTCAGTACATCTAAGAGACCTAATGACTTTCTCACTACCTGCTCTCGATCAAGGAGTAAAAACCTGAAAGTCAGAGGATCCTGTTTCTTCTTTCTGATGATGCCTCCTTGACTGTCAGAATTCCTTTTGTAGTTGACATGCGCTTGGATCAGCTCCTTACCCCTTTTTGAGCAGGGAAACCAAGAGAATTTCTCTTTTCAGAATTACAACACCTCCTCTTGGAGGTATCATTGATTGGGTAGATGTTAATGAAAGCATGTGGAATCTCATACATTTTGCTATTTCTTTCCATGCATTGAGACAACAGCAGAAGGCAGCTATATTCAGAGCCCTTTGTGAAACACATACTACTACATTAAGCTCAACACTTAAAAATACAAACTATATGCTGAATTATAACTTACCTTTTAGACGATCCTGTAAGAAAGAATAGCTTAAGTAATTAACTTTGAGCTCATGCTACATTAGGCTTTCTGCAGTAACTATAAGCTTGTTCCAAAAGATGCCATTAATAATTTATGACAGAACTCAGTCTTTTTATTCAAATTAAATTATTCTTTAAAAAACATGTGCCACACTTGCAAAATGGACCCATCTCCCCCATATCCTACATATATTTTTTTAAAATAATTTACAGGTATGTTTATACACACACAGACACAACTTCACCTAGTGAGAGAAAACAATGCTCCTTTCAATATAACAAAACTTCTGATGCTTCTAAAAATGCAACAGTCTGGTCAACATAGGGATGAACACAATTACTGGCTATCCAAACTGCTCTGCATTACCTGCCACTTTTATCTTTGTCTTTGCAAAACTGTGTTTTCCAAGAATCTTTAAGCAAGTTTCTTGCTTCCACTGTCAAATACTATTAATCATCATCCAGAACTGAAACAGCATGGTTTTCAGTTTGTGCAGTTGACAAGTTTGCCTTCATAGGTGGTCATCAGCCATTACTATAGTCACTGTTGCATTTCTGCATTTTTCTCCTGATCATTTATGATGCTAATTCTAGGCTTCAATCTTGATTTGCTATAATTCAAACAGGCTCAGCTACCTCTTTAAAGGAAACATTTGGAAATTCACAAGCATAAACAAGCATAGTAGAAAATATGCAAAACTAAATCTGTTTCAAGTAGCTTTAAATTCACAGAGATGTACACATGTCTAATTTACATGCTTTAACCATTATCTTATAACAAACAAGTGTAACAGGTCAAGGTATAGAGCCTGTCCACTGAAACTCAGCATCTTTAGCCTCAGCTCTGATCTTTTCAATGAGCAGTAAGGAAAAAAATCAACACAAAATACAACAATCAACACAAAATCTCTTTGTCGATGGGCTTCAGCTGTAGGGGAAAACTTCAAGTGGCCAGTTTCATTTTTATGATCCAGATATCCCTTTCTAAATGAAATATATAATGTTGTATTTTTCATGCTTAGCATTTGACACAGTTCTATTCAACAGCAGCACAAAAACATCTTTTTTCTCCCTTTTGAAAATACTGTTAAAAAAAATCTATTTTTCCTTTAGGCAAAGTCAATAGTAAATAACCAACCATCAAGTAACACATGCATTTGAGTTCTGTATATCCCTTCAGTGCTCCTGTCCATTAATTAGCCATTGATTTGAAAACGCTGATTTTCTTGATAATGGTTTTATGTGCAGTATGATCCACCTTATTAAGTTCCTTTTGTTTCCCATGAACAAGTGGATTGCAATTTTGTGTTTATTAAAATAAATCCAACTGAACATAGTATGCTGAATTTTCCTTCATTTTATGCTTAAAGATTTTCAGTTGCTTCTGTACATAAATGTCTATTCTGGCCTATTACAAAGATGAAGTTTACAAGCTCTTTTCAGTACAGTAAAGAACACACAATTGCAAGCAAAACTAACTTCCTCAATAACAGCAATATTTATGTTGTTTTCACATACCCTACAAAAGCACAGGGAAAGAATTTGCTGTGGCCATTATAATGAAAATACAATGGCCCTTATAAAGGTGAACTTGGTGCATCTCCACTGAGTAAGAAAACAAGGAATGATTTAAAACAGAATGGTAAACTTTCAACTCCTATTTCATCTCCTAAAGTTGAACTTTGGCAACACAAAGAAAAAACAGCAATCAAAGTGTGAACTAAAAATTCATTTTCTTAAGAATGTTGGGAAAGTTTCTGTACCTAATCCTTCACAGTTCATATATGGAGAGTGAACTCATGGAAAGGCAATTTATACGCTGTCCCTCAAAACTGACTAACAGACTTAAATGAGAGAAAATTAATCTATTAAAAAAAACCCTAAAAAACCATATGCAACTACAGATACACAAATTTCTGCTGTTACATTTACCAACTTTGTATATAGCTTAAAATGCACCTATTTAAAAACAAGAAATAGTATTTCTTCATATACAGCTTGCATATTTCATAGTTCTACATTTTGCTGCCTATTTAAATACTGTTGACAGCTCCCTGCACAACAATTCAATCTATAACTAAACACAATATTTTCTAATGCTTATTTTGACTGAAGGTTTTATTAGCATAGTTTCTGATTTAGTAAGGTAATTAAAAGCATGACTAGCTTTCATTCTCTTGGCCTTATTTCGCTATCATTAGTCATTTTTGGATTACCTTATTGAATTAAGAAGTTGCAGAGACCGATCTTGAACTTAGAAGAATACCACAGCCACTCGAATACATATTCCAAGCCAAGCCACCAGAACACAGCAAAATGCAGTGACAGACAGTATTTCACAATAAGCATGTCCTTGTGGAAAAATGGCATTGCATGTAAGAATTGTCTAAAACTGTGAAATCACAGGATAAGTCACATCTGCATCAGAGCCCTCAACATCTCTTAACTGAAGAAATCAGTGAAGTGCCATATTATTAAATGGTAATGAATCACTTCAATCATAAAATGTCTTTGGAAAGATCACGGTCAACTGACAATAAAATAAAGCTGATTTCTTAAAGAGCAAGTCTTCCTTGGTTGTGTACATTTTATTCAACTGCAATTTAAAGGAAAGTAAGACTTGGAAGAATCATAACATTTGAAATCTAGATAAAATGACAGTTGGAAAGATGCTGTAACAAGCACACGAGCCTGTGTGTGAACAGTGTGCATCTATCCCATGCAAAGAACAATGCTACTCAATGTACTGCACATTAATTCAAACCATCACTTAAAAACTGGCAAGGAAGATGAGAAAGATCACAAAGGCATAAATCACCTGCACACAGAGCACTGCCGCTGTGGCTGGAGAGCAGTGAACATCACTATCACAGAGTAGTTACGAGGTGGAGCCTTCACAAATCTTCGGAATTTGTCTCCATTCATGCGGATGACTGAACGCCTGGAGCTCCACTCCATCAGCTGTTCCACTTTCTCAGCCAAAAGATTCTGTAATTGAAGACAAGGATGAGGAAGGCTTAAGCTTACATTTTAAGTGATTTGTACCTGTATTCTGCCTTTTTCCCTCAGAGTTTGTATGGACTTAAGCCAGAGGTTATATATAGCTGCATATAGCACAATTTAGCTTATAGCACAATTAGGACTTTCATATAGAAAAGGAAATTTTAAGTATGTAAAAAAAAAATAACTCAGTGTGGTCTTAAACCAAAAGGATACATAAAATCAAACAGGCTGGTACTGAAAGCAACGAAGTAGAATAAGGTTGACTGCCTTAACAGAAGTTATCAGTACAACCACCATTTAATTTTCATTTGAAAATTTGAAGTTTTAGAAAATACAGCATTATGTTGTATTTATTCTATTTAGTAAAAATCACAGCAGGATATTGTCAGTCTAGTATAAAGATGAAAGACAACTGTACCTAGAGAGAGGCAAATAGTTATTATATTCAGAATTTCCTAAAAGTATATATCATTGAATTTAAATTAATGCAAGTTTTATATTTTGCTACAGACAGGACTCACTGTCATAGGAAACTATCTAGGTACATTATGTTATGAGATGAACATTTTGAGCTGCTTTCCAGATTGAGAAGCCCAAAATATTTTGACTGAACTACCACTCAGTAAGAAAAAAAGCCCTGCTTGCCTGTTGCTTTTCTTTTGCTTGAAAGCTTCCTACCACATGAATGATTTCAAAGCAAGCTATGAGACAGAAGACAGCCCTCTTTATCAAACTATTTCTATGAAAATCTATTTAGAATTTCTTTCATCAAGTAAGTCTGATGTTACAAGTTTCCTGTTACCTAGGTTCAGTGAAGCTGCACTGACCATGCTCTAGGGGGGTTGCTACATACTGTGTATCAGGACCAACGCATCAATCTATCTTGTTTTAAGTCGTCAGTTCTCTGCTCATAGACACTGTGGAAGCTGCCTATATCAAAAAAGAATTCAAAAAATCAGGCAGAAAACTGGAATACTACAACTCAAAAGCTGAGTGCTAAGAGAAGGTGGGAAGTACAGAGAGCAGGGCAGATAGACAGTAATAGAAGGTAAAGATGGGACACCAAACAAAAGGGAAACTAAGTTTAGAAAATCTGAATTTGTGAGAACTCTGTTTAAACACACAAATTAGTGGAAGACTTTATGAACTGATGAAGCTCCACTGTGAAGGGGAAGAATAAACTAGCTTAAAAAACATTTTGAAATGGGGACATTCTGAGAAAACAGAACACAATGACAGGCAAGGATAAAACTCAAATACTGTGTAAGAAACTGAGGAAGGAGATGAAGTTTTTCCAGGACTTTTTTTAAAAAATGGAATGAAATAGAAAAATTAGGTCATCTAGTAACATTTTGACAAATCAGTATTGCTATAAATAAGAGCAGAGATAGATATATGAGGGGAAGGCAGGAGTGAACTGCAAGGATAAAGAAAAATTACATTTTGCCTGTCAGATCTTCCATCTTAAAAATTATCAGAGCCCTTAGAGCTCCTTAGGCACAGGTAATCAGAAGGTTTGAGCCTAAAAGAAGCTCTGATCAGTGTAAATCATGAACAGTTCTGAGACAGCCACATTTACTTAACCCTAAAAAGCCTTTTTTAAAAAAAAATCTTTAGGGTTCCATTGCTTTTCTCAGGATTTAGCTGATATTTGTAATCACAAAGGTTTAAGAGAAATTACAACTCTGTTTATCATGAGAATACTAATGAACCAATAATACCAATTATACTAATACCAATAATTTTTCTTCTGCTAAAAGACATTATGTTTCAGGTACTTTTGCTTCAAGAAGTGATTATATAAGTTTTTTTCTTTAAAAAGAATCATAAAATAGACTACGTAAAAATCAAGCCTCCTCATTTGTAAGATTAATTTGAATTAGCAGCATCTGAATTACATCTTTGTTCATTTCAAAAGATTCACTAGCTTTGCATCAGGCATTCCAGCTGGCAATGTGCAATAAAGCACAAGGAGCTAAAAAGGATGTAAACTAGTATATCTAAAAGCTTTAATAACTGAAAAGATAAACCAAAGAGAACTAATAAAAAGACAACTTCTATATTAACACAGGAATGATATCCTACTTGGTACATGAAAACAAAGACTTTTCAGAATAAGCCCTGTCCAGAGAAAAGAAACCCATAAAATAGCATTAAGGATATGAAAGCAAAAGCATGATCTTGACAGAAAAGAAAAAAAAAAAAAAAGAAAGGAAAAAAATCCAGTTATATTAGTGTTAAATAATTTGTTTCTACAAAATAGAGTTATACTAGAAGAACTCTGACTCAGAGAAGTCTCAAACCAAGTTTTACTTGGAAGCTTGTTGCCAATAAAAAACTTCAGATTCAGTCATATATAATGTCATCTTAATCTTATACAGCTCTTGTGCAGTATTCTGAAGGTCACTATAATGTTCTCGATCACTTGTATCTTTTGTTGTTTTGTTTTTTTTCTAAATCCATTAGGCAAAATCTAGTAATTAAACTAACCTAGTATGTTTACTACACCAGGTAATCAAGCTAGTACTTTAGGAATCTATTCACTAGGTACAATTTATATACTTGCTTCACTGCCTTCTGAAGCAATCTACTCTTTTAAAAGAGGAAATTACTGAATAGATTGCAGATAACTGCTTACATCACAAGACATTCTGTTATATATGCTACGCTTCTCTTAGGTACCTGACTGCACTTCAATATCCTACCAATCTTTTCATACATTTCCTTTTTTTTTTTTTTTCCTCTCTTTATCCCAGAAAGATTTCTTTTGCAGAGTAATGATAGAAGAGAACTTGGGACTGGCAGCTCAAGAATTCACAGTGGAGTCTTTCCTATTTGTAACTCCTTAGAGAGAGATGAAGGTCTGATATTGCTTTTGCCATTTACAAAATATTTTCACAACATATGCTGCTGAGTAAGTTAGCAATCTTTTCCTCATTTCATTTAATAATGAAATGTAAGAAATAAATCTGCTTTTAAGTAAGTTTCCATTTTAGCCATGCATTTGACTTTCAAGTTCAAGACCTGTCTTAAGTAAATATGGCACATTTCAAAATTCAAACTGTGTACTTTAGCTTTTGATCAAAAAGCCACCCACTTCTCAAACATTACACAGTCATCTTGTGATGACAGAGACAAGAACAACATTCAGAAAACAAGGGATATTCAGTCATTTTTGTCCTAGATTTCTAATTTTCTGCTCTTTTCCACAGTCTATAAAAGTAAATACCCTATGTTTGCTTAAAACCATTGGTTTACAGAATTCTTCTGAGCATTTATTAGCTTTACATCAATAACTCAAGGGAATCATTTTANCAAATAAACAACAAGCCCCACGAGTCTAAATATGAAAAGGGATATTTTTCTTGTATGAAGAAAATGCCTGGTTTAATGTTGCAAATAACTACAGAAGGGTCAACAGATAACAGTCTACTGATAAAAGTATAGTGAACATTTAAATCAATGGGTGAAGAGGCAACGCATTTTCTTCAGTCGAACAAAAGAACACATATGATCTACGTGTGGAAACAACAAGGTGCTAATTTTTACAAAGCAAACAAAACTATAATTTTACTTGCTGTTACGACACTATTTTGCAACAAGTGAAAATCCAGGAATTTTCTTACACATCAAGGAAAGCCATTCATTTTTTAGAACATGGGATTTTCCCATAAAGTGATCTTCTATGAAAACTACCTTTGCTGCTGAGTAGAGACAGCATCACCGGCATTTTGGCCTCTACCATATTAAGCAGATGAGCAGTCCCCACTGAAAATTTGTTTGAGACAACAATTCTAAGTAATTCTTCTTTTATCCCTATGACTCGCAAAATATTTTCCCATTTGTATTTGTCCATATCATTGAAACAAGAATAAAGCAAAAGTTAAATTCATCTATTATGTCTTGGTTTCCAGTGATGTGATGAAACAACTATGCTGTCTGTCAAAAACACAGGCAAACTGTGATAAGTTATGAGCAGACCAAGCTTCTGGCATCTAGACTTGAAGCAATTCCCTATTAGGACTTGTTTCCAAGTGATCCCCTGTATCTCCTATCTCCTTCTTAACCCAACAGAGCTTGACATCTACAAGCCGTCCCTTTCATACTCTTGACTAGCAGATTAGCTACACAAAACACAGCTTTATTATTCACTCTCCCAAGACACAGTGCCTACAAGACAAAGCATAAACAACAATAAGAACCATCCTGTATACAAACGTTTTCTCACTTGACTGTTAATCTTCCTGATTCTCTAAACTTCTCTTGGCTTAAATAAAACTCTTTGTTGTCAGGGGGGGAGGGGGTGCGCCAAATAGTACAAAACAAAATACCACCCATATTTTCCTAAATACTGCATGCTCTGCCCAATGAACATCACTAACATTTTCAATTAAAAAGAAAAAAACAGAAAAAATTATTTTAATACTTGTTCATTCAGATTTGTTGATCTTGGAAATACAAAATCATAGCAAAATAGCTGGAGTATGGCAAAGAGAAGATACTCCTTGGTTCTGATGAAAGTTTTATCAGATTTTCTATACCATATAAACATACTTTTGATGGGTTTACATTAATGAAAATGTATTTTGAATTAGTTTCCTTACTTAGACTTCCTTTCGTTTACTTTGCCTTCGGTCAGAACTTCACACAAGTAGCTTAAGACATAAGGGGTTATTGAAAAAAGGCAAAGAAAAAAAAATCCCAAAGATATCACTCAACACTTCGCTGTTCAAACCAGCCACCTTTCACTTCAAACACATCAGCTCGACCACTTTGCTTCTTTCAGATTTCAGAGGAGGTTTCAGTTCTTTCTGATGTAAGAGGGTCCTAAACACGGAATACCAAGACCTCAGCTCTAGAAAGAGTGAAGAGTTATGTGATACTTATACTAGGAAAACTCTTCAAATAAATTACACTCAATCTACTGTTGACTACTAATAAGGTTGAGACATTGGTTAATGCCAAGCCACTTCCTTTTCCTGATGAAAAATTCAAATTCATTCCAGTAGATCAAATTTCAGAGTTCCTGTACTGAAAGCAATAAAGCAAGGAGTTTCCAATTAAAAATTTGATACCATATTTGTTACTGCAGATGAGTTAACTACAGATTTTGTTTCTGAAATTATGATGTCGTAAAGAATAATAAAAAAAATTAAAAAATGAGGTGGCTTGACTTCCATGTTTCCATTATGTGTAGCTTACCAAAACCAACTAATGTACATCAAACAACCACGCTTGCACAACTGGCAAAAATTCAGTTTTTTTCACTCAGGTGTATGAAACACAAGAAACATTATTGATGTGGGTAATTATTTCAGGACAACACTCATTGGAAAAAACAAACAGAAAACAAACAATAAAACAAGAAAGGTTGTAGCGACAAAGCATGTAATGTACCACAAAAGTTTCTCAATCTGATGTACGTACCTGAAATTACAATTTAGCAGTTTCACTTTTAGTCTTCAATTATACTAAGAATAATAGCACAGAGAAACTAACTACTAGTAAACACACTTCAGCAGTATTTTTTTAGAATAGTTAACTGCTCTAAAATATGTCTCATAAACATTTACAGATATGCAATTACTGACCCCATTATATTAATGGCAGAAGGTCAACAGAATGAACACTGAAAGTGTTCTTAAGGCATTCATTCCTCTGTTGTCCCCTGTTCACCAGAGACCTGCATATAAATATGATTTACACTACCAACATACTCGTACCCTTGACCATATCAAAAATACTTTTATAATTTGTAAAACTCAATAAACAATAGCTACATATACTCAGGTAATTTTATATAACATTTCCTACACACTAAAAAGGGAGAAGATAGATGGCTACTTTCCTGCACAAGCCTTCTAAACAAGATTTCACATAGCTCATGGACTTGAAAGGGCTAAAGAAGAGCAATTTTTTTAATCTGTCCAGATCTCCACTCTTCTCTCTAAAACTTCCTTGGCTATTCTGAAACATGGCAAAAAAAAAAAAAATGTATTTCACTTTTACCAAAGTTTATTCCTCTTCAAATTCAGGCATGCAGCATCAGCAGCTTTATCAAAAATATTTATTCCCTCTTTTGAGCTTGTCTTTTAACAGGAACATAAACCATGGATAAGGTCCAAATTGCAAACTGTAATTTCTTGATTCACAACCCTAGGTCTAACAGAGAACTCCAGGATTAAGTATCTGAATATTCCAGTGAACAACGTATTTTTCTGCAGCAGAAATTAGCAGCATTTACATCAGATTCTAGAGGCATCAGAATCACAGGACAAACTGTTCTGTAACTCATTATATTGAGAATGGCTGCATCAGAACTGAAAATGTTTTCTTCTCCGTTCTCTCCCCTTCAAAAAAACAAGAGCATGAGTTAATGCAAATATTACTAACCACCATGATACACAAAAATATGTTTGCATACTTTTTCCCCTTTCAGATTATTTATTTATTTTCAAAAAGCCATTGCCTGAACATAACTAAGAAGACACATAAACTAGCACTGAATGACTGACTTGATATCCTGCTTCAGTGACTCAAAGTCATTTGGCTGTGACTGAGGATTTGCTTTTTGGTATCAGACACCAATTTTCATCTTCATGTAAAATAGCCTATATTTTGTGGCATTAAGCCTAAAAATGTCCTTTTAAGGTCAAAGTAGATAAATGAACAGAGAACTAAAAGTACTTAGAGTTTAGGTTTGTTTTTTTTTTTATTTTAGCCTATAAATTCTTCTATTAGCAGTTTCAGAAAAATCTGGCCAATCTCTTATTATACAGAGTTGTCATTTTCTGAACATTATACAAGAAAGTTTTAGCATTAATACTTTTTTCCACTGTAGAAAATGCAAGGCAGAAAGTAACCTGTGCAATGTTTTAGGTGGATGTATGTTGCCCAGCTAATTTTACAAAGATCTTCAATTTCCATGGAATATAATCAAAAATTGATGATTTATTTCAAAATACAAGAAATTCATCCTGTTTTTTAGTTAGTACTTTTTAAAATTTTCACTATTTGTCACAAACTTTATGATACTTTACATTATTAAAAAATGAAGTTCACCTAATTTAAATAAAGTCAGTAAACATTATCAATTACAGAGTAGTATTGTAAACAAGCACACAGCTTACTTCAGGAAAGATAATCCCTACTGTATCGCATTAAATAGACAAGTTAAACCATTCCACTTCTATAGAAATTAGCTTAGGTAAAATGCCTTATATGACCATAGGCTTTTCCCCTATTGTTTGCTTGTTTACAAGCATGGAAGTAATTAAAAACATAATGAGAAATATCAAAGGATGAATTATGAATTAGAGAAAAGACTACAACAAAAGCACCAGCTAAACCTCAAAGTACATTTTGCTTAGGTCACCTTTACACTGCAAGGATATTAGTCTCAGGAGAGCATAATATAGGACAACCACAATGATTCCAAAAGTACTTACTATACACAAAGGCTAAAAAAGCTCCATTTATTTTCAGTGGAAAACACTTCAGGGTGACCTAGCAAAAATATTGCAAAAGTGCTTGATAGGAGACAAGAAAAAAATCTTTAGCTAAATATTACAATTCTGCACAAAAAGTTAAAAACTAACATAATTCTGTACATGTATTATAGTTCATTAATATGATCAAACTCCAAATTCTAAATGACTGTATTTTTTTTCAATATTTAGAACATTCAGATTCCTGGGAATTCGATACAGCCATACCTATCAGAGTATGATTTTTAAGTTTATGATTTTTAAGCAGATACTTCAAGTTAAGTCTATGCACAACTATTATTTCACAACCAAAACTTTTTCTAAATCCAGGAACACATCTCAAACCCACAGATTATCAAGATGTGTGATAGTAACTCATTCAGCCTGCAATTTTCAACTATTTCTGAGTTTCAGGTAAAATTAAACTTAGCTAAGTCTGCCTTTTAAACTATTTATATTGTCATTCTGAGTTTCTCAACCCTAAGATTTTTTATCAAGTCCAGCTTTCTGCAATAGTCATCTCATAGCATTCAGCAGCCTGGCTCAATTTACAGGGAAGAATTATGAATTATCTACTGGAAATAGATAGAACTAATATATACTTTGTGTACCTCTCCCTTCCTACAAAGAATATTGACTTCTCAGACATGTTATTAACATTGTGTTTATTTTTAAAAATAAAGCAACTTTTGATCTTATTCTTTTCCCTTGGTTTCTTCAGTGTTTGCTGAAATCAGCAAGCAGCCTTATAGAAACTGTGTGGATCATTTGAAGAAATGGTCTTCTCTACTGAAAGCAAAGGTTTGACACTACAGGAAGTCAAGCCATTTCTCCTCCTTTTTCCCTCATTTTAAAATTGGAGTCCACAGTGTCTTTGAAAATGTGAAAATGAGGTCTTTCTTTTACTCTCAAGCAATATTTGTGAAGTCGACATTTCTACAAAGACTGCTATATAATCAACTGTTCCCTTTCAACTGTACTGCAAAATATTTTGTTCAGCTGAATCTCTAAATGATCTATTAAAAAGACAGTGTTAAAGGCGAAGCCTTAAGAACCAGGATAAGCTGCTCAGTTTTGTACTAGTTTTGTACATATCAGATCACGTAGCTTATGTACTTCATATATAGAAAAACTTGCCCTGTAATAGTGTCCATATCCATAAGAGAAAGACAAAGAAAATTAAAAAGTCAAGATTACTTTGAATTTTCTATTTCTTTGGGATGCAATACAAACAATCAATATTTTGACCAAGTCTGAACATAAAGAAAACAGTCCACATTTCTTATCTAGTCTTGTTGCAGGTTCCATTTACAACACCAGACCAATTTCATAGTATCACAGAACAGCTGTCATTGGAAGGGAGCTCTGGAGATCATCTAGTCTGACTTCTCTGATCAAGCAGGGACACCTTGAGATGGTGGCCCAGGATTATGTCCAGACAGCTTTTGAGTATTGAGCTTTAGAGGGAGAGTTTACAACCTTCCTGGGCAACTCCTGCCAATGCTCAGTCATCTTCACACTATAGAAGTGTTTGTTTAGTGATGTTCAGATGAAACCTCCGGTGTTTCAGGTTATGCCCACTGCCTTCAGTCCTGTCACTGGGCACCAGTGATGGTGGCTATTGCCTTTACACATTATCCTTTGGGTATTTATTTACTTGATAAAACTCCTTCGGAGTCTTTCCCAGGATAAACAGTCCCAGCTCTCTCAGTCCTTCCTCAGAACACTTTCAATTTCAGAACATTAAATGGAAAGCATGATATTTAAAGGATGTGTATGAAAAGACATCACTTTACTGAACAGGAATTCCATGCTATTTTTTGTTTTTGATGAGTGCAAAGCAAGTTTGGTTCTACAGGGCAAACAGCATCTAGAGGAAAGGTTACTTGAACAGTCATCAACAAAATTGTCCTTTTGTTCAAAGTGTATTTGTTCCCTGATTCACAATAAAGTAATTCACAAATCTAAATTACCAGAAATACTCTTCCTTTCCTAGCAATATTTACAACGTGCTGTTGAAATACTGTCACTCCTCATTCCCCTTCTATCCCTTACTGCACATTTCTCTGCATACCTGTGAAATGACAAGATTTTATGTTGAAAGCTGATAAAGTAATGATGATGGTAACATAACACAGAGGTAATTCATCTCCGGAATTTGAAGTTCCTTTGAATTTGGTGGAATGCTGCCAATAAATTGCAGTTTGAATGGGGTCAAAGGAGCAACACCAGTTGAAGGTATGACTGGATTTTCCCCCTGAAAAATTAAATAAATAGAATCTGGATCCTTTTTGCTCTCTATAAACAGGGATGCTAGAGAGACAAAGCCCTTGATAGCTGAGCTCTCTTCACTGTAGAACTACCACAAAGAGATTAATCCCTCAAAGCCCTTTATCACTGTGCTACACTGAACAATTACCCAGCAATCAAGCCAGACAACCACACTACGGGTAACGCTAAAAAAGAACTTTCTTCCTCCATTTTCTAAGTTATTTCAAACAACAGGGGAAAATACAGATGCTGTATTTCCAATCAGTCAAAGTACAAAATTGTTGACTAAACTCTTACAACAAAAAAGCAGTTTTATAAAAAAAAAACCATATGAAAGGCTAGCTATGGAAAGCCTCAAAAGCTTACATGAATTAGATTATAAAGGAGGACTAAGAAAGGGCAGTAGCATGTCCCGATAAAAGAAAGAAAGCTAAGGGCAAACTTAACCAACTTAACCCTTTTAAAATAAAATGCACAGTAAATTTAATATAAATTGGAGATGATTTGGTTCCATAAGTGAAAATATATCAAAATGAGGCAGAAATTAAATTGTTCTACAGGCATGTAAACACTGTTGGGTAATCAGAAATATAAATGCTTTAACAAGAAAACACTGAGATCCCAGTCAACCATACTGAAATAATTTTGACAGAATTCCCTTAAGAATAATGAATATTTATTTTTTTAAATTGCTCCATCAAAGAACATAACAGTATTTTATTTTTTTCATTATAAGACATTTCAAATGAGAGCATGTAACAGAAAAGAATTTTAGAGGAAGCTAAGTGACCTTTAAAAAAGAAATTCAACAAATCAGCAGAGTTCTTATTCCCAGGTTACTCCAGATAAGCAAAGGAAAACAAGTTAACTCGATCTGCAGAACAGAAAACATTTATTGAAAAATATTCCAGGTATGAGCATTGTGGCTTCTTCATCTTCCAAAACATTAAAAACAAAATGACAAAAAAAACCCACCTCCAAATAACCCATCAAACAAATAAATAAACAATAAATACCATACACATAGGCAGATGCTGTGAATTCGTCTTTTTGGTACTACTGAGAGGATTCTCAAGTACCTATTCCATACTGGTACCTTTAAATCAATATGAAAAGCTATCTTGTTGATCAGCACACTGGGAAACTAAAAAACAGAATTAAATTTCTCACCTGTCTCTTCATAGCAAGTGAATTAAAAGACAGAGGAAAGATACGGTAATAACCAATGAATACTTTCTATCTTGTGACAAGGCAGTCAAGTACTTTCTGAAGTACGATATCTAGATATGCACAAACTAGTCTACATAAAAATTAAGAATTTAAGAAATTACAATCAAAAGTTGCAGAAAAAACCCTTAACCATTAGAATGGAAAAAGTTGTTACTATTACCAAAGGAACTGAAACATCTCCTAACTACCTACCACAGATAAAAGTGGCACTTCTTCCTTAAAATTCCAGGTGTTCTTTATGCTTTACCCATTAATCCAAGTACTTTAGGATTAAACCTTCTATGCAAAAATATGGTACAAAAGAAATAAATATTATGTAAAATATCATTACTAAATAAAAACTAGACTTCAGACTTGGCAGATATAAGAGCTATCAGGATTAAAACCAACTGCAGATTTTACACAGATACACAAAAAACCCTAACCAAAACAATAAAAAGCAAGCAATCAAAAAACCCACAAAACCAACCAACCAAAAAATCACCCTATTCTTTTTGCTGAAAAGGAAAATACCAATTTCAAGACCCAAACCAATCAAGAAATAATAAAGCTCCAATTCTGTAACAGACCCAGTACAGACTGACAAATATTCCACATCTACATCTAAAGTTAAGGTAACCAGGAAGAATACCTGCACTTTTGAAGTGAAAGGTGTTTCAAGAGAGAAAAGAAGGAAGAAAAAAAAGGAAGACAAAAAAAATTATTTGGCAGTTTGTTTTCTGTGGTTGATTTTAAGGAGTCTGTTGATATAGAATAATGAAAAATATAAAAGCAGAAAGGAAGCGTGACTATATAATTTGACATTCCACAGATCTAACCTAGAGATTTGCTTTGAAAACGATTAGGGTAACTGAGAAGCATTTTGTTCTCCTCAGCTGAAGAAGAGACATTTTCCCTGATTTTCCTGAGAATCACTTTTCCTGATTATCTAAATACACTCATATATTCTGAAGTCCTTCACCATAAAAACATAACAGGGCAGTACCAGCTCAGGTCAAAAGTCTACCTAGTCCACATCAAACAGTGGATTCCAACAAAACATTGCAGGAACTAAGGAAACATACATATCCCATGTAAGCCTAAAACAGCCACTTCCCTCATTCCCCTACAAAGGCTACATTTTCTATAATAAAGAACTAGGGACATTTGCAGGTTGAAAGATAGGATACATTGCCACTACAATTTCTTACAGTACCACAATAGTCTAAGCTAACACAGTTGCTAGTGGAAGGAAAACCCAGGAAAGCTGAAACAATAACTGACCAAAAGCACAAGTTCTGACCTATTAATTTGTCAATTTAATTATTACAACTCATTTATAAAGATGACTAATGAGGCGAGTTAACTAAATAGTGAAAGAACGAGTGAGAAAAAAATCTTTGATAAGCTTACTCCCCTCCTGCTCCCTAAAGAAGAGGAAGAGAATGGATCTTTTGATAGATAAACAATAAGTGCTATTGAAAGGAAGATTAGACAGGCTTAAAATCAATTATAAGTGATAAGAAGTGCATCCTCAATATGCTTAGCAACAAAATCGGTGAATATTCATTGAACATGCAAGAACAAACAATAAATCACCTCATTACAAGGAAAAATGCCAATCAGGAACACTGACATTGGTCGCACCACTTCAAATACAGTCAATTAGGGAGATTTTCATCTCAGAAACTTCTTGCAGACTTAAAGACATGCCAGAGAAAAAGCTGATACTACTTTTCAGCTCATTCCAGCTTTAGTCTGGCACAATTTACACTCTGTGTTGTTCAAGGGATTTAGGTTTTCATACTTCATGAACAGGACATTAAAAAATAGCACATTTTCTACAGAACTATTCATTGTGAGAAAATTTCCTTCCCCCTGCACTATGTGTGCACATCCCGAAGTAAAATTCTCAACTTAGACAATTAGTTTCCCTTCCTCTATAAAGAAACAAGTGAGAGAAACTCATTCTGACAATGAGAGATGAAATGTAAAGTAAAAGGAATTACATTCAGATTCAAGACATACACTGCAGACATTTCAAGTCCTCCCCACACATTTTTAGTGAAATAATACATCAGTGGCCACAGGGAGGAGAAAGCATCAGCAGAAATTAGATGCAATTACTGCCCTAATCCCTACAGACTCAAAGACTGAGAATACACTTTATCTCCATTTGACAGAAACCTATCCTTTTACAAGAACACCACGATTTGCCATAAAGTTTTAGGTCTGAATCACATTTAAAAATTAGTACATGCGGCATTACTTTCCAATTTACTCTGCTGGTACGTAAGTCCTTATCTCCCACTCCAAGAACGTAGTTCAATTGAATTGCATTTACTCTGAAAAACAATGCAATTCTAGTAAGCAAAGCAGTTATAAAATGTATAAAATTATGAAATATATACAGCATGCTACAAATATAAAAAAATTAAACGTAACATAGCTAAATATTCTGAACTGTGTATACACATGGAGTAATATATGCAGAACTGAGGCTGGATGAATATTAACCAACCATGCAAATGGTTTGCTTCATACAAACACTCCAACTGGACTGAAATCATCTGATGGCTGAAATTATTCTTTGTTTGGACCACTAGTTTTGGCCAAATATTTATTTAATGTTTTGTCTTATAAGGTGAGAAGAGATACAGTATTTCTCTGAAAAAATACTGCTTTGTCAAAAACTGTGTAAGAGTATGGTCCGAAAGACAAATAAGAGTAAAGAAAGGCAAGTATTTAAAGATTTAATAAAACAGAATAGACAGGGCTTGTGAGCCAGATGGCTTTTTACCAGCCCCTCGTAAAAGAGGATGGGAGAAGTAATCTGTAGCATGACTAAGTCAATTTGCACATACACCATTCTGTCTTCAGGATAAATTACCAGAATCTGTAACACTAAAATAAAACTTTGTATTTATACAAAAACAAATACTGCATCTGAGGCATATTAACAGTTCCCACTCGAACACAGTTAACCAATGAGAAACATTTACTCTCCTGGTACTTCTAAATGACATTTAAACAGATCGTCAGGGAGAAGTAAGCTGCAAACAAAGCAGTGTTCAGACAATTAAAAATACAAACTTCAGTGAAAACAAGAAGTTTCAGGAAAGAGTATATTTCAAAAACATTAATGCAAAAAACTATGTAACAGAGGCAATCCAATTTTCAGAGAGGCTTCAGGTTTGAAAGGAAAATTGTCCTGCAGAGAATTCAGTTTCTCAATTAACTGTAGAAACCCCTTAGAGCAAGATCCACTACCTGCTGATCCTTCCTCATAGTCCATGCTACCTTTATCAGCTCCTTTTTCTCTTTTCATTTTTCTCATCATTCAGTGAAATGTCAGTACCCACTTTTCCCATGGAAACGAAAAAGAAGGAGAAGAAAGCATTACTGACAGCAGATCAGCCAACAGAACTCTTACTGAGAACAGAGAATGGAAAAGAAAAATTCTGAAAGCCATGGAATTTCTTTAGGAAAAGGAGATCCAGAAGGTCTCCAGAAGATATTCTAAAAGGAACATGATAGAGAGAGGAAAGCAACATGGAAAATGGTCAAGAAAGTATAAGCACAAAGGATGCAGTGCATATGGCTGAATAGTACACTGTAATATGTGCTACAAAGCTTGAAGAAGCAAGGAGTTACTTTCAAGGCCTTAAACAAAAGCCTGTAACAGAATCCGTGTATTTAACTCATTGTTGAATACATCTTTTAAATGGCAGAATCACAGAATCAACTAGGTTGAAAAAGACCTCTGAGATCATCGAATCAATCTTTGACCAAACACCACCTTGTCAACTAGACCACGGCACTAAGTGCCACATCCACTCTCTCCTTAAATACCTCCACGGACAGTGACTCTATCACATCCCTGTGCAGCCCATTCCAATGCCCAATCACTCCATCTGTAAAGAAGTTCTTACAAAAGTGTAACTTAAACCTCCCCTGGCACAGCTTAAGACTGTACCCCCTTGTCCTTCTGCTGGTTGCCTGGGAGAAGAGAACGACCCCCACCTGGCTACAATCTACTTTCAGGTAGTTGTGGAGAGCAATATGGTCTCCCCTGAGCCTCCTCTTCTCCAAGCTAAACAACCCCAGTTCCCTCAGCCTCTCCTCGTAGGAATTATGCTCCAATCACCATCCTTGTTGTCCTTCTTTGGACACACTCCAGCACCCCAGCATCCCTCGTAAACGAAGAGGCCCAGAACTCAACACAGGATTTGAGGTGCGGCCTAAACAGTGCTGAGTACAGGGGAAGAATGTATTTCTCCAATATCACACTGATAAAGAATTTGTAGACCAAATTATGTTGTCCAGAGTTCAAGTATTATATTGATAGTTTTATTTATGCTCTTAAGTAATTGTGTAACGAGAGCACTAAGGAATCCCAATTGCAGAGCAGGACTTAACTGTGCAAGGTACTGGAGAAGCACATAACAGACAGCTCTTGTCCCCAAAAGCTTGGAAGCTACAAGTCAAGGAAGACAAAACAGATTTGCTTATTTACACATTTCTGCACACAAAATACAAGACTAATGAAGACCATGGAATAACATGGTCCACAGTTGCTTTGCCACATTTTTTTCTAACCACTTTCAAGAGATTTTAGAACCCTGACAGCAGGACAGACAGAGGGGTTTAAAAAACAGGAGTCTTTGCAATGCTTTGTGATGTGTTGTTTCAATGGGAAAATATTAATAAAATCAATCCAGAGATATCCATTTTTAAGAGTAAAATGAAAGCACAATAAAGAAAGATGATGCAGGATAATGAAATGGAGGAAGTGGGTAAAAAAAAATTCTTGTGCCAAAAAGTGTAAAGTAAAATACCTTCTGTAACTTCTGTTTACTATTCATAGTTGCAGAAGTAAATTGCATGCAATCTGTCAAAAATATTGATGGACTAGGGCTAGAAAACAAACAGAAGACAGATGTGGTAAGTGAAACACCATCATTTTTCTAAGTTTTCAAAGCAGCCCTTGCCTTAATATTCATTAAGTGTGGAGAACCTTTATTTTATCCCTGAAGCCCCAATTATTGTGAATCCACACTGTCATCTACATTTTTTGCAAGACTGCATCCTCCTTCTTTTCAGAAAACTTAATTAAATCTTTAATAAGCCAGTATAAATGTAAAGGATGTGAAACACAAAATATCACCTTATGCATATTTATTAAATTTCTGCAAACCCTAAAGCATTTCTCCCCAGATTAATGGTATAGAAAAAAATTATTTCAGTTTACCTGCTGATTTATTTTCTTGTAATAATTCCATCTGTTAGTTCTCATGACGGGGACCTCAGTACTAAATAGCATGTGAATACAGTCTGCAGAACTTGGTATCAACCCTATAGCCTAAACCACAGCTGATCACTTCCTCAGTTAATTGATTAAAATAATGCTGGTTTAATCATTGTGTGAAATTAAGTGTGAAATCTACCCACCCTCAGCAAGCGGACAGTCTTATTTTCATATTCTTGCTTAATCTGGAGCATATAAAGCAGTTTAAGATCATCAAGGAAGGTAGTAATGACATTCTAGTGATGTTACCACCATACAAATATGAGCTCTGGTGCTGAAACTGGTGATAGTATAAGTGCAATTTCTCAAACTACTTTAACCAATACATTTACTTCAAGTAATTCATTAGACCTCTTTTGACACGCTGAATATGATTGCATACATGCAAATAAACTTGTCCTAGGAGAAAACATTACTTTCAAATAATATTAACATATTTAAGTCATCCAGGGGACAGAGGAAGAGGAAAGAGAAGAGAGGACAAAACAATGTTGAAACGTTGCAAAGAATTGAAAAATTGCTTTTGGAGAGGTTACTTTTAACTTTGAAAAAAAAAATAAAACTTAATTCCAACTTTGAGGATTGTGATAAAAACCCTATAAATTAATCGATTGATTAGACATCTGCATATTATAAATTTCCTCAGGTTGTGGAAAATTTGACGGCTATGAAAGCATGATTTGCATTATTCATCTGGTCTAACTTTGATATCTATAAATGGCATTTATAATGTCAGCACCTAATATCAGTGCTGAGTATCACAGTATCAGCAAGGTTGGAAGTACTTTGATAAAAACATTCAGCTAATAATCTAAAAAACGGTGTTCAACCGTCTTTCAAATGCTTCAAGCCCAATGATTAGATAGTATATGATGATAGTATATCCAGTCAATCACTCTACAATGCAGTTATGTTTTGCTGATTCAAGTACATGGCATATAGAAGTAACAGAGCATACAAAATGAATCACTAAACAGAAATTATCTTCATTACTGACTTAGATGAAGGGAATTAGTGCACCCTTGGCAAATTTGCATTTGACACAAAGCTGAGAGGTAGTGATGACACTCCTGAAGGAGGGCATGCCATCCAGAGGGACTTGGACAAGCTTGAGAAGAGAGCACATGGGAATCTCACAAGGCTTAACAAGACCAAGTGCAAGATGCTGCACCCAGGTTGGGGCAACTCGTGATATCAACACGGGCTGAGGTATGACCGGATTAAAAGCAGCCCTGCTAAGGTGGTCTTGGGGGTGCTCATGGAGGAGAGGTTGGACATGAGCTGGCAATACCAACTTGCAGTCCAGAAAGTAAATTGTATCCATGGCTGCATCAAAAGCAGCGTGGCCAGCAGGTCAAGGGAGGTGATTCTGTCTCTCTATTCCTCTCTGGAAAGACTTCATCTGAAATATTATATGCAGCTCTGGGTCCCCAGTGTAAGAAAGACATGGACCTTTTGGAGACAGTCCAGAAGAGGGCCACCAAGACAATTAGAGGGATGGAGCATCTCTTGTATGAGAAAAGGCTTTTTTCAGCCTGGAAAAAAGAAGGCTTTGTGGCAAACTAACTGCAGCCTTCCAGTGCCTGAAGACAACCTGCAACACTGAAAGGGACTTTTCACAAGAGGATGTAATAGTGACAGGACAAGGGGGAATAGTTTCACACTAAGAGTAGATTTGGATTAGATATTAGGAGGAAGTTCTCTGCTGTGAGGGTGGTAAGGCACTGGTGCAGGTTGTTCTCTGGAAGTGGAGAAGTTGTAAATGTCCCATCCCTGGAGGTGTTCAAGGCCAGGCTGGATAGGACTGAGCAACCTGGGGAAAGGTGTCCCTGCCCATCGCAGGAGGGTTGGAACTAGATAATCTTTAAGGTCCCTTCCAACCCAAACCATTCTAGGATTCTATAAAACAGGCAGTTTTCATAGGTTAAGCAAAAAAAAAAACCACATTACAATCACTAAATCTAAATGATAAGACTCACAAAATTTAAATCTCCAAATAAATTAAACACAAGTAAATGAAGTATCTTACATAGTTGCACCTACTCTAAGCTTCAGCTTTCAAATATAATACAAAACTTTCTGACAGATGAGAGAGATCTTTCTTAACACATCTTTCTTTGTATACAGAGTTTTAGATTTTGGCCAAGGGCATGCTTAGAACTAGTATTCATTTTCAAATGGCTGCCATTATTCCCTTCTCCCTCCCTCATCCCCCCCAGGATGATCTCATAGAAATGACCTTCACACCTAGTTCCCAATCACACAGAGCAATCAGGTGGGCAAGTACAACATAGAGAAATACTGCACCATTAGTTTTTAATCACAGGAAATAACCCGTGTCATCTATAAACCTACTTGTCTCTTTTCAAATGACTAATGGAAGATGACCAATATATTAGACTGAAAAAGGACTTAGAGAATCATCTCATTCAAAACAGTCATGTGAAATGAACATTTCTTCTTATTAGCTACTTTGAGATCTAATGAATCATATGACTATTCACTACAGCATCATTCCTTCTATCAAGAAGTAATGTAGTATCAATTATAGTGGTTATCAATACTCATATGCTTTTGATACTAATGTTTCTACAGTTTTAAATGCTGTAGAGGACATAGCATTCAACCTTCTCAAATCATAGCAACCTTCAGGAGTTACAATGGGATGCTGAGGGCATTGCCCAGTAGACTTTTTAAAGTCTACAAGGATGGAGATTCTGCAAGCTCTGTGGGTATCTTCATTATAGAATTGTTTTCCTTCAATGTCCTGTGAAAATTTCCTTCTTCCTGCATCTTGTGGCCCTAGTTGTCATTTCAATATATAAACTACTAGATTATGAATAACGCGTCCATTCTTTATGTTTCTTGGCAAAAATCTTCATGAAAAAAAAATTAAGAACTCTGATTTTTCACCAATTCCAAAACTGCATGATTTGCAGAATGACAGTTATCCGCAGAAGAGAAGAATCCCTGCTCTAAGCATGTACAATATATAATTTATGTAATCTTAAATACTGATTAAGTCTGACATGCCTTATCAGCTATTGGTGTGTCAGTTAACTGTGTAGAAAGAACCAAACATACCTTTATCATAACAGTAACACACAGTCCAGTTTTGAAAATTTAAATCTCTTCCAAGTTAAAAGGTTAGTGCCCAATTCAAAGGTCAAATCATCACAAATTTACTCCCAGCTCTATCTTGCTTATTTACTCTCAGTCCAACTGCATTCACAGTCTAAGAATGCCATTGATAAAAGGTCCAGATATCAATCCCAATTATCCTGAAAGAAATACATACTTTAGTAAGAGAATAGGCTCTTAAATGTGTTAGAGAAGCCAATATTTTGGTAGAGTCTTAGTGCAGTGTATAGTGGGAAAAGGAGTACCTTAATCTTAAGAATCCTGACTTCCTGGGAAGTATAAATTTCCATACTACACTGATTAAGATCTGAAAGCAAATATTCTAAAGATGTGAACAAACTCCGTCAAAAGAGGTGATAAAGTCATCACTGCAATCCAATTTGTGCATGACAAAATATAAGTTCAAGTCCAGACTAATCTGGCAGTTTCATTTCATTCCATTCACTATTCATGGCTAAGAAAGAAAAAAAATCTACTTCAGGCCAGAAGAGGTTCTTGTAAAAGAACAAATTAACTATGAAGATGGGTAGCTGCAAATCTTTTGAACAGCAATTCTACTCAGTAAGTTCAGAAATAATTTCAAAGAGACAATCCTACCCTAATAGCAGGAGAGATAAAAAGCACTCACTTTCTTTGACACCAAAAAACTTGGCAAAGACTAGTACAATTACAATGTGCAAGCCATAAGACTTATCTGAGCTCTGCAGCCAAGCTTGCAAGATTTGAAATTAATTTTCTTTGTGTTTCTATTTGAGATGACGCTGAACTAACATAAAAACTAAACAAAGTATTTCATGCATGGTTTTACCAATATCTGGATTAAGAGCAACACATTCTTGCAACAGAAGGCACACAGCAGCAGAATTTACATCTGACAAAAATACTCTTAGTTTGGGGCCAGGTCAATCCTCTCCAGATGCTATTGTAAGTATAGATGCAAATTCCTTAACCATCTCATTTTGCAAAGTATGGACAGAGAGGTGCAAGACCTAGGACTGCTAAATTAATCATGCCTGAGAATTCCTCATGGAGAAATCCATTAGTGGAAAACATCAGACTCAAGAAAACCAGAGCTGAAAACAGTTGAAGAGTGGAAAATTCTGTGTCGGTGGAGCGGTAATGCTTCCCCTCCATAGGTACCCACTTGCAGATGCTGTTAAGAGAAAAAAAATATTGGAAATAGGTGAACTCAGCCTGAATGAGGTAAGCCATTCTAACCCATCTTACAATGAAATTCTAGATCATTTGACCTTACAAAATATTCAAGGCACAAAGTGGTTTTACATCACTGCTCAGAAAGGAATCAAAACAAACAAACAAAAAGATTTCTTCTGGTAATCACAACATGGCGCACAGTTTCCTGTTCTGGGAAGAGATATCATCTGAACTATTTTCACTCAACAGAGCACAGCAAGAAGACAAAAATCACTTCTGTGAGGGCTCCTGTCAATAGATAGATAACAAGAGAGGTATCGATTAGAGCTTAATGAATAAGAACCATTCATTTTACAGATTTGTGCAGAGAGCAATCATGATGAAATCAGAATGCACTACTAGCCTTGTATATTTCAGGGAATTGCAGTAAGGACTAAAGAGGGAAATCCAAAAGCATGTAAAAAGAGATCATGTTTGTTTTGATAGCATTTCACACCACATCATCCCATTTTTCTTTTCCAAGTGTAGCAAAGTAAAAAAGAGTTTATAGACCTAATTCATACAACCTAGTTTGAGTTGTTAGGGAAGAAATATAAACTCAAAACCAAGGAACCTAATAAATGTCCAAGACAATAAGCGGTCACAAAGAAAAAGAATCATGTTGAGTCTCTGAGCACTTCTTCTCTTAATGTCATTAGAAAAGTCAGGTCCAACAGAACAACAATCTGTGTCTACTACCTTTATAACTGAATGTCCTTTAGTATCTTACAGTTAGAAACAGTAATAGTAGTATTTGAAGGATTTATTCTTGTTCTTACCTTGCAGTGTTTGCAAACACTAGGAGAGTACATGATATTTATGTTGAGAACCAGCACAGCATTAGTAGGAATTAGTAGTATTATTAGTATTAAAAGTATAAGTAGACAAAACATGAATCACTTCTAATAGCAACTGAATACCTTTTTCTGCAGTGTAAGCTGCAAACTGGCTTCCTAAAACAATGACTTACCAACCCGAAAACAAATTATTGATTTGAGGGCAAGCTGAGTCCTTAAAAGTCCAGAAATAACAAAACCAGAATTATTAAATTTCTGTCTTTACTTGGAAAGGGTATGGACTTTGAAGGAAAGCTGATGTGAGGCAGAAACAACTCAGCAATGGGGAGGAACTCAAATAATGGCTGACATGCTGATGGCAACTGGGAGGAAGAAGAAAACAACATCATGTAGTCTTTCTTGAACACTGTAAACTGAGCACATTTGTGTCCTGACATATTTGCATAAATACCAGCACTAATGTGCACATAGTCTCTGAATTTAGAACAGATCATACAAATCAGAGGGTAAGAGAAAAGATGAGTACCCAGCAACAAAATCAAATCCTTGATTCCTTTCCATATTTGTCTCCAGAGACCATAATGACTACAGGTGTGCCTTCATCCCGATGCTTAAAAACAAAGAACAAATCAAAAAATTTCAAACAACATCTTTTCAGATACATCAAAATTTGACACATCCTGATTGTCTATTTCTTTCCTCTCTCCTCAAAGAACAGCTCACTTTGGTTGCACAGTCAATTCTTCCAGTCAATGTGCCTCTCTGAACAGATATACATTTTAAGGGCATTAACAGTACTTATCAAAGACAATCAAAACTATCCACGGCATTTTACATGGTTAACAACAGCAACGTAATCCAGTCAATTTAATGGACAACCTATTGTAAGACTAGAAAGTGATGGAGCTAAAGCAGAACATCCAAATTAAAAAACCTATTTCTTATGAAGGAAAATTCACATTTTTTCCTCTTATTAGAAATGACAAATTGTAATACAGAAGGGTTCAGGTGACAACTATTTAATCACAGAAGTTTGGATCCAAGTTCAGACTGTTGATTTTTCCTTCTCTTTTGTATATTGTTAGCCATTACCACTATGTCAATGTATGTTTCAGAGTATTATGTCTCCTAGTACTTTAACTTTCCATCACAACTCATGTTCTTCATTGTGAGAAAAAACTTCATCTATCCTCACTTCCATTATTTCACTGTCATTTGATTTCTAATGATTACTTATATATTCTTTGCCACCTCTGACACTTACCCTCCATAGTTTTATTCTGTTGTGCCATCCTTCCATTGGCCACTTTATTGTCAGAGTTTCCTAGCAAATTCTATTTCTCAGGAGGCAAAACTACACATAGAAATATGATAGAATCACTAAATTTAGCATTCTTCCCTGTGACTTGTGTCTCAACATTGCCAAACAACAAAACCTTTTATATCAGCCATCCACATGAAGTTCTGGCATACATGCCATTTACCCATTCACTAAGAAACAGAAGAATTACATAGTTCCTTGAGTAGGAGTTTCTTTCATCAGAAATCCACCTTCCCTGGTAAGTCATTTAATAAAAGACAAAGGACAGAGCATGGTGTTAAGTTAACAAATGGATTCTGTAGTTAAATGGGAGATAGACAATCTCTAGTGACCGCTAAAGCAATCCTTTCAACACAAAGTAATTTCTTGGCACTTTTAGATCTATTTCTGTGTAGTTTAAACAAAAGTATTTGTATATACCAGCACACGATATTTATCTGAATAAAAACCCCACAATAACACTAAAGCAGAAGTTCATTGCTGAATGTTACATCATGACGGTATAAGCAGTCAGGAAGCTTTAATGCAAAACCTAGTCGTTCAAATATGTTAAGAAACTGCTGTATGAACATCAGTACTCATCATTAATTTCAGTGTTGAATATTAAATATTCAACATAGTACCTTATAGGGAATAATTCAATAACTCACACTGAGGAAACTGGACATGGAATTAATGTCTACATTACAAAAATAAAAATATGAAGTGAGTGCTTACCAAAATTACATCATATTCTCAAAAAAATATGGACATACCATGAAGTCTAAATTTTTACCTTCTGAAATTAACTTCCAAAATTAGCTTGAAATCAAATTTCTAAAGGTCTATGCATTTACCAATCTTAGAAAAAGTGACTAGAGATCTAATGATGAAAAACAGTTAAAAGTGTCTCTCCAAGCCCATTTTTAAAGCATATCCTTTTAACTCTTCAAAGCCTCAAGATTCATGGTAAAGATGAGTGAAAACATATTTCCTCCAGAATATTTTTACTATCAAAACAGTTCATTAAATTCAGGAAAAATTCCATTTTCACTTCTTGGAAAAACAATGGACATCAAATTACTTTTGAAAACAAAGCTGCTGTATCAGCTAATGAACTTGTAATTTTCTCCCTCCCAGGCTAGCAAGCTTGAGTTCTGCATGAGAGCACAATGCATTTATTGCTCAAAAAACTGATGCTGCTGTAAATGAACAGTTTCAGCTAGATTTTTGAATCACTCAAGATACATGCCAATAGTCTAATACACAAACACAATCAAAGCTATATCGTCTTAATATGGTGGGACAAGAAAATGCAATTAATGATTAAAGTTCTACTTTCTATGATTCTGCATGTCATCTGAATATGCAATATATACTTCAATTTACCATCTGTCCAACATTACTCACCTGAAGCTCTTGTACACACCTAAGGCGCCAGCATATCTGTTCTAAGTTTATAAAGAGGATAAGGAAGAAAATATCCAGTTCTTACACAGATGGAACCATCTTCATCAGTACTGTAACTGATGGCACTAAAGGTTGCCAGAGCTCCAATATTAGTATCATAACCAGAATTCTAGGGTGGGGTGACTTCAAGCCTTACTACTTTCTGATGTATCCCACTTACTAATGTTTTCTACAATATAAAATATTTTGCACCAAAATAAATTTATCGGCTTCAGTGCCTCTCCTCCCATTTAGCAGCCTATTAAAACCAAATCAAATAAGGCAATATTTGACCTATAGACTAAATCAAACATCATTGTAATCTTCAGCTATATTCTGCACAGAGCAGTTGACTGAGGAATTCTGAACTACAGCTAAAAGAAACTGAAACCATAGTGGGCAAATGTACAGCTGAACAAGCTTCTCCTGCCTGCCACCAGGTACCTACAACACAGATTTTGAACAATCTCCTCCTGCTCTACATTCTTGTCATATACAAACAACATGGAATAACAAAAGGAAAATGCAGATTTGAGCACCTTTATCTTCCCACCAAGCCCTCTATTACTTTTCAATATTCCACGATTGGCTCTTTGAACACTGGGTGTATGTACTGCACTTACTTTCTTCAGCCACATCCACGGTGACAGTCAGTTAGAACTGAGGTGACAGGTGCTTAAACAGAGAAAACCAGTGTACTGGTTTTATTCTGAAAAGCTCTCACTAATTTAAAGTAACCTTGGTTTCTTTCACTGCCCTCCCAGCTTAAGGGGTTTGGCAGGCAGCACTCATGTCCAGATGGTAGACAAGTAAACCTACTTCAACAGATTGTATTACAATGTTTTACACTGAGCAGTTATTGGATTAAATGTATAAATAGCTGTGGGAACCCAAGACTTTTCTCTTTCCACTGAACATCATTCAGCTAGAAAGTTATCTTCCCTCTTGTCACTCCTCTGTGGCCCAGTGACTCAACTTTCTCTGAAGCTCCGTGTCTGTGCAAAAGGACGGCAGAACCCCAGTTTACACACTGACATCACTTCAGAGGTCAAACAATGCACTTGATGGGGAAAGCAACTGATACACTTCAGAGCAGCAGCTTTTTGAATTAAATCTGCTTTTTGAATTAAAACAATAATGCAGATCACTTTAAGAGGATCCAAGCAGCCAGAGGAGCAGCCAGACAAGTATTCAGGGTCCCCTACGTGAAGCAGGATATAATTTCCCAGAATCAAATATCAACTGCTCTCATTGTATCAGTTTCCCAGACATGCTCTAATTACAATGCTACTGTAGAAAAGGTTGAGATGTCACATTTAATTGAAAATGTAACTCTTACTGTGAATGTTGCAAGTTCATAGCACACAATGACTTAAGAAAGCTTAGTTTCTGTGCACAGAATGGGCTACAAGATGTCAAACCAGATAAGGATTGTCCTTCCATATGCACAAAAGCAGAACTTCAGGTACCTATAACTTTTATAGAAATTGAATTATCTTAGCAGTATCCAGAACTAATATGCAGTTACATGAGAGCACTTTAGACTAAATTTTACTCTGCAAGCTACATTTTCTATGAAGTCTGCTTAAAGCACTTGGACCATTTACAGGATCTAGGTTTAGAGTTACAGGACAAACACACAGATGTCAACACCAAGGTAAATGCTATTTCATCTACACCAGGGCAAACTGGTGTGTGTACATGCATGCGTGTGTGTACATATGTATGTTCATCCACATATCATCTTCAAGTTTCACATCTCACAAATCCCTGAAATCTACTCTGTAAACCATAATTAATTGGCATGCTTGTACCACCTTACACAATCTGAACAGAAACTAGAGTATATACCACCTTAACCACAAACATCACTTTATGAGGAAAGAAAAAGATAACTATCTAATGACTCTAATCGAGTTATTACATTCTTACTTTCATTTTTTATTGTTACTATTTTAAGGACCACTGAAAAATTAGTTCTCATTGGATAATTAGTATACAACCACTATCTTCTCCTCCTGTAGCTGAAGTCTCCACATCCTTTATGTTGGAAACTATATCAAATTCTGGACAGAAGAGCCTTTACAGTTTTGACTTTAGAATCCAAATTCTAGTGAATGACAAGATTTCAGAGATATCATTTTGCATTTTGTATTCCCTAGTTCAAAATCACACAGAGTGCAAGTACTGTGACCTATGATGAGGTGCCCTACTCCTGTTAACTGAGTTGCTCTATGATTCCCTCACCTAATCATAGCTTGAATTCCTCTCTTCAGACAGACACCTAAACATAAGTGGATATAACTAATTTATTCCTCCACCATATGTAGCCCTAGCCCTGCAACTTCTAGGGTATCTAGGAGACCATTACCTCTGTCAGCCAAAACAGATTTCTAGTTGCATTCAAACACCTTCTTTATACTGTTAGATAACCTTGAAAACACAGAGTAGAGAAAGCAACTGTATTTCAAAACATTCTGTCTGCTCAGCTTTATCACCCCCTAAATTAATCTTCCTTGCAGAATCTGAGTCTCTAGTTATGTCTTATATAGAAAGATAAAGATTCACATGAAAATAATAGGATTAAAAATAAAAATAATTTCAAGTTTCATATTTTTAGTATATCAATACCCCTGTGAATTTAGTAGTTATGTATTAAATGCAATTTGTATTTCATTCTAGTTTACCACTAAAAATAGAAGCTGGTCATACGGACTTGACAACCTCATGAAGTAGAAAGAACAAAACATTTTAAGTAATAATTTGAACCACGGAAGTAAACAAAGACAAAGCAGCTACAATTACCAAGAAAAGTTTAAGCAGTACCAACCAAAAATAGTTCTCATATTTTATTGCTAAAATAACCACGTTCCTCAGCACAACACAGAAAAAAAGCCACTGCAATATATATATATATATTTATATATATATTTTTATATATATTTATTATTCTAAACAAACAGACTTGCAGGACATTAAAGTTTTTACTTAGATTCAGAATACACCTCTTCCACCAACAAGATCCAAGAAACAAAATACATGAAAAGCCTGAATGTGTAGTCAGCATGACCAGAAAATATACAAGATAAAGTGAATTAGATAATTAATTTGCTGAACAACTGTCAATTATTTTCATGAGACATGAAAAACAGCCCAAGTATCAAACAACTTCATAAAAAAATGAAGTTGACAAAAATACTTAGTAGAAATTACAAAACAGAAAAACAGAAATTAACTTGAAAGTAGGTCTTTTTTTTACTATGTTACCTACACTTTTGCTCTGCAACTCAAAAATCTCC
This sequence comes from Serilophus lunatus, assembly GCA_013399895.1. Classification (NCBI taxonomy): domain Eukaryota; kingdom Metazoa; phylum Chordata; class Aves; order Passeriformes; family Eurylaimidae; genus Serilophus; species Serilophus lunatus. The sequence continues at coordinate 128,265 of VXBA01004782.1, read as the reverse complement.
ATCAGAGAGACATTTACATGGCTCAGACATCAACACATACACATCAAAGTCTAGAAAAGCTAAACAGAAATGTCAACACGCAAGATTCAGGATTAGACCCTGTCCTATTTGGCAATTTGTAAGGCAAATGGAAAAGGAAAGCAACTGAACATGCTGGTTTTGTAATAGTAGGGCAGAATGTAATAGTGATATTAAATTATTAAAAAGTCAAAGCAAATACAGGGTAGAAAATTGTTTCTATTGTTCAAGCAGTAGATACTACAGTCTCTAACCTTGAGCAACTCTGTGAGCTTAAAATGTCATTCCACAAAGAGACTGCATAATTGTAATTACCACTTATGTTGTGAACTTGATACACAACGTGTTCTATTTAACAGAGCCATACACTGCTAAGCTTAATGACCAGTGCATCTAAAATTCAAAAATCTGTTGCTCTAGACCAGGGGTCCTCAAACTTTTTTAACAGGGGGCCGGTTCACTGTCCCTCAGACACTGTCAGGGGCTGGACTACAGTTTGGAAAAAAATGACCAAATTCCTATGCACACTGCACATATTTTATTTGTAGTAGCACACAAAAAACAGGAAAAAGATTGCAATATTTAAAATGAAGAACAATTGTAACCAACAAAAACAAATAATATTTCAATGTGAACTATGGGCCTGCTTTTGGCTAATGAGATGGTCAATGTTAGGTTCCACATTTGTCACTGCTAGTCGTAGCAAGTGATGCAAGTGTTCATCAGTTAGTCTGGATCTGATTGGACATTTCAGATGTTTCATTCGGGAAAAAGTCTACTCACAGACATAGGTGCTGCCAAAGATGGTTGCAATTTTGAGTGCATGGTTCCTGAGATTGTGGTATGTCTCTGAGGGGAGAGATGTATAGAATTTAGTAAGGCTGCTTGATTTGAATGCATCTTTCAGCGAGTCACAAATCTGTAGTTCAGCCAATTCCATTTGGTAAATCGGATCAACAGTTTCAATGTCAACAGAAAATGGGTTCCAGAAAAGCCGTATGTCCTGTTCATGGAGATGAAGCTCTTTAAATCTAATTTGAAACTCCTTTTGCAACATTTCTAGCACATCCATACATGATTTGTTTGGGAATGCAACTGCTGGTTTTTCTGCAGACAGGTTTTGAGTTGTGGGGAGATGGCAGAAGTTTTCCTCTTTTAATTGGTTAATGAGCAGGTGTAATTTGACTTGACATGCTTTCACATGTGAATACATATCACAGATGAGCTTCCCCTTTCCTTGAAGTTGGACATTGAAATTGTTGCGTAGCTCTGTTATATCTGTCAGAAATGCAAGGTGCCATTTCCATTCTGCATCTTTGAGCTCTGGTACTTCTTTGTTATTAGAAAGCATAAAATCATAAACTTGTGGAAGTAAGTCATAAAATCGTTTCAAAACTCTCCCTCGACTCAGCCAACGGACTTCTCTGTGGTACAGAATATCTTCATAGGCAACATTTAGCTCAGACAGAAATTCCTGGAACTGTCTGTGGTTTAGTGCATGAGCTCTAATGAAGTTAACACAAGAAACCACAATTTTCATGGCAGAGTCCAGCTTCAGTAATTTACAAAACAGTGCTTGTTGGTGGATGATGCAGTGTATGGCTATTGGATGTGAGTGGTTGCGTTTGTCCATCTCTTGGTCCATGCGTGCAACCACTCCTTTCATGGACCCCACCATGCTAGGAGCACCATCCGTTGTCACACTGACTAGTTTACCCCAGTCCAGCTCCAAATCATTCATAGTTTGGCAAACTTTCTCATAGATATCACATGATTTCCACATCTGTTTGGTTTTTTTTAATTCTATCAGAAGCAATCCATTTTAATGTGATAATTACATATAAAAAGATGAGTTTATCTGAAATGAAGCTTTCAGCTTCACTAAAAAATATCTCTCCATTTGTTTCATGGCAATCCCTTATTATCAAAAGTTGTAACAAAAATAGAGTAATTGTTACACTTCAACAACAATAACAAAGATCTTGTATTTTAATAATACAGCATTGGATTAAAAGATAAATTTTTTTTTTTTTCTTTTACATAATACCTGCTTTCAAATTTATTAGAGCAAGTGAAAGAGGCCTAAACCAAATACCAGGTAAAGTTCCTTTTTTCGTTCTGATCACTATCTTAGCCAATAAAATATGACCTTCAAAAGAATTTGAAAAATGCAGAGAACAGATCCGAAGATCCAAACCAAGACTCAAAGAACCCAATGCTTTCCCACTCTAATTGTACTGACTGATTTTTCCAGAGTGCTTAGAACTCAAGCAGATACAACTTGTATTTTCCATGTGGTTACTGTCCTGGTTTGATGGACAAATTATCGATTAATAATTCATGGATACAGAGGTATTAAAGAAAATAAGAATTTATTATGAGATAAGGAAAAAAAATTAACTTAAAAAATATTAAAATACCGAACACACACACACCCCTCCCCCCCCAGAAAAGCCCAATAACCACCTCCCAAAAGCCCCAAAACCATCCACCAACACCCCCACCCACGCCAGTTTCACAAANGCCAGAAGAGGGCCGAGGTGAGTGAGTCGTCTCCTTAAATATTCTTCCGAATCTCCACCCTTTGTGACTCCTCCAGTCCACTCCAAAAAAGGCAATCTTGCTCATCGCTGTGCCCCATTGGTCTGTTCGGTGCCATTTCGCCCCCATCTGCATCTCAACTCTGCCTCTGGTCCCCCCAGCCCCCCTCCCCAAGAGGAATCAAAAGAAAATACGTGAGCCAAAAGGGAGCAGGGAGGGGAAAGAAGAAATCTGTTTATTTAAACCTGAGTCAAACCAGGGAAAGTTGCACAGGATGTGCTGTAGAAATGGTTATAGAACAGGGTTGATCAAACCCTGGGTTGATCAAACCGAGTTGATTAATTGACAGATCAATTACGCCACTGATCTATCCTAGGCCACAAAATGGACACAAGGACGACAAATAGAGAAAAGTTTCAGTCATTCAATCACAAAATGGTATCAGGCTGCTGCAAGTATCCTTTATTTCGTTTATTGTATGCAATCACTGAAGACATCCAGGATTTCTATACAGATTTGTTTCTAGCTAATTTGGACAAGTTTCTGCAAAACTTCAGTTAATTAGAAGATAAAGGGATATAGATGCTTTTCACTGCTGTAAAACCCAGCAGAAAACAAATAATTCTTGCAAACACATTATTTTCTCGACTCTGTCCCCATTCTTTCTAGGGCAGAGTAGAGAAAAACATTTAGAATTGCATTTAAAGAATTTTACATTTTCAGGCATGATTTAACTCTGTTATTTCACTTCAAATGAAGAACAGTTAAAGCTTTTAGCACTGTTTGAAAAAACTTCTCCCTCTACTGCAATAACAGCTAAAATGTCAAATTACACAAATGGATATAAAATCTCCACTTAAAACATATCTTTAAAATGGCTTGAAGCCAAATCTGCAGTCAGGCCTGAGCTTCCCTTCACAGATTCAACCTTTGCCACATCTGAATTTTTAATTGAGTTTTTAACGAGAAGTCTATATTTGGTATAACTACCAAACACTTTCTGTTCCATGCATTTTGAACATACTCAAATGCAAAAACATGCAGTGCTCCACAGTCTGGAGACCAAACCCAAAATTTTCATGATCAAAGACCAAGAAAGCCTTATACTAAAATTTAATATAAATCAGAATGTCAGAAGACCAAGAGAAGAAATTTCAGTCTTAATTATCACTGTTTTTTAAATATCAGAGATCCTGAAAAATGAAGAGTTGATTTTTCAGTCTAACCATGCAATTGAATATACGCTCATTCATCTTTTTTTCCTCTTCTCTTTTTCTCTATTAGCTTTACCATATTTACAAACAATTCTTTCTAACAATTAAATACGCAGACAGAACATTGACCAGAAGGAAAGAATGTTAAAGATCATCAAACACAGCTACCAGGAGATAGTGTAAGAAACTAAGTAGTAGTCTCTCAATTTTAGAGCAACAAAGTCCAGGGACAGCAGTTTTACTGCTTGTTTTGCAGATCCAAGCTCTGAAAGGGCGAGAATTGCCACCTTTATGGTGAACTACAACCACAAATTAGATAGTAAAGGCATTTACAGCAGAAGATACTGCTCTGGCTGCAATAGAAATAGTGGTAATGATGGTAATAATCATCAATAATATTGAATAAACAAGATGGGTGCAACATGAAAACCCAAAGGAAAATGGGAACAGATGGGGCAGAAACAAGAGGATACTGCCAATCTATCTCAGTTCATTTCAAAGAAAACAGAAAAGTATGTTCAAGACCGAACATTCAGAAAAGTTACCACATTTAATACTTTAAGTCTCAAAAATACACAGTTGCTTCTATTTATAAGAAAAAAAAAAAAAAAGAAAAAACTGTTGAGTGCTACTTTTAATAACTCTTTGAAACAAGAGGACTCTGCATGAAAGAATAATCTGTTCTTTTAGGTCATGATGAGGACAAGAAATACAGGCTTAAAAATGTGGATATTGAACACCCATAAATTTAGATGAGATCTTTTGGTGGGGGGAAAGCCAGAAGCTGTAGCGTCACCACCACTAAGGGCTTCTAAGGGCACATCAGACATTTATTTTTCAGGAACAACCAAAATATGGCTGAGCTTTGGGAGAAACTGCCAGTTAGATTGCCCTTCCAACTCTTATCTGCCACAATTTCTCACAGCTGCCATACATTCTACACCCAGCTAGAGAAATGAGAGAGAGGTAGAAAAAGGTAAAGAACAATTACTTACATTATGAGTCTAGCTATCCTTTAAAAATACTCAGGGCAAACTAAAACATCACAGAAGCTGCATTACATAAGAGTAAGACCACTACAACATTTTTTATAAGCCATCAACATATTTTTAGTAGATTCAAGCTCAAGAAAATACTTCTACCTGAAGAAATCTTGTACGTTGATGCATACAGATAGCTTCTCTGTGTCACATTTAGCAGTAACAACAACTTCACCTACAAATAGTTAAACCACTGATATACAATGAGAGTAATTAAGCTGCTGAACCATCCACCTGAAAGCTCAAAAATAAATATTACCCTCTATAAGAAATATTTCAATACTGCAAACCCAATGTTCTCCTTCTATATGTTTCAGACACAAAAAAGGTATTCTAAAAAGCCAAGCAAAGCAATATCTTTCAAAGTGATGTTTAAGATTCTTTTCAACTCTTTTAATAGTATAACCTGCTTCAAATTTGTCTAAGATATATAAAAAGTATCATGCTTGGAATATGCCTTCCAGAAAACGCACCTATGTTAATACAAATATATTATCTTAAATGCTGTGGAAACAACCAATTTTCATTTTCTTTCATTATGCATACAGTTTCCACGAGAAAAGTCCCTCTTTACTTTCTTTCTGCAACTCCATGATCAGAAACTTTTTTTTACTTTGCTTTAAATAAAGGTACTGCTTAGCACCAGAATTAAAATCCTAAAAGCAGGGTTTTCAAATCTTGTGAGCCATGGCAGAAAGTTTTGGTGTTGCTCTTCATGTAACTTCCAAATTAGAAGTCCAACGTTCTCTATTTATCTCCTCAGTGGTGAAGGTTGTCATGAGTGTCCACAGTACAGAAAAGGATGCAGAGGGATTAAAGCAAAGCAATAGGAGTGTTCATGTGTTTAGATATCCGTACAGTCATTCTAAAAATAAAACCATATTACTAATTGTCTAGTAATTTAAAGCCATTTTGCAAACATTTCTTTAAATTCTTCCAGATTTAATCAAATTTAGGACCAATGTATTTCAGTAATTTACCAGAGAAGAAAATTTAATTATCATTAAGAATATTTTACCATATAGGACAATGTATTATAGTAATTTAAGAACTAGCATATTTTCTAAATACAGCTAGAACATAGTACTTCACAATCAACAAAAAGTTTTACCAATGTCTTCCAGTTACCCCATTCCTCTTTCCTTCAAAAATATCTAATACTTAACTCAGTCCTCTCCTTTCTACAAAGTCATTTCCACATCTTCTGGGCCCATACAACTAATCCAGACATCTCCAATCATTTCGAACTTATGCATATTTTTCTATGTAGTCAACACTTAAACAGATAAATTAACAAATAAATAAAATCACTCTCTTCACCAAGGATTCTTTCCTTGCTTAAGCTTTAATTCTAACATCTCAAGTTCTCCTAATTTTGAAGTACTTGAAGTTAAAAAAAAAAGTTGATTGAAAATGAAGTTTCCTCTCTCCCGTCCTTAACCTCTTTCTGGACAATCACGTCAACAAAAACACACACAAAGCATGTAGGAATGAAGAAAACAAGACATGTGTTGGTTTCGTCTCATGAGATACGTATTTTAACCCTACTATATTAACTTTCCTCTTGCAGTGTTCACTTCAAAAAAATTCAGTGTGTTCAACCATTTTTCTAACTTCCAATCAAAGCTATGGCAAACTGGGCAGTCTGTAAAAAACATTAGGTTCACTCTACACACCTACCCACAATTACCTTTAACTTTACCACTGTACTTCGACAATACTGTGAACAGAACTTCCCAGAGCTCTTCTTTCAGTTCCCATAATTTTACTCAGAACAATTGTAAAATGCTATTTCCAAGCTACTTACTGTAAGAAAGTTTAAGTTTCATTTTTCACATATAGGTTTTTCCCACCACATATACTAGGCTTTTAATATATACTATAGCTTTTAATGAGACCTTAAAGGGGCCAGACTTTACCCCTGACATATGCAGAAACATAAAAAGCAATATTCATATTATACATACATTGTACAAAACCCTGAAAAACACTAGGTTACATTTTAAGCTTGCATTTAAAGTGGGGAAGCACTTAAAATGTTGCACTACTTTCTGTAAAGATGCAGTTGTAGATACAGTATGTCTACATAAAGCCAGGGGTTTGCCTGTTTCAGCAGTTCCTTGTGTTAAAACAAAAATATGAAGCAGGAATGAAAAATGACAGTAAAACTGCAGAAGACTGAGTTGTGTCAATTTAAATCAGTTAAAAAGGAAAACTCAATAACAAGCTTCACAGAGGAGAAACATCAGCTTGAACTGTAATACCAAGTAGCTGAGCAAAAAACTCCAAACATCTCCATTCTTTTATGCATCACCTCCGTCACAGGATTGGGAAACTTTCTATAAAGCAATTGCAGATCTCTATTTTAATTTGCCGTTATTTCCTTGTTAGGAAAGGATTCCATTTAAAAACGGAAGATTATTTCAGCTATCTTGGTAGCACAGCTGACACTCTACATGAAAGTGTCAACAAAAGTTGCAATGCCAGCACATCACAGCAAGAGAGAATCAAGAGTGTCAAACACTAACTTACTAGGTTTCCTTAATAACATGTGTTTAAAGTTGGGAAGAGAAGATAATTATAGCTCAGGGACAACACATTTACTGCCTACTCTTTCCTGAATGAGGGTAAAAGACAATGCCCAGGGGGAAGGTGTTCATTTTAAACAATAACACCCACGGGATTTATCTCAATGAACAGATTATTAGTTAACTTGGCAAGATCATAGTCAGACCACTATTCAGATACTTAAATATGAATTTTAAATATTAACTTTGGCCTTTTAGAATCCCAGAATATCGTGAATTGGAAGGGACATCGATTTCGAAAGGGAAATTGACCCAAGTCCCGACTCCACCCAGGGTAACCTAAAAGTTAAACTATACCCAAGAATGTTGTCCAAATGTTTCCTGAACACCAAAAGGCTTGGGACAATGACCACTTCTGTTATTCCAGTGCCCAACTACCCTCTTAGTTAAGAACTCTTGCCTAATATCAAATCTGAACTTCTTCCCAGGTAAGTTTTAAGTCATTGCTCCCACTCCTGTCAGTGGACATCAGCAGGAAGACATCAGCATTTCCCTCTCTGTTCCCCCTTGTTTTACTTCTTTGGCCCGTAAGACTTAGCAACCTACACAGTTCTTTACAGGGAAAAAAAAAAAAAAAAAAAAAAAAAAAAAAGGTTGACCACCCTTCTCTTTGTCTAAGCCACTAGTTCAAAGAAAGAATGAGTAAAAAAATTGTTCTTTCCCTCTCATGCAGCACTTTTATTGGGTGGCCTGGCACTCGATTATGTGAAAACCTGGCCTGATATCGGGGGCAAGCCAGGGAGAGAAGTGGAGTCAAGGTCTAGTGGCACTGAAACTTGAAAAAGGCAAACATATACACTACGCATTTTTGCACATTTCCCTAATTAAATAGAAAAGTTGCTAGAGATACAACTGTTAATACTGAAACAAATTAAAACTGCACCTTCCTACACGTCTCTCACCCAGAGGACACCTTCAAGAGAGTACCAGCACCTACACCTGTGCACACACGCACACCTGCTGCCATCACTAAATAAAGTTTGTTACTAACTCTAGGCATTTCTTTTAGTTGGCACCACAAACACAGCGTTTATCTTCCGTCTCGTCGCAGATCTGTGCCCCTCGGCCAGGCTGTCTGCCCATGGCCCCTTTGTCCCCGCGGCGGGCAGAACAACCCAGCCCGGCCCAGCCCTCGCCGCTCTCTGCCCCGACCCAGGGAGGCCACGGCAGCGCAGGGCACCGGCCTGGGCAGGGACAGCACGCCAGGCACCGCGAACCAGCGCCGCGTCCCTGCCGGGGCGGGTGGCGCTGGCTCCCGCTGCTCTGGGACAGGGCAGGGGCAAGGGGAGAGCNGCAGGGCAGGGACAGGGGCAGGGGCAGGAGCCGCCCGGCACCTCCGCCCGCAGAGCTGCGCTCGGGGCTGGCGAGGGAGGGGAGTCGGGAGGGCGAGGGGAGCGCCGGGGAGGCAACGCGACAGGGCACCCCCGGCCAGGCGCGACGGCGGAAGAAGCGAGCGTCTGTACCTCCTTTTTCTTCTGCCCTTCCCCGAGCCGCCCGCAGAGGAGCAGCAGCAGCAGGAGCAGGAGCGGGAGGCAGCTCCCGGCGGCCCCGGCACCCAGCGCCATGTTCCGCCCCCGCCGCCGCACCTGCGGCACCGCCGCCGCCGCGCTCATTGGGAGCGGACTCGGCCAATCGCAGCGCCACGGAGAGCGGTGGCGCCTGGGAAATGTAGTGCCTTCCGCAAGGGATGCGCCAGGTTGCGGCGGGCCCGGCTGTGCCCAGTTGTGCTCGGTTATGGGCGGCTGTGCCCGGCTGTGCCCAGCTGTGCCCAGCTGTGCCCGGCTGTGCCCAGCTGTGCCCGGCTGTGCCCAGCTTTCCTGCTGTGCTAGACTTTGCCCGGTTGTGCTCGGCTTTCCCGGGATCGCGCGGGCTGCAGTGGGTCACAGCAACGTCCTGGGTGTTTCTGCCCACCTGAGTTGACAACTTCACCTCCTGCTCCAAATTCTCTGCTACACTGAGTACAGAGTGCCATCCTACACCAAAACTATTAACAAAAAAACCCCAGATCAACCCCAAACCCTAGACCCTTCGTTCTTACGCGTTTAGGTGCACATACTTTTCAGATTTCACTATATGCATGCAAGCCACTTCTGCAGAAAATTAATGCAATACATTAATACAATTAATTCGAATTTAATTCCCAGAGCATTGACCCTACAGCTTTAATTTGATACTCTCATTCATGATACAGTCTTCAAATCAGTGATTATGTATTTCTTGAAAGTACACACAACAGTGCATAAGATAGGTAATGTTAAATTAATGAGCGTATACTTTTTTCTGCCCTAGAATTTCTAGTACTCCCCTCATGCTAAATTAGTTACTTACACACATCTGTGCTGAAGACTCAGAAGACAGACGTATTCATTTCTTCAGAGATCTTCCTGTATCACTCAAAAATTTCATAAATTTTGTAATCAGAACACCAAAATGCAAAAGAAAGCTGAGATACCAAGAAACTATTTGAAAGTATCTGTTTATTTTGGGCACAGAATGTGTAGATAGTATTATGACAATATCAGATGCTAATTTGATGACACTGCTGATATTTCAGCACCAAGTAGTTAAAACATTAAAAAGGCCATTGTGTTTTCTTCAGTTAAAATTTTAATGTGCATTTCAAAAGTTACATATATCCATAGGAATAGTAGATCATATTCAAATAATCTACAAAACAATAAGTTCAAGGGAATTCAGGCCATCCATTATTATATGTTGGGCAACAATAATCATGAAACTGTGTGCGACCTGGATCCTGCTCCTCAGGTATTTAGGCTCAACTGCCCCTGACTATATAGTCTGAACTTTGAGTTCAGACACCAGGGCTTCCATATGCCAACTTCTTTTTTTTTTTTTTTTAAAGAGAAATCACAGATTCATTCACTCCAGATCTCAGTTCCTCAAAATTTATGCTCTTGAGTAAATAGCTACAAACGGGGAAGAAATGAGTACAAAAGAAAGGGTGATAACAGAAGGAAATGGAAGAGAAGACAGGGCATAGGAAGAGGGTCACATGGGTGAGTGAAGTGAATATAGAAAGATTAGCTTTGGGGGAGTTTTTACATATGGGTTCCAGGGTTTTGGCGGTCCAGTGTCTTCTGGTTTACATAGACCTATCCTTCCCAATAAGATCTGGGTAAGAAAGGGATGAAGAAGACACTACATATCATGTTTGCTCTTTTTTTGTGTGTGCCTCAGGAGAGAGGGATCGTATTTCATTTATGGAAACCCTTTGCTACTTTAACCTCTGAGTTACCATTAACCTCAGATAGGTGGAATGCTTTTTACAGATTAGTATATGACTTTTAATTTAACTTGCTTTTTTATCGTCTTAAAACCCCCTAGCTATTCTAAAACATCCACTTACAAACATTCTAACACTTAATTTCTAGGGTGTGGCTAAAAAGGAACAAAAAGACTAATTTACTGGGAAGCAAGACAGAGCCATAGGTTTGAGAAGCCTACACTTCCAAGATAGTATGTCTTATTTTTTTTTATTAGTTCAAATGCTTCAACATGACTCTCAGTATTCCCATTATCAGTACTCCTACACAAAGTGACTCCTGTAATTAACCCTCTGCTATGCTGGCCATTTCTTAGTAATTTCTATAATTAACCATATAACAAGCTATGTGACCTAGTGAACACAGCATGAACATAGGCCACCCATAGTATCCGCCTCCCTGCTGCCCTTCAAAAATGAGGACAAGGATAGTAAGTGATTAAAAAAATAGAATAAAATAAAAATAGTTATCAGTATATTGGATTACAGAGGTTTCTAACACAGGCAGCTGCTCTACAGGGGCAGGATACAGGGGCAGGACATATGTATTGATCAGAACAGTGTGTGTTAAAAGGGACCTTTTTTTTCCTTCACTTAGTAGATAAAATTTAATTAGATACTTTGCACAGGAACAAGAGAGACATATATTAATTAGTGTACTAAGAAATAACATTGCATTAAAAAAATCTCAGGCCACTCCTGCTAAATCCAGAAAGTGATTTCATTGGAACCTTGTTTTGAAAACTGTTTGTCTCCTCATGACACTAGTAAACCATTCATCTTTCACATTTTCAGCGTACGAAAAGAGCATTAAAAGTACTGAAAATGTGAAAAGCACCATGAGCTCTTCAGTCTTTGGGAAGACTAAGAAATTTCTTTGGCACAATACAACTATAACTGTCAGAAATTGTCCATTTATTTTCAATCAAAAATCTCCATTGTAAGCCACCTGAAGTCCAGACCTTAACCAGGAAACTGCAACACAGTTTTATTACTTCTCTGTTCAGAGTTTCATAAACACAACATCTGTCATAGTCTGATGTTTTTTATCGAGCTCACTGGATAAAGAAGGACACAAAACTGATGCAGTAACTGGGATGTACTATAATGACAGTGAGCCAATGAACCTGCAAAGTGCAAAGCATTTTTCCTACATATAGGGTACTCTGAATTCGTCTGGAGTCCATGCTGACAGAATGAGTCTCATAGATTCTATATGTCTATCGGTAGGCATAGTGAATGTGTCATGGTATGTATGAACATGAACTTGGTAAGGAAGGCCTAAACTTAAAGAAAAACATTCCTTTGTTCTCTCCTCAAGGAATGACAGAGGAAGGAGTATAAGCCTGGAAAAAAATACAGTGCTGGAGAAGGTGAGATTAATGCGAAGAATTACATGAAATTTGATTGGTTTACATTTGCTGTGTTACTGTATTTGGAAGTTAGCTCTGTAAACATAGTGATGCTGGAGATGAGTGTCCTGACCTTAGAAAACAGAACATTTTTGTGTGCTGACATACAAATGCAGTGCAAATGACCCTGGGACAACAAGAGAAGCACTTTTCAGGTAAAAGTCTTCTAAAGGCTTAATAAAGAAAAAAGGTGACCTATGCATTTCTTGTGAACTTAAATTTTCCTGCAAAATACATTAAATAAGAATGTTTAAAAGCCTCCTGTGATCTGGAACACTGTCCCTTCTCAATATCACATGAGCCTTCCTGAGATGTGATAGAATAACCAGAGAGAAGAGCTGTGGGAGTTGCCCAGGATACTTATCAGAGTAAAAAAAAAAAAAAAAAGCAACGTGAGGCTCAGATAGATGAGAAGGCATGAGTGCAGAAGCACACAGTGAAGTGAGGGTACCTAAAACAACAGCAAATGAAAAGAAGGTACAGTACAAAGCACCTGCCCAATGTTGCTCTGGAGACCAGGAAGAAGCTTGGCTAGAGAGAGCAAAATCAAGAGCAGCTAACAATGAATATGGCAAGCCAAAAGATCGCTTTAATTCAAATCAGACCTTGCAATCCCAAAACACTTAAAAACATTTAAAGAATAAAGATAAGTGCATGAGGGGAAAAAAGTAGCCTAACAGTTGCCCAGGAGAGGGTTGGGAGGAGGGGGGGAAGAAAAAAAAAGTGAACTTTTAGAAGCTTTTTTGTAATCTTTTAAGAATTGATTATTCTTATCTTGTGCACATACTTTGTTAGATTTTATTTTCCTTTTCTTGTAATAGGAATATTCTTTATATGTTATTTAATTTGTATTCTGAGTGAGGAGACCCAGCTCTTGCAGAAACAGAAAGTTTAATATAATCATCTAAAGGTCTGTAGGTGGAACTCAAGTCAGCATTTTTTTTTCTCAAGTAGCTCCTTTACATTGAAACCTGACCTTTCTTACAAACAATCAAATCCTAACAGAAGATTTACAGGAGTTGCAGCCATACCCAAATTTATAACAAAATGTTACTGCTCTGGTTGTTAGGTATCATTGTTTTCCAATTTTTAATAGGAAAATTTTCCACAACCTCACCAACAGTTTCTGCAGGAAAAACTACTAAAACTACACTATTGCTCTGCAGGAAAAACTACTAAAACTACACTATTGCTCAACACTGGCATTTTGATTTTTATCAAGCCCATTACTGGAACATTTACTTACAGTATCAGCCTGGCTAATAGCTGATGCTACAGCTTCATGGAAGAAGGAATTGCATTTGTTAATAGTACTTAACATATATTAAATGATACATTTTGGTCTTTTTGTTAAGCTGTGATGGAATATCTTAACTCTGGGAATGTTTATGTGTTATCTTAAAACTAATGATGCTGAAATATTTTGGAGTTTTTCATTAAAATTCTGAGGACATGGCGGGGGGGGGAGGGAGGGGGAGGAGAGGTGAATTCCATTGTGATTTGGGATAAAAATAAATATTGTGTTAGAACTTTCTGCAAAAAATTCAGACTTATGTTCTAATTCCAGTACCTGACATTTGTAGAAGTAATAGGTGTGTGAAATGATTCATGTTAGTATAATTCTGCTCTTTAGGGTGTGGTCTCTAGGTTATGATACAAGAGTGACAAAGACCGTAGCAATGGCTATTTCCAAGACAAGTTATTACAAAGTTCTGAACACAGTTTCTTAAAGGACAATCCTTTACTATTTTTATATGATCATTTAACAGTCCTAAGTCAGAAGCTGCAAACTGTAATTTTGAAAGATGGATTTACTCTTACAATCAAATATAAAGATCTCTTCTGGCTTTCAGCCATCGGCCTTCAGAGACCTCGTTTTCATTCATGCCCCATTGATCTCTCTCTACACAATGAGCCACATCACATCCAAGTCAGATTTGAAGGGTCGTGTATTGAGTTTGAGGGTTTTCCTGCTATTAAAGATGAAGCATGCAAAACAAAACTCAAGAGTTACTGGGAGATGCTGACTCCCAGAGAGGCACATTGCCATTAATCAATTGCTGTTGCCAGTAGTACCATTACTTCTCATAGATGTGCTTTTCAAGATACTGAGGCTCCCTGGCTGCGGCTTTACACAGATCTTGATGCCTGCCATTAGGAAAAAGCCTGCTTATGGTATGTTGGCAGTAGTGTAGCACTGTTCTAGACTTTGTTTACTCTCAGTAAAGAAGATAAAACTGACTAGGTGCCTGTCAATCATCCCAGTTTACCAGCTTATGGACTGAACTATTACAATCCTCCTTTTGTTTCATGGGGAAAAAAAAAACCAAACAACAAAAAAACCCCAATTAAAAACCACTCAACCCCAAAACCAAACACAAACAAACAAACAAACAAGGAACAGTGAGCCAGGATGGTAATATTTAATATACAATCTTAAATTTAAACCACTCTAACAATTTTTTGACATAACCTTTTTTTCCTGAACCAATCTCTTCCTTGAGAATACAGCTATAGTACTTCCAACACTGAGTTTGCTGTTGCAAATAAATTTTATTAGCACGCTTTTATACCCATTATATGAAAGAGAAATGCTATGCAACCACACTGACTACAAAATGCCATAGCATCTTTACTTGATATTTTTCATTATATTTAGTTTTAATAAACTTCTTATTTTTGCATACAATTCAAGTGATGTAAATTTTTCTACCATCCTATTTTACTGTTGCCAACAAAAATTCCAATAACTATTATATAAAGAACTAATATATAGAATTTAATATTACCGATGAAATAATTTATATATACACCAGTGCACCGTACATGTAAAAATTTCTTTTGTTTTGCAAATTTTCCTTTTGCTCTGTACATAAATGAATTTGATAATATTATGATGAATGCATTGCATGTTATCTTGGATAAACAGACACACATATGAAATAGAATAATGTATATGTTCAGAAAAACTAAAACAGCAATCCAAGCATAATCAAAATTTTTCTTAGTATATATTATATTTAAAGATTTAAATATACACACAGATGCATATAAATATAGATCAGCAATGCATATTCTTGTATTTGAGAGCAGGACCAAAGCTCAGATTACGCTACCAATTTGCCTAATTTGCAACTATATTGATAAAGCACATAGAGCTATATTTAGGAATCCTGACACTTGTTAACAACAGCTAGTAAGTTGGTACATGCAATAAAATATTTTTAGCAGACAGAGGTTTTATCTATCAAGAAAGTATCAGTGCAAGCACTTCTCCCATTCTCTCTGCATTTGTGTAGTTAAAGACTAATTTAGGAAAATAACTTTATTATTAATAAATATTTTATCAGATCTTTGTCTTCATAGCTGTATTTTGAGTGGATTTTATATTAGTTTCTTAGCCTTGTTACAAATCTTGCTTTGATGTGAAATTTTTAGCTACTCTTATTCTACTCTTATTACTTTAACTGTAAGATTTGGCGCATTCTCTGTAATAGAATATGAATATTTTTAACCTTGAAGAGAAGTTACAAACATACATCAACACTGTGGAAAGTTTGAGTTAGGAAAGGGAAAATAAAAACATTGAGAAAAAGTATTTCAGTTCCCCAGTTAACAGCAAAATAATTTTCAAATAATGAATATAGCTTTTAATTACTCTAGAATAACTGCAAATTTGAACAACTTTCCTATTAATTTAAAATCTGTATTTTATTTTGTCTTTAAGACGTTGAAATTAATTAGAAGTATGATGAAGCTATATACTGGGTTTTTGGGCTATCTGTCTAGTTCTTGCTTATGAACATCTGGGCTAAAAAGCTTTTTGAAATTTTCCCTTCTTGGCAAATAATAGAAAATAAAGCTTAAAAACTATGCCAATGGTCACCTGTAATTCTTAAACGAATGTCACCATAATCCATTCCCCTCTCAAAAGACATGCTATTTTCTACTAGAACTTGAAGTTTGGCACTTGATTATAAAAAAGTATGTGAAATTGTTCATGCATTTTAATGCCTTACTCCAGAAACAAGACCAAAGTAAGTGTTTGATATGAATTATAGAATATCCTGAGTTGGAAGGGTACCATGAGGATCACTGAGTCCAGCTTCTGACTCTCCACAAAGGCAACCCTAGGTGTTTTTTTAACACCAACAGGCATGTCATGAATGTCAAAGTGGTCCCTGCTGGGGATATAGAGAGGATTCATGTTACCCAGTTCTGTTCAAGTTAAACTTTTCTACACTACTCAAGGATACCAGCTTGTTTAGGTAACTTTTTTAGGGATCAGAGGAATCGATCTTTGAGAGCGCTTATTTTTATTTACAGTATAGGCAGCTTATTTCAGAGTAGATGTCAAACTGTTGATTGGTCAAAGATGAGATAAATGAACACCATTCACAGAAATAGAATCAATAAATGTAATACTTCGGGTGAATGAATGAATGGTCTGCATTTTGAAGTACAGTTGCTACAATTATTTCCCTGAAAACCCTGACTGCATTTCCTAATGGTGGCCAAGAGTAGGAGCTTTCTCTTGCTACACAAAGTCTGGATTTTGATTTGTGGGATTGCAACAATAAATGTATAGTTGGTATAGGACCTATGAGGAAGACATGAGGAATATGCTAAGAGACAAAGTGCACAAAATTTCTAAAAAATATATAAACTTACAGTCCCAGTTTCAATCATTGTCTTGGTTACTGTTATGGTGGATGTTAATTTAGGGATGTGCCACAGCACACCAAGCTCACAAGCTATTTTTTACTATGTCTTGAGGATCATCAGAATTCTGGACATGTAAAATACTTACTAGTCTTAGGTATAAATATTTCATTAACAAATGAAAAGAGAAGAGTATGAAAAAATCCCAAGTCCGGCAGCAGAGGTGATTATTTCAGTAACAATCTCTTTTATATGTCTCCCTGTGGAAAGGTTTAAATAAAAATGACGCCTTTGAGAATGCTAGCTATTTCTTCTCTAGGAAAGTTAAGACAAACATACATCACTTCTGCATTAATAATGAGTCTTTTTATTGTACAGCATAAGGTTTGATCCAATAATAATTGTAATAGAGTATCGAAATGCTGTTTAAATGAAGAGGCTAAATATTTTTGTAAAACACACATTCAGATTGTGTACTTTTCATGAAAGAAAAAAATCAATGCTTTATAAGTCAAAAGAAAATGGTTCAAGGACTACTGAATATTGTTCAGTTTACTATGGATAGTCAAAACTATTTTTAATCAGTAAAGATCACAAGAATACCAAATGAAACTAAAAATAACTGGTCAGTCTCTTTAAATAAGCCATTGAAGAGTTAGTCAAATGCAATATCATCATTTCAGTTCTAAATTATCTCTTAAAGAATGATATTAAGAGACAATTAACATGCATTCACCCAAGCATACTGTTAGGTGAATGCTGATAGGACACAAATTTTAATTGCCCTTTTTAAGCATTCATCAATTTCAGAGGTTTTTTATGTGAGTATAAAAGATGAAAATGTCTCTAGACATTTTAGTTGTGAGAGATGGATAAACCATGGATGGATAGGCAATGTATGAAAATTTTCAAGATAAAAAAAAAAAACCAAAGTTCTTCAAAAAGTAAGCAGGAGATTCTGCTCTGTAAAAATACTCCTCTGTGATGATTATTGTTTTAATCAAACAACTAAGTTTAATTAACAGTAAGTCCCAGCTTTCAACAGCTGTCCCTATGATCTAGAAAAATCAAATGGTTCTGGTAAGACATATGCAAAACATGGTACTTCTCCAGCATAACAAAAATACTCATGCATATTGTACCTTCTTGCACATGACATTTTCAGAGGAAAAGGATTTTGTAAGTTTAACAATCTTAAATATTTTACTTTCTAAATTAAGCAACAACAGAAATATGTAAATTGTCTTATTCATCAAGCATATGAGGATAATTTTAAACATCTGATACTAAGTGAAGGTAATGGAAATATTTTAATGACTAGTAATAATCAGAGTAAAATATTATAATTTTCTTAATTACTTTTGCATTCCTGTGGATATTTATTCCTCACAGAAAGCAATTTTATCTTACTGTGGAGAGAAAATGACTGAATTTCATAAGATTCTAACTATTATTACTTTTAATACTAATGTTCCTGAAAGATCACATATTTCAGAGCTCTGGTATGTCTGCTCATTTGCATTTAATATGACAGAGATTTCTGCTGATAGCTATTTATTTTCTAAAACACCCACCTCTTCAATTACATTGGTGATAGGCCTTAGTCACCCTCTTGAAAATTGTGAGAAGAGATTCTCCAAATTGGAAGACTGGTAAATGATACTGTTGATGTGGCAGCTCATTTTACAGGCTATGAATGCCTTCCACTAGCATTTTTATCATTCTAAAATCATTTTAGTGTTCTTTGAACGCTTCAAGCTATTTCATACTAATAGAAAGAAAAAGAGGTTTTCTCCACTGAGCAAATCTTTTAAGCTATCATACAGCATTCTTCTCCCATATCTATAAATAATGTTTTAACATTTCATTTACATGTATTTTAAAACGTACCTATATGGCTGTGTGAGAGAAAAGAGAGGGAATAAGGTATCGGAAGCTTAGTGGCAGTTAGAACAATATCCCTTCCCTCTGCTTCCCCTGCCACCCTCTGAAGACCTGGGATCGATGGAAAACTTTTTCACTAAGTCCTTCTGTTTCCCTAATGTGGGTTGGGATGATATTTTAGAGAATATCAAAACAAACCTGCCAACCTGCATCTTCTGAACTTCACAAGCTTAACCAGTACTGCCCTGCCTAACATGAGGACTGACATGCCTCCATAAACTGTCTATATTGGGAGCTTCAAAGATCACTGCTGCAAATCATGCATTACCTCTCTCACAATTAGCAGGTAAAGACCACCTCTCACCTCACTCTTTCCCCATCCAGCTTTAATATACTAACTTCATACAGAGAACTTTGAACCATCCACCTCAAACAGCTTTTTTTAAATATCAAACACATACTTACACAATTCAGCTGTTACCTGTGGTGCTATGACTCAATATCTGATGCCACAAGAACATTGCCAAAATAGAGTTCAAATGCTTGCATGATTAAACAAAGTTTGCCAGATGTGATACTTGATGGCTTCTTAGTTTCGTGAGCTTCATTACAGCTGCTGCTACTAATAGAATCAGCTTCATGAAATGGGAGGAAATCCTTATCCTTTTGCAACTCCATTCTATATCCTCTTCTTGAAATAATATCATTTATATTCTTTTATGAAACTTGGATACCATGTTCTAATAACAGTAAATAAAAGAAAAAAAGGAAAAAAAGAGAATAATTTTAGAGAACAGGGTAGAAAATCTGCAATTACATGTGGCCTAAGGGTTCCGTTAGTGACTCACATAATGTGACCTCTCATTGTCACACAGTAGCCATATGGTGGTTCTCTACACAGTTCTTCTATGCATAAGCAAAGAAACATAAAACTGAATTAGAAGAGTACTACTGCTTCTCTTGAACAAGTAGTGAGACCAAAACTAGAACATACATGTGCATATAGTACCTTCACTTCATGAAATACAATTAAAACAAGAGTAATGCAGAAAGGTTAATTATTCACAAGATTAATGTGAGCTCTAACTTATCTTACAGTAAAGACTTGTACTTTAATTACAAAGCAGAGTACAGCATAACATGATTAGAATCAACAGGTTTATGTGTAAAGATAGTTCTTTAACATATATTAAGAAGACTGACAAGAATAAGTGATTAGAAATTGAAGTTAAATTCATTCAAAGTAAAGTGCAAAATGCCAACAATATTAGCACCATGCTGTTTGAAAGGCTTCTTTAGATATTCCTCATAACAAGAAATCAAGACTGAATGCCATTCTTATGGATATTCTGTAATCCAAATTTGCAAATTGTTTTTAGAGTGGCCAAGTGAAATTCAATGGCATCTTTCACATTGAAAGCATATTTTTAGAAGTGCTCTTTGCATTTATAATTTCTGTGATACTGTACTACAATGGGTTGCCTTGAGTTTTGTGTTGTTTCATTAATGGACATTTTAAATTTTATTTTCTAACTTTTAAATTTCAAGCTGTGACAAAATCTGCAGCTTAAGAAAAAGCCAACAGTACAGCTGAAATGATATCTTTCACCTCAAAGACATTTATGGAAAGCAAAATTACCTGCTTGATTTTATTTATAAAAACTGTCTGAAATATGTCAAAACAGATTGCTCTTGACATAAGTGTAATCAGAAACAAGTAAAAAATGTTAATCAAGCAAGAGATGTTGGACTTGTTTTGTTTCACTTAGTTTGTAGTCATAATTTTCTAAAATTTGCCTCAGCCTACAAAACTTCTTAGATACGTTTGTTCACTGAGTATGTTTGTCACTGACAACCTTTCCATGAAGAAATTTTGCCTAATATCCCATCTAAACCTCCACTGGTGCAACTTGAGCCCATTTTCTTTTGATTTGTTGCTTTTTACTTTGAAGAAGAGACTGACCGCAACCTGGCCACAATAACCTTTCAGGTACTTGTAGGGAGCAGTAAGACAGAAAGGCTTGAGATTATCTGCGTGCGACCACCAGTCCTACACAATCAGTATGCCTAAATTATCGAGCTCTCTGTTCATGATAAAATTAGCACAGACAAAACTAATGTGTTCCATATTTACTGTTTACACTGTGATCATATAAATTATATCAATAGATAAAAGTACTTGAATGAAACAAATATGTCTGAGAACATATGCCTGGTACTGAAATAACTATACTTTTCATTTTTGTCTATATAGCAATTTGCATAGATATTTAGCATTGAAATAGAGTATGAAAAGTCGAACTGCATAAAAGATGTGTTGGGATTAAACCCCTAAAAACACATTCCTTAGATGTTCATAGGCTTCAAACCAACTTTTGCATCTAAGGTTTTAGAAGAGGACTGGAATTAGCAAAATACAATCAGTATGCCTGCAAGCAGGTATCCTCTATCATTTTCTAACAATTAAATTAAAAGGTCAACAATGAATCTTACATCAGGAGGTAAGTGCATCACCATACAATGTGAAACAAATTAATCAACAAAAATACAGCACTACAGAATAGTGTTGTGATAAGTTTTTGCTATATAAGCAAGGAGTTAGACTTAATTTTTTAACAAACAACTACTTCCTCATTTCTTGACTGAACTTAAGGTAACTGTCATTTTTGTGTTACTATTATTATGGCAAATGAAAAAAATTAAACTCTTTATTAAGAGCTTTAATAGGAATCTTCTTAGGTTGAATCATCTCTCCCAATGAGAGTGTATTCAAAAATATGAAATATAAGTGCTCTTTAGCTCTGTATTAACATGATGGCTTAGTCACAATTTAGGGTTATAAGTATGAAATGATAAAATCTCTTGAAAAATTAATTTATCTAATCACTACAAATTATATTCTCTCTCAGTAGTATATTTCTAGTACATAGAGAAATATAAAAATTCTAATTTATAACTAGTCCAATAAACTAATCTCTCTATGTTACTGTACTGTTACTATCTCCTGTATCATGAGGTGTGTTAATATTTGTTGACATTTCTAGTCAGTTTTCTTTGAAAAGACACTTAATAGTGTAAGGACAGACTGCAGATGGGAAACATTTGAAAACTTTTGATGAGTTGACCTCGGCTGGATGCCAGGTGCTTACCAAAGTCACTTTGTCACAGGTCCTTCCAGGGTCCTGCTCTAGCACAGACTTCTTACTGGGTCATAGCCTCCTTTGGGCATCTACCTGCTCCAGCATGGGGTTCTTCAGGGACAGCAGATGGATATCTGCTCTGCCTTGGAGCTCCATAGGCCACAGTCTGCCTCACCATGAGCTACAGGGAAATCTCTGCTCCCAGGAGAAATCTCTGCTTCCAGGTGTCTGCCTGGAATACCCACTCCTCCTCCTTCACTGATTGACTGCAGGGCTACCTTTGCAACATTCTCATACCTGTTCTCTTGGGCTGAAGTTGCTCTTATTCAGTAACTTTTCCCCCTTCTTAAATGCATTATCCCAGAGGTGCTACCACTATCATTGATGGGCTTGGACTTGGCCAGGAGCAGGTCCATCCTGGAGCCAACTGGAATTGGCTCTGTCACACATGGGGAAGCTTCTGTCAGCTTATCACAGAAGTTACCCCTGTAGTCTCCCCTGCTACCAAAACCTTTCCATGCAAACCCAATACAAACCTTTTCTGCATTGGATCTAAGTGGAGCAACACGAACAGTCTGAGAACACCTGAGCTAATTTGGCTCTACAGCTGTGAGTGCTGTGTGCCACAGGGTCTCAGTGCAGCAATGGCCTGGAGGAGTCTACACAACAGTCTGTCATGTCAGAGGACATAAAAAAACCCCTTTGGGTATATGTCCACTCTGCAACAAAGTAAGAAAACGACATAATATCAGCATACTAAATTGATAAATTACATTCCAAACTTATGATAGGCCATATGTGAATGGCTGTATCTTTGTTGTAGTTTCATGCAAGGATGCATTACTTCTCTCTGGATAAATTTAATGGAAGAAAGGTTTGGTCAGACAAACATCCTTTCGAGAATGATAGCATTTCTGCTAGTACCACTTACAGTCTAATTTATGAAGAGTCACTATTTGTGTTATAAGATATGACCTCTGACTGCACCATTGCTATTGCCCTAGTATAACTAATTGCAGCTGCCAGTTCATATCTGACAGGCCTGCATACATGGCTGGGCATACAACCGCAGATAAAAAATGGACATTCGGGAATGTTTATTGGCCATAAAAGTACATATTAATGAGACGGCAAAAGAAGTATGTATTAATGTATAGTATATGAGAATATACTATTTTATAGAAATATTATTTCTTTTCTATAATATAAAGAATACACTAATATAGCATATTATAGTGAAAAGTAACTATTAATGACATAAATAACCAGGCAAACTGAAGCATTCTGTGGGAGAAAAAAAGAAGGAAACATAATAAACCCCAAAACCCCTTGTGCCA
Organism: Serilophus lunatus; assembly: GCA_013399895.1. Taxonomy (NCBI): domain Eukaryota; kingdom Metazoa; phylum Chordata; class Aves; order Passeriformes; family Eurylaimidae; genus Serilophus; species Serilophus lunatus. The sequence continues at coordinate 105,146 of VXBA01004782.1, read as the reverse complement.
ATCTGATGACATTACCCATTCTGGTATCATTTCATTACATAATGGGTATCAAAAAGAATGCTGACCAGCTGTTCTGTGCAGAAGTCCACCTAGCACTTGAACATAATAAACTTCATGTTAGGTCATGACCTAAGTTGTTATTTTCTTCAAGTAGTCTGCCAAATGTTCCACCAACAACCTCACTGTTCTGCTGCAGTGCAAGGAGACTTCAAATAATAGTTTCCCTTCAAAGGTACTTCTCCCTAAATAGTCCTCTGTGATACCAGCTTCTAGTTGGCTTTTGGAACTTTGAGAATCCAGTAGGGAATTTTGATCTTGTGCTGAGCATGTGAGGATAGACCAGTCTCACCAATTAGACCTTCCACTTTCTAGAAAGGGAGATTCCTGTGAATTCTCAGCTCTCCTGAAATCACTGACAATATCTTGAATGCTCTGGTGTAGAAGCCAAGTAAATTTATCACAGTAAAAAACCAAGTGAGTGAAATCAAATATTATACTTGGAAAGAGATACTGGAAAGTAGAACAGGACATACGTGATTGGTTTGATGTCTGGTTTCCTTTCTTCTGTTAGCAGACTGTGATGACAGGGTAACACCTAAGAAAATGCCACTAGCCTGTCAGAGCTGGGTTACAAACCCATAGGAAGGTCATGCACTGAAGTTTGCCTTCACAAAGATATTGGTACTTGGGTTGTACTTGGTAAGATACTTGGTAAGATTTCTATTGCACATAAAATAATTTAAAGGGTTATGGTAATTTCTAGTCCTGGTAATCAATTCAACTTATTCAACCTTGCGTTCGGTGCCATGGTGTTCACGGCGTGTTATGGACTCTGATGTATCTTATGGAGATACCTTGGAATGTAAGATCCAGCTAAGTGGAGTTCACTTAGTTTTAATACATTTATTTACAGGCAGTTGTGTCTGTAAATATGTCCATTTTAGGAAGCCAGTTGGTGAAAGTAACAACTTGTCTGACTCCATTTATTTATGTTTTTATAATATGTAGCTTATAATCATTCATTACATACATTTACAAATAAGAATATGGAGCAATTGTTTTGTAGCTCTTGTTAAAATGAAATGTGACTAAGCAACAATGCTGTGGTAAAAATGGGTAAATCCACAATATAGGTAAAATTAAGAACTGTGGTATAAGGGACATTTTTCATATTTGTTTAAAAAAGCTTGACAACAGTTTGATTTACTGTTCATCTTGGAGAATGTACTAAACCAGAAATGAAAATGCAGTACTGAAAAGGCACTCCAAAAGAACAGAAAGGAGGTTAAATGTTTCAACAGAACAGCAACCAGAATGACAAAAGATATGAAATAACTTCTATACAGGGAATTGGGCTTCTTAATCTTCAGGAGAGACATGGAAAAGGCAAGTAGACAATGACCATTTCTCCTAATAATTAACTCAGAGTATGACAGTCTCAAAGAAGGTTGAAATTTGTAGTCCATTTATACTCTTTCCTGATCATCTACTATTGCTCATTCTTTAAGATCAGATATCAGGCTACATACTTCAAGTACAGCCATTCTTATTATCTATGAACTCATGCTAAATGTATCATGATAAAATGTGTGTAATTTATCTTGTGGAGTACATGACCAAGAGTTATCAGAATTCTCAGAAACAAAATACACATTTGTAAAAATAAATTTCACCTGAGTTAAGATTGAGACAGTCTTTGTAGGGTTCTCAGTACAACAGAACACCTCTTGTCATTGTCACTGGCAAATTAAGCATAGGCGATGGAAATCCTGGACATCTTGGGCACTCCTGGTTTAGCTACACAAGGGGCCAAGTGCAGTGATCACATCCCTTTCTCTCGGTGCGTTAATGTCTAGAGTACAATGAAGACAGATGATCTGGCCTCCAGAGAATCCCAGGGAAAGGAAATTCTCACAACTTTAGTCCTAGTTACCTTATTTTTTAGTGTCTAGAATTGCAAAAGTCAGATGATTTTGTTGCAAGCCTTTCACAAGCACTAAAGCAAGCTTCTTAAAAATATTATGCTAGAAATAGAGCTGAGATTTAATTTTAAAAATCATAAACATATGGTTTGTCTGTTCCCAGATGAAAAGATAAATCGGAAAAAAAATCATACTTGGCTTGAAAGCCATTGAAACACCAGTTTATATAAAATGTTGTCAATCTGTGTAAAGTTCCATGGAGAGGATCCTTCAGCTAATTATTTAATACATATCTATACAAATATAAGTACCCAGAGCAAAGAGATTCAGCTCTGGATTAGGAAACGTGAATCAGCTCCAGGAATACAAGCAGCAAAACTAACAAGAGATTAGCATAGAAGCTACGAAGCTAACAGGGGATTAACTTTCAGAAGAGCTTAGTAGTTTATCATTATGAACAAAAAATATAACATAAAAAAGAAGATGAGAACAAGAATATCTACGAAGAAAAACATGTGGTTTAAAACTACTAAACTGTTCCTGCAGTGAATGTATTGCACTTTATTTCTAAGCATAAGCCTGAACATAAATTTCACTCCAGACCTACCATACATCCAACCAAGTGCAAGTTGAAGGTGCTTCAAATTCATTTCAAAACCTCACCCAGGCTATTCATTAGTTGAGCTTCAAGCTTGCTCTGTCCAGAGTTAGCTAGAGTCCCATTGTAAAATGGGTTTACCTTAGAAATTGTAAGGAAAGTTGGGTAGAGACTTTGGCAACTTGGCTGATACTACTTATGTTCCCAGCACGCATACATACATATGTGTGTACATATGAGTACAAACCTGAATGACCCAACAGGCAAAAGAAGGGTGTATATTTGAAAGGCATTAAGTACAAGAAGTTAGAAGGTTGGTAAATATAACAGATTGTATAAATAAAATGCTAAAGCAGTAACGTCCTGAGGAATTCTAGAAATTATATGAGTGCAAGTAAAATTTGTCCTGAAATGTGGAAACTGCCACTCAAAGTTTATTTTGTCTGCAGAATAGCAGAACAGCAGAACTGCATTGGTTGTTATTTCAGTCTTATTTTTATCTATTTTATATACTAAAATTATAGCTCACTTAAAAAAACCCCAAGCTCAATATGCTGAACTGTACTATCTGTCTGCCTGGCAAGTTTGAAAAGAGAGAAGGTTGAATTCAGTCCAAATGGGGTCTCACCCTAAATCATTATCAAAGTTTTTCTTGGAAGCTAAATGCTCCAATTCCATGTTATGCTTCAACAGGAGGGAGAATTTGCTTTTCTTTACCTCTGCTCCATAGATTGGGTAACAGACATGTTCCTCAGAAGAAGCTTGGGATTGGTTGTTCTTGTGAGTACTAGGCATACTCAACCTAATTCTCATACTCTTACCTGTTCTAGTTTTCTTTAAAAAGCAAGTCAAACCGGCATCTTAAAAGATTTAGTTCTCAGTAATTAAATATTGGTTTGTGTTCTAGAAGTAACAACACAAGGTTCTTTCTCAACCTACAAGAAAACTCCAGTCTTTTAGAAAGAGAAAGGTTGGAACAAATATCCTCCATACACTGGCAAATTAATTAGGAAACCTTCTCTTTGCATAGCTAAAAATATAGATAAAGCATAATAAAAAAAAAATTATGAAGGTCACAATTCGTTACTACCTGCCTCTACCATTATGAATACATATGAAACATCATATGTATTCATTTCTGTCCTTAATTGTGTAAGGAGTTAGCATACTTACTTGATGTGCCTGATGAAAGGCACTTAAATTTTAAACGTTTTAAATATTTAAAATTCAAGGTCTTCATCCCAATCTTGCCTTTAGATTGCAGACAACACAAGTAAAGCATGATGCTGTATCACATTCATTAAAGTTCATGTACCCATTTCTGATGATCTGGCCAAAACTCACTCTGAAACATTTGCTTTTCACAAATATTTTGATGAATCATACCTGTTACAGATGAATTAGCAGCATCATGAAAGGATACTGAAGTAAATCTGTGCAACTAATTCTCGATTGGCATCACCTTGAAAAGACCTTTAAACCAATGTGAAGGGCAAATCGTTTACCATCCCTATTTAGTAGGATGTTGTTACACTGAAATTGGACAGGTGTAAATTAAAATTATCCACACAAATTTACTTGAGATGCTAGACTAATTACATTTTCCAATTTAATTATGCTGACATAATATCTTTGACAGGCATACTGCACATTATTTCACTTTTGGGTAAGTCAGTCTCAAACCATTCATTCTTGAAGCCCTATCATTATTATGCCTGCATTAAACTGGAGACTGTATTTGTGATGGTGTCACACTTGAATGGTGCAGTCCCTCCCCTGCTACAGATAACTAACCTTCAAGATAAGTGTGCCTTCAAGATAACTTTTAAACTGCAGCACTACCTTTAAAATGTAAAAATATAATTTTTAAGTCAAAAGAAATGGCATGGAATTTCTGTGGAACACGTGAAGTTACTGCAACTCTGGCAATTCTGTAGGATATAAGCATCTTAATCCCCTAGGTTTTACTGACAGTCTCCTAAGATTCTGGGAAAACAATTTCAACCTGATGGCAGTTAAGCCTCCAGTATCAATCACCTGTTTCTATTTAACTATGATATAATTGCTACAGTTATAACCTTCTACAACAAACAGTCACAGAAGATGTTATTAGGCAATGACAGAAAACAGTAGAGTTATTTAAGAGAAAGCTGAAGACTTGGCTTTTTAATTCCCTTAACATATGGTTAGTGGAGATTTCAGAGTCTATTTTCAGAGTTTGAAGTTTCCTATATGCTGCTCAATAGTCTTGGCTTAAATAAAGCTATGGATAATTTGCATGCTATGCACTGCTGAGTATTCAAATTTATTTTCTTCCCCACCACGGCACTCCTAAAAGATGGAGTCAATTATGTCACCCATTGCATGTTCCAGAAAATTCTTTCACCTACACAATATTTGTACTAGACTCACATTTCTTCTTTCATTATTAAAAAAGACAGTAAGCCCTTGCTTGTGTTTCCGCTTGAAATTTCAGGCTTAGCTGGGTGGTTTAGACTAATTCTTTGGAAAGACAAAGAGAACCTGTGATCTTACTATTTTTCACTAATTAATTTGATGTATTGCTTACTAAGTCTCTGATTTACTGCAATTCAAACAGTTGGATGGCCAGATCCAGAAACTGCCTTTAAGAGCATCTGTATTATGCTTGCTGGTTTTTGGAGTGAGGTAAAATGTTGACCTTAAGGCCTTTACCAGACTTGAATGCTGTATTTTTTTTCTTTAGACAGAGAGTAATATTCTCTTAGTCTTAAATTACTCTCAAGTTAGTTTGAAGTAAAATTCTGACTATTATCAAGTCAAAATTTACATGCAAGATCCAAATGTGTGAATATTTCTAGCAGCAACTTGGACAATATTTGTGTCTTCAGTAAGTCAGCATTTTTAGATATTAACAATGTTGAATAGAATCCCACTTCCCCCATATGATCTCAGTTGGCTATTTACACATAACATGCACTTACAGGTAATTAGAGTGATTTTTTTGTTGTTGGTTTATTGTTTGTTTTTGTTTGTTTTGTTTTTTTGTTGGATTAGTTTGTTTTACCATGTGTGGCAATGTATTTTAAGTCATTTGCGTTAGACTGTAATCTGTACAAGATACTGGCTAAGTTACTTGCAACAAGTATAGCACTATTTCCTAATGGACCCATTGAAGCCTGTATAGCAGCTATTGGTGTGTCTCTGAAACAGGACTGCAGTTTTGATAGGCGATGGATACAGACGCTCTGGATCACAGCCACCGCAAAAAAGACAGGGACCTAGAGTTCATGTGGTGTCCCAGAGGAACCAAGAAAGGGACACTATATGAGGGGGTAAAATGATCCATTTATTGCAAGTTCATCTTACTTTTATACTCAATGATTTGTTTTGATTTAATACAGCCAATAATAAAAAGTTCTGTAGTCACATGCTATCCAGGGGTTGCTTCTTCCAATGTCTTACAGCCATAGCAGGATCACGAGATCCTTAATATCTAATGTTTACATTCTTTGGACATTATGTCATGGTATGGACACATTCTATTAATTATTTCATAATGCCATACCCCTGAGATCAGGCTCACAGATAGTGTAAAACTTCTGAAAGGTTTTCTCCCCACTTACTTTTATTTAGTTTTCAACTCCTGATTGCTATTCCTAGGTTTGCTCCCAGGTTGTTGATTTTTTTGTTTCCAGAAAGCAAAATCCACTTAGCTGGCTTAGGTAATTATAAGGGATCAGGAAAATGGCAAACTTTTATGGCCTCTGCAAACATGTTCTTCACGTTTCAGTCATGTTGCTAATAATGAATCTATTTTTATTTTTTCCTATGATTGATGTTGCACATCAGCTGATGACTAGCTGGTGCTATCATTTACCCTGTAAGGTCAGTGTCCTGGTTAAATCAGAACATCCAGGCCACTGCACCCATACTTTGCCCATTTGGCTAGTAATCCTTACAGTGAGAAGGAATTGCTATTCTGTCTTTTGGTGACACCTTGAAGTGCAAATGACATTATGCCACCTAAGTGGCAAGACGTGTTCTTTGTTTTTTGTTTTTTGTTTTTTTTTTTACATTACGTAAGATCTAAAAGATCTAATTGTCATCAGAATATCTGTTAATAAAGTCATCAAATCAGGATGCTTCTGGTGACACCCTGCTGAGAGCAGCTGAATGCTACTATGAAACATTTTTATTACTGTTCTGGAGCAAAAGAAGTTCTTAAACATACTGCTGACAAAACTTGGAGACGTGATAATAACAGGTAAGAGCAAAACAATCTTGTTGAATCACTTAGATCACATAGCAGGCTGAAGACATTCAAGAAAATAATATTTTATACATCTATAAAGTAGAATTGAACATCCTGAAAAAGATTTACAAGAGAAAATTAGTACACAGTAACCTCAGTGTAACCTAATCCTTGTTTGTAAACAAAGGAGTGGGGACTTAATCTTTCAGGGTGATGTGGCTGACTGCATTTTGGAATACTATATATTCTACTGCTGTTCATGTTTAACAAATTGGGAAAGGCAGAGAAAAGAATAAAAAAATTACTGAGTGCTGAGAAAATGGCTTAGAGCAAGAGACTTAACTTAATCTGTTTAGCATGTCAAAAAGAAGATTGAAAGGTGGCATGACACAATGCATAAGTATTTCCTTGAGGAGTAGATACATGGCATTAAAGATCTTTCTACCTCAGCAAAGAAAGACTTTAATAGACCATGGTAACTACAATCCAGACACAGTTAAGGTAGAAAGAGGACATGATTTTTTAAGAAGAAGGGTGTTTGCGCACTGACTCAAACTAATGGAAAGAGACAGAATCTAACTGTTGATTTCGGGTACAAGACCAAATGTCCTTTTATAAAATAAATGGTTGGCATCAACTGGCTAAAACTCAATGGCAGATATCATACATAAAGTCATAGTAGATGACATAATGCTCCCTTCTGGCCTTAAACACAACTGAAAAATACCTTCCCCAAAATCTCTATGAATATCAACTATCAGAACTACAATGCAGAACAGCATCTGCATTCACTAGTGTGTTTCAAGTTAGATGCTAATAATTAGTTTCATTAGTAGATGCTAGTCATATGCATCTACTTCTTTGAGTGTTGAACTCTACAATCAGAAATCTGAGTAGAGCATTATGGCAAACAAAGCTACTTAATTCATGTAGTATAATCAACTCAACAGTATATAAATTAAGTTAGTCTTGATATGGTAAGGAACAAAATCTGAGCAGCAATAGCCCAATGAAGAAAAATATAGTTCTGCTTCTGTTCCAACAAGAGCAAGTCACTTGTATCCCTCATCAAGTTAGCAAGTAGATGACCAGTAAATTAGGTTTCACTACATATATTCCATTGTCTACCAATACGGTTGTTCTTATTCCTTATGCACATCCTATCTGCTAGAGCACAAAATCCCTTTTTTCAGCAGAAGAATCTAGTGTATTTAAAGGGCCAAGTCCTTGGAAAAGAGCCCAGAAATACTTAACAGATCAGGAGTGACTGTACTATGGTGCAGACAGGTCTTCTGCATCAAGGGGCTGGCATCAGCATGTTATGTACTCTTCACCACACAACAGCATGTCAAACTAATCAATGGTAATCAAACAAAACTATCCAGAACTTTGGTTTTAAGGCTGTTTTAAATGAATTTCAGTCCTTCTCCTTCCTTAGATAAATTAACTGTTCTTTTGCCTCTGGTTTCCATTTATGTATTAAAAAGTAAGAATTCATTCAACTACTTGTGTGATTTAGCCATACAAACCATAAGAAAATCAACATCTTTAAAAAAACATCCTTTTTTTAAGAAGACAGTAAACAAAAACTGTAACTGGGTAGCTTACCTTACACTGTCCTATACAACTAGTACAGGGTTTACTAGAAAAGAATATTTGGAAATATTTGCCAACTGTAAGACAATTGAGGAGGGTTTGATTTCAATTGTAATTAATGCAAAACAATCTTAAGCTCGTTTATATATATTCTAAAGATTAAAGGCTAATTCTATGAATAGAATGCATTATATTTTGTAGAGAAAAGAATTCAACAAATTAGCAAAAGTCAAGATTGATATGGTAATATTTTTCTCTGTGGGCAAATCTAAAATCTCAAGTGGTAGCAAGTCCTAATATCTAGAAAAAGTTGTTTCATTAATAGATTTGTCTGATTTAAAGTTGAAGCTTCAAGGTACATAAAAATAGCTTGCTAGTGGTTATAATAGATTTTTAACTGTGTGAAATGAACAGGAATATTTTTTGGCAACTATGCATCATTGCATCACAGTAATCCTGAATGAAGAGTAGAACTGATAACATAAAGTTAACAGCAAGTCCTGTACAGAAAAATAAAATTTAAAAAATTGCAACATTCATATCTCCAAAACAAAACAATGCAAGAACATATTATTCCTCATTAGCATTTTATTTTACATAATGTTTTTATAAGAATTGAGTCTATTTTAATGACTTTTGAAACATTTAATTGAAGCAATTTTTGTGTCCAAGTTTAAAGTACAAGCTGACAGTCTTTAGAGGAATTATTTAAAAATACGTGCAATAAAAAGTTATTCCTATATCCATATAGTGAGGTTCAGAACATTTCAATTTCAGAAGGAAGTGCAAGACTTCATAAGTAGATTTCGATGAGACACTCCATGGCCAGAATTAAAGGTTTCATGATCAATATCTAAGTTACATGCTAATGACTAAGCTTAAAGTCTTCACAGTTCAGAAACTGATGGAGAGAATTCACCCTTGGGAATAAGTTGAGACATTGCTTATTTCATTTCTGCAGGTAATTACTATTACGTTTTTTGTCATCAATGCCTCAAGGGCAAATGAGTAAATCAAGTATGTTTTGACAATTTGCATACAAGGTACCTTCTTAATTGTATTTAACCATAAAGCCAAGGCACTTGAATGGTGCTTGGGTAATTGATCTCCAAAGTGCATCACCTATGTTCTCTCTTCTACATATTTCAAGTTGGCATAGATGGCTTACAACAAGCATTCTCCTTCTCCCACTTCCCTTTTGGGGCAGTCTCACAATCCTAGAAATGTAGCAGAGGAGAAATCCCTGTGCTCTACCAAGTCCGAATGCTACAATTAGGCAATATCCTTATGGAAACCTCACAGGTTCTGGACAAAGAGAAAAAGTTGATTCCCGCTTCTCTCTGCATACATCTGCATAATTTCTGGGCACAGTATGGTCCCTTGTGAGGTAATACACATCTGTTTTGCAAGAAAAACATCCTTCCTAGCTTAGCAGCATCTTTGAAGGTATTTGCCAGTGGCAAAAGCAGTTGTGGCTCTTAATGATCACAATGGTCACTGCAATTACCAGTAAGCATGCTGAGGCTCTAGCAAGATTGATTCTGGATTGTCAAGCCTTTACTGTAAAGTTGTATAACTCTTATTTCTACATGAATAAAGATACTGCTGACTCAAGACTACATCTTTCTTTGCCTGTGAAACAAAGCACACATATTGTGAGGGTTCAATCATTGGCAGGTTATAGAAGTTAAAATGAGAATTACTTGTGCCTCATTTTTTCTTTTATGGTTACAATGGAAGATACTGTAATTGGATCATGATAAAATGAAAAATGTCTATCTTTCTCACAAGGATAGGGAAACTAGTGTTTTTAATGTTTTTAATGGCTCACTGATCACACAAATACCTTATTAATTTTCTAAAACAACTCCTACTAAAAAGAAAAAAATATTTGTTTAGCTTACATCTCCAAATATGACAAGATGATCCTGTTAAGATTTATATGAAGTTAATTTTAACTATTTTAGGTTGTGAGTTTATAATTCTTGTAGCTAAATCATTATTAGTTCCTAGCCCACATACTCTAAATATATACTGAATGCAGACCAATATCCTAACATGAATTAAAGCAGGGGTCCTCAAACTTTTTAAACAGGGGGCCGGTTCACTGTCCCTCAGACACTGTCGAGGGCTGGACTATAGTTTGGAAAAAAATGAACGAATTCCTATGCACACTGCACATATTTTATTTGTAGTAGTGCACAAAAAAACCCAGAAAAAGAATGCAATCTTTAAAATGAAGAACAATTGTAATCAACAGAAACAAATAATATTTCAATGTGAACTAGGCCTGCTTTTGGCTAATGAGATGGTCAGTGTTAGGTTCCATAAATGTCCCTGCCAGTCGCAGCGCGGGGCAGCCCAGGGTTAGACCCGCACCCCGCCCGCCCGCCCCGGCCCCGCAGAGCCGCCCGTGGGACTGCGGGGGGACGGGGCTGTCCCCGTCCGAGCGCAGGCGGCAGCCAGGGCAGGGGCGGGGGGGTTCTGTAAGCACCGGCGAGCCGGATTGAGGACCCTGGCGGGCTGTATCCGGCCCACGGGCCGTAGTTTGAGGACCCCTGAATTAAAGAATTGATCTGAGCAATGGACATCTACAGTGCTATAACCACAGAGTATTAGCTCATCTCTAGATGAAGTGTAGTTTGCTAATCTGTTGCATTAAATAGTAAAATCAAAACAAATCTGACTATTGCATCTAAAGATAAGCTTGTGTTTCTATTCCTTTGTTCTTCTGCTTCGGAGACAGCATAGACAGAGCTGTCTGCCTTCACCTCCTGCTTTATACACCTGGCACAGGGAAACTAAATCTGTACAAGCTTTGAGTGACTACTGCCAATGTCTGGAAGTAGTATCAAGTAGCAAATGCTGTACATCACAGCCCTGAATGCTGTATACTAACACCCAACTGCAGGCAAGCACTTATAAGTCTTTTAATATAACTATCACCTCATTTAAAATGTTTTTCCATAAGACTTTGTAGAGACTACAGTTGTTAATGGCAAAACAAAAAATCCCCACAAGTATCTCTGCCTTTGAGGTCAGGACATAGATGCTTGTTTTACATCTTTGAGTTACATAAATGCCCATTGAGTAACTCAAAGGTGACCCCAGGTGTGGAAAGCTCTTTCTTCACAAGTATCCAGGATAGGGTCTTGGTCTCCTAAGCACCTTCATCTATTACATATTGTTGCCTAATGAATCCTTTATATTCTTGAAATGACATAAGAGCTTTCCTCTTATGATGAAGTTTTATCTGCTTCACCTGGATTTTATGGCAAGTTTCAGATCTTTTTCTTGCCAAGTAATTGTTCCTAGAGTTGAGCCTTGCTTGATTTTGCTGTTTTGTTTTGTTTTTTCCCCTATATTTAGCATTTCTACATAAGCATTAAGACAGTCAGAGGTTTCTCTGCATTTCAGGTTTTGATTTTCTAAGTCATGCGATAACCTGATGCTACTCGGGAAAGTGTTTCTTACTTGACCATTTGTTAAAATACAAAGTGTGACAGTTTCATGTCAACGACCCTAGTAACACCTTTCCCCAGGTATCTAATGATATCAAATATATAATTTAGAACTGGATGTATAATACAACTTGTTTTCTACTTAAAATGGACAACTATAAGTGACATTGAGATTAGCTCAGTTGGTTAGAACATGGTGCTAATAACACCAAAGTTGTGGGTTTGATCCCTATATGAGCCATTCACTTAAGAGTTGGATGTGATGATGCTTGTGGGTTCTTTCCAACTCAGAAGATTCTGTGATATTCTTAAAAATAAAATAATTACTTTTTTAAGCCAGCCATACCGTTGTTCCTATTCAATGCTACTGTTGTCATAGTTTCACTAACTGTGGTGTTTTGGGTTAACTCCCATAGGCAGCTCAGCACCATACAGCTGCTTTCTCAGCTTCCCCCTCGCAGTTGGGAGAGAGAATCAGTAGGGTAAAAGTGAGAAAAGCTGTGGGTTGAGATAGAAGCAGTTTAATATGTAAAGCAAAAGCTGTGCTGAGAAAAGCAGAATAAGGAATTCATTCACTACTTAACATCAGCAAGCACATGTTTATCCATTTCAAAGAAAGCAGCACTTTATCACAAGTAACCTTCACTTGAGAAGTGTCTCCTTTTTCCCTCAGCTTTTATTGCTGAACATGGTGTCATGTGGTATGAGATATTCTTTTTTGGTCATCTGGGTTCAGCTTCTTGGGCACCCTGAGCCTTCTTCCTGGCAGGGCAATGTGAGAAGCAGCAAAGGCATTGACACTGTGCAAGTCCTGTTCAGCAATCAATGTTACAGTACTGGGTCTGTTTGAGATGGAGCCCATTTTCCCATAGCAGCCCTCACAGTGCTGTGCTTTGCATTGGTGGCTAGAAGAGTGTTGATAACACACCAGTGTTTTGTCTGTTGCTGAGCACAGCATCAGGACTGTAATGTTCCTTCCCCGACCAAGGGCAAGATTCTGGGAGGTGACACAAGAAGGCTAGCTGACCCAAACTGACCAAAGGTACCATCATACATTATGATGCCAACTCAAATATAAAAGCTAAGGAAAGGAGCAGGAAGGGAGGTCATTCATTTTTTCCAATGGCAGCCCACTGAGAAACCACACCATTTAGATTATTTAGATTATTTAGATTATTCTCAGGACTGACACCATACAGTAAGTTTTTTTAAGATTAACCTTCAATCCCCTTGCCATCCTTTCATTTATATGGATACTGATCCCTTATTCTTGTGAGCCACTCCTGAAACATGCCCACTGAGTTCTTTTAGCCCATGACTTGGGGCTCCATCTATTCTGGTGGTCACTCAGGACAGGAGTAATGATGTACTCCTTGGCATTCCCGAACACCAAAGCCAGCTCTGTTCAGGTCACTGCTGCCCTTCAGCTGCTTCTTATAAGGCTTCTTCTCCTTTTGTTCAGATGATTTCTATGGTTTCTACTATAATACGTAGCATCTGTTAGTTTGATGCAAGTTAGAGCATAGTCATACCTTGAACTCTTCTATGAAATCTGTGTTCAAGTGATCTAGCTTAAATTTCTAAGCAAGTTCTATGGGCAAATAATTAATTCCAGAGGTAATAAGAAAATGCCAAACCTAGTTTCTTCCATTTCCACAAAACTAGAAACAACCTTGTAGAGAGCATTATAAGCAGATAAATTTGTTCACATGAAGAATTTTGGACTGGTCTTAAATGCTCCCAATTATCCAGATAAAAAGTGAGAATGTTCTGTGATTGCAAGTGAAATATACTTTCATTTTATGAAGAAATATAAATTAAAATCTATAGAATGTCCTCATCACTAGCAGTGAGCATTTCTATCAGTGCTTAAGAAGTCCACGTGGATTCTCCATACCAGGCATTATAGGAGTTATGAAAGAAGGGGAGGGAATAAAAAGGTACCAAACATTACATTACTGTGTTTTCTTGAAAACAAGTAGGATTTTTTAATCTTTATTTGCTAATATCATTTGAAGTATCAATGAGGTTGTTAGGTTGTATCCCCAGGACTACTCAAGGCTTGATGAACAAGAACAGATTTAGGACTGCTAGTTTTCCCTGTCAAGTATCTAATTACAGAAAATCTCTGATCAGGCATCCCTTTCTCTCTTCCCTTTTCCTTTATTCTTCCAAAAAAAAGGGGAAAAAAAATTTTCCGTGTAGAAAGTTAATGGTGATCACTGTCACTGTGACCACATCTACGCTTTTTAAGTATAATGCTTATAAATCTTTCATAACACTTTTTTTAAAGGACAATTAAGCTCTATTTTTTTATAGTATGCAGGAGTATTATTTTCAGCCCTTAAATATGCACCTTAATATTACCAGCAGTAAAATTTTTGATTCACCAAATAACCATGATATCAAAACAGCAATTTTTTCCACAATATAATTTTGTTCATAGTATAATTATTTCCTAAAATATATTCTACAATGGATTAATTAATCAGCTAAATAATGACTGAATTCTTCTTAAAAATAACTTTGCCTTCACCTATTCTGAAAAAGATGGCTTATAGTGCTAAACTTTAAGTCTAAACCCATGACTTAAATATGTTTCGTTTTTGTTAATTAATTGCATTTTTTTTCCCCAAAAAAGCATACTTGCCAGAATAGTAGGCATTTAATGTACAGCCAACCCCTGGCATCATAATTTACAAGGTAATATGACACTATTTATGTATCGGTTCTATAGTCCACATTCATCAGTTTTGATATACATACTGGCTAATTATCAGGGAAAAACTTCCTTATTTCTGGCTAGGACTCTTCTGAGCAGGTGTAGGTACACAGGTCCTGTTTAGTATGCACGCAGTGAGCATCATACCTTCTAGAAGAGTTAGACCAGCTAGGCATTAACTGCAAATACATACACAACCCCTTGTAGGCAAGCTGTGTGCAATCCCTTAAAACAGGAATCATCAGTTTGATGGTGTAGGATATTGAATCCTCTGAGACACAGCCACTCACAAGACATATAGGCCTTGTGTGCACGATGCTGATGACCAGAGGATCCAAGAAAGACAGACTACGTACAACTGTACAGGGGACAAAATGGAGATGTTTCTCTTTATCACAAATTCATGTACCTTTTATAGTCCATAATTGTTTGGGTTTAATACAGTCAATTAGACAAACGAAAGAATGGTCACATGTTATTCAAGTGTTGCTTCTACCAATACCTCAGAGCCACAGCAGACCACAAGACATTGTTTACATTCTTCAGACATTGTGTCATGTTCTTCTCCATCGTGTTCTGCTTCTTCCTGTCTGCTTTTTCCTTCTGAGATGCACAGCTTACTAAAAGCTTAAACACATTATAAATACAGCTTTATGTTCTGCCACACCCTTAGCTCCTCTAGCAGACAGAAGCCTCAATTTAAAGACGAAGGATTTGTGGAAACACTATGGCATAGAAAGTTCCTGCCTTGGCAAGCTGTCACAGCTCACTGTCTCTTTTTTCAGGTGTTTGCTGGATTCCCCTGTGGACTGAGGGGAGCTTAAAACATAAGCATACATAGACAAAAAAAAAGGATGGAGAAAGGGAGAGGCACCAGTGTTTAAAGAGAGTACTTTAGTCTAAGTTGAACGTGGACACACAGTCATTTGGTTTAACATGCCTGACAACCTAGCAAGTTGCAGGAGCAATAACAAGAACAGGCAAGGTGAGGGTTTGGAGGGCGACAGGAGAAATGAAATCAGCATTGTCACTGGAGCTTTTCATCCAAAACTGAAAGTATTATTTTCATATCGCAAAGTGTGAATGACAAAATAAAAATCAAGTGAAAAACTCAAGAGGAGCTCAAGAAAAAAACTTCCTTCAAGTTAAATATAAGAGCATAAGGAAATGAAAGAAGGTTAAATAAAAATGCATTTACAGCATTTGATTTTAAAGTTAACTAAAATTAAAATAACCTCATCTTTTCATCCAAAATCAGCCATACTTCAGTTACAAAACAGACAATTTAAAGTTAATAAAGGATATGCTTTATTTACCTGTAAGTACAATTAGTCTATTGTAGAATTTATATATATATATAAGCAACTATAATCAACTTCAGAATTTGCAATAAGATCTTCTGAAGTTACGCTAAAGAAAATTAAAATAACCCATTGTCATTTTCATGCTTCAGGACATGTGTAACCACTGACTGGAGGGCATTGAAAAGAAGCTTCTAAAAATAGGTTACCACATTGTTCTTGTATTTTTCTCCAACTTACACTGATTCTTGTCATGCAGAATATATTGGATCAGAGTGATCAGTGTTCTCATCAGCAGCATGTTTGTGATTTCTGCTGAAGACAAACAGACTCGGCTGATTTTGTGTTATGGATACAATATTGCTAAAAATTAATGGTGATTCCCTTAGTCTAAGTGAGAAAAAGACTAAGCATTACAGCAGTAGGCATAGAAATGTATCATCGGTGTCACACAGCATTTGACGTGCTGTGGTATAAAATTTAAGAATATTTTGGTTGTCTTCAGGGACTAGAGTCGATGCTAAGTTCAGTTCCAGCTGAACTAAGTTTCAATGAACTAAGCATGAGCTTAACCCTGCTCTAAACCAACCTATAAATATCATACAATGACTTTGTATATGGCTTCCTATATGATTTATTTTGCTTAAGACATATGTGGTTCTACTTATCTAAAGCACATCTAAAGAGACTTTTAAAGTGCATGAAAATCTGTGCAAGTTGGACTGTTGCCCATTTAGAATCATAATTAAGTAAAGAAACACAGGTACTGTAATGGTTGGGGGGCAAACATTTGCATAATGGCATTTTCCTATATGTTTTCCTAAGAAGAGTGCTGTGATTTTTACCACCAAGGTCATAGGTTACTTATCTTGAAGGAAACCTAGCAACCCTGAGGCATTACTTCACAAATGTGTGTTTTAAACCTGACATAATCCAAAGAGGGCCAGGCAACAAATAGCTGACACTGGTAAGGAGTGATTTTGGAAAGGGCTAAAATTAAATTATGGACATAAGATAAATCAAGTGTGTGAACAAAAATCAGAATTTGGAGGAAAATACACTGAACAATAAAGGAGACAGACAAATTGAACATTCTAAACAAGCAAAAAGTAATGAAGTCTAAATTTCAGTGCAAGATAAATTGAATGTGCTGCCAGAATATATCACTTGGTCAAAGAGTCAAGCACATTGTGCTCAATCTTTAATGAATTGCAATGTAAGCAGTGATCTCATCTGCCTGATGAAGGGCCTTATGCAAGTCAAAAGAAATCCTGCTGGCTTAGGGATTGTCTAACAAACGTTTCTTCTCGTACTTTGCAGTGATATGTAGTTACGTGTCAGCATATGGACATAAAAAACCCCTCATGTGCATGCATAGATATGCAGGTATGTTGAGTCAGCACACTAATGGTATGTTCCTTTGTCTCTGCTGCTGAAATTTCATTTAAGTTAAAAAGAGATGGATAAAAAAAAAACAAACAAACATTTTTTATCTGGCTAGTTTAGAGGCAGAAAAGCTTTACTTTTATACAATACATGAGATTTGAAACTTGAATTACTAAAATATTTTGAGAGAGATTTTATTGGACTTCTTTAGCTTTTTCTCCTCCCCTATGTGCACTGAACTTGACTTTCAGCTGAATGACATCATTTAACTTAATAAAATTATCTGAAGAGACTTTGAAATTTTGTTTTGTACTTCTGCAGCATAACAAATCAAAACCATGTGGTATTCTCAGTCCTTGTCAAGAGTTCTCAGAGGAAGGAATTAGTTTTTGCCTAGCCAAAAGAGTGCTTAGGTTGTGGGTAGAAAGACATGGGGAGCATCAAACTAAAGTTTGTTTCTGAAAATTCAAGACTCGTTTGATGTTTCATACTTTGAAGAGAAGCTTAGCTTTGCTGAAGACAAAAGCTGTAATGAAGGATGACAAATTTTTCAGAGATGCTTTGAACAGAACTTTAGCACTAATTACAGCAAAGGCCAGGCAGAGACCCAGGCACTAACGTTTCTACTGGAGACACAGCAGGAACTAAGGATGCTTTGAAAAAACCTGACTGATAGAGCAAAGAGTTTAGTCTTTTTTGTTATATAATTTCTGTTGTTCTTTTTGTTAGGGTTTTTGCTTTGTTTTTACTGTACTGATGGCTTGAATGCCTTTAAATGTTTCTGCAATAATTTCAAGTAATATATCCTGAAAATATTGGAAAGGACAAATTAATAAAGTCTGTAACTCGCATTTGAATACATATAAGCCACACAACCAATTTAGGTTAGTTTTTCCTTTTCCAATTTATGTTGATTTTTCCTTTGAGTGTTTGAATAATCAGTGTAATTTTGCAAGAAAAATTATTTCTATGGTAAAAGAATGAAATTTGTCAAAATGAAGCAGACAACAGAGAACTTCATTCTATAATTAATTTTGATATTTAAAACTGAAAAATAATGGAGGAGGGAAGAATTGTGCAAGAAAAAAAGAATGGAAAAAAATAGAATTAGTTACTCTTGTAATTAGGAATTACAAGGGGCCTCTGCAGTCTGTTCCTGAGATATCACAGCTCAGTATAGCTTTTCTTTGACTACACTACTTGTAACATGGCTCCTTATGCTCCAGTTGGGAGCCTCATTCATTCAGACCAATATTTCTGCAGTACTTAAGCCTTCTAATTTTTAGATGAACTTTGTTGTGACCTGTTTTTAAAACCCCTGTTCTCCACTAGCATGATCATTTAGCTCAAACAGTTCTCCTTCCCAATGTACATCCTTGCCCCTGATTTTTATTAATGGAGAGAAATCTTATGTCCTCAGATGCTGTTTCATTGAACGAATAGCCTTCTAGTTCTCCCTTCTATTGCCTGTTCCAATCCATCAGGTAGCCACATCTTCTTCTGTCCCTCCTTTCTCACAGCCATATGTCAGCAGTAGTTCAGGCATCCTGTGCCCATCTAGTAGATCAAGAAAAGCTGCATCACTGAGCCATTTCTACACTGCAGTTATTTCTCTCAAATGAGCTAGACATCAAAGCAAGAGTTATTATTAATGTGTAAGAGGCACCTTGCATGCTGTACCACTGACTTCCATCTAATCTTTGAACACATTCAGTACAATATCTCCTCTGTTTTCTGCACTGACTTAATTTTCCTACTTAGGGACATCTGCAAGTTTCATTGGGAGTCTTTCAACTTTCCTGAGTACTGTTTAAAAAAACTCAAACTATTCACTGACATCTTTCTTTTAAGTGTGAGCATAGAGAGTCATATGCCACATGTGCTGACCTAGTAAAAATCCTTGCTACCAAATTAGATACTTCATTTGTTCATTACTGTGGTGGCTTTTTTCCATTTAATATCCTAGTAAGAGCTAGTTGGTTCCTCAAAATATCAGTGCATTAGAATCTTGGAGAACGATTTTGACCTGAATTGGCAATGGAATTTTCTCTATCCTCATTTCTAATAATCTGGCTTTCTAGTTTATTGACCATTTTCCCTTGTTAGAAAAAACGGAGATGAAGGTTTCAATTTGTCTTTTGGACTGTATCAAAACATATGAGCTGCTAACAACCATTTTGTCCTTATTGTGCTTTTGTGTGTAGCTTGTTTTTTATATGTAGAGTGTTTAATGTTTGTTATTGATTTTAATATTCTATGATGAAACTCAGCTCTATTGTAGGCTATATTTATTTTATCCCTGCAGTTCTTGTCCTGCAATATTCAGCTGCTTTTTTTTTTTTTAATGAAATTTTCCTCTCTCCCCCCCCTTTTTTTTTTTTTTTTTTTAATTCAGTCTTTAATCCTAACATGCCCTGTGGAGAGATTTTGAATCTACTTGAATTTCTGGTAACATTTTTACCTTGCTAAGAAATCAGGTTTCTTCGATTTCAAGAAATTCTGAACCTATTCTACATTCAAGCCTTTAAGCTCTTAGTTCAGATACTTTTACTAACTACTTCTCTTTAATGATCAAATTTGAGCATCTGAAATTCAAAAATTTATCAGAGAACTCCATCGACCTTCTATTTAACAGAAATAAAATTTTGATTATCGATAACAATTTTCCCCCACCCTTCTCCCATGCCTATGCCCAGCACTTTGATCACATTCTAACATCTTAATGAAACCACTTCTGAAATCGTTTTTCATTACTGATTAGCTGATGAAAAATTTTGTCAGCTATGAGATTCCAGAATACACAGATCTGTAACTGCATTGTCAGGTCTATCATTAGGAGATTAAGGTCTTCAATACTGAAATAATCTTCTGTACTTATTCTTCCACTTTATTTCTGCATAATTTTTTGTGTCCAAATCTTATCCAGGGACTCTATTACAGTATTACCCCAATACAATCTAGTTTATTACCATTTCCTAAAACTAATTTTGTCTTGAAGCAGATTTTAGCTTATTGTTGGCTATCTCTTCTTTTTTCTTTGTATCTGATACAGAATTACATGCGGTGGTATTCAGCATCTTCACTTTTATATCTGTCTTTCTAGAATGATTTTTGCGTGGCAGTACCTGTGCTCTGCTGTGATTGCCATATTCATAACTGCTTCCAGGTTCTACACTCGTAATTCTGGTAGCACTATTAGGTGTCTGAAGTGCTGACCTGAGCACAAGCTGTTCAACTACTGCTTGCTGTTTCCTTGTCCTGTCTGAGCTTTCACTGCCTACAGTACATACCTGCAGTTCTCACCTGTAACTATATATCTTTCTGATGTCTGATTCTGTTTTACTTGCTGTTGTTCCCTCATTTATCAGTGCTTCTCTGCATGTTTTATAGTTCTGTATAAAGCTACATACATATCTCTTAAAATTCTTAATTTTTAAAGGATTCTTCAAACAGTCTTGAAGATTTATTAGAATTTGAGACATTTGTTCATCCTCCTTGTTGCATTTTCCTTTCCTCCCACAGGCCAAAAAAATTTCACTGAAGATAAAAAGTTTCCACTGCTTTAACTATCTTTCCTGCCTGGCCAAATGGACATTTTCCATCCATTCAGGTAGTGCTAATAAGCATTATTTTCTGAAACTTGCTGGATGGCATCTTGCAACAAAAATTCTGGTGCTATATTTTATATCTGTTCTTGGCATTAAAGCTGGTGAGAGACCTGTCTTTTGGTAGAAATCAGGAAATCTTTCTTCCTTCATGGCTTTGATCAAAAAGAGGAGTTTCTCTCCAGCTCTTAGCTGATGTCTTGCAGTGCAAAGCCTTCCACTGGCACAAACACAGCAAAACTAGGCCTTGATAGAAAAAGGCATTTTCTTCTCTTACTAGATGCAAGTCCCTTTCATATTCCCACCTTCATCATTCAAAGCGATATTACAACCAGAGATTAAAGCTCATTAAAGACAATGAGAAACTCTGTCATATTTTCAATAAGGTATTAAGTCCATACCATCTGTAGGGCTTAGCATCTTCCTGCAAATATTCTTCTTTTTACAGTGCATTGTCTTTCAGATTCTTTAAATGTTTTTGTTATGACAGAAGGTCTGACTATATAATTTATGTCTCCATTTCTTTTTTTATTTAGCATACTCAAATTCCTTCAGGTTCACCTCTTGTATAAACTCTTCCTATGAAATAAATTTTGAAAGAAATTTAAAAGCCTTTACGTTTTTTTTTTCAGCTGTCACAGAATCCCAGGATGAAAGTGAAGTTGATGAAAGCATCTAATAGACATTTCTAACATCTGTTATGACTGGCAGAGACATAAGTATTGTTCACTATATCCTTAATCTTTCTTTTTGTTCTTCCAGATTTTTCTAGCTTGATTATTAATTTGCAATAACTAATGTCATCCCAAAAAGGGCTATCCCTGAACAGATCAAATACTTCAATCATACCTAGTAGTGACACAGATTTCTCATCTGGCTGTTTTGTGTTCATAGACTGCAACTACCTAATTTTCCCTTTTGGCTTGCTGCTGCTACAAAACCAAAAAAACAAAAACAACAAAAATGAACTAAAAACCAACAACAAAAATAAATTTTCCATTTCACAATCTAATACTTTCAAGATATCAAAAATATACACATGTAAACCAGCAAGAACAATGGTTAAGCAGTAATTTATCAAGACAGTATATCCAGCTAAGAGCCTCAGTCTTTACATTACATTGAGGGTATTGAGGAGCTCTTTAACCAGAGTCAACAATATGGTACAGTAGCATTTAACAGACATAAATTTCTGTATGGACTTTTTTCCAAATCGAGTTGTCTGAAAGGGAATATATTAAGGAACTATCTTAACACCAAACATTCAAGTAAAATGTTCTTTCTAAGAATTCACAGAACTATTACGGAAGACAATGTCAAATACAATCTGTGAGGGGATATTAAAGTCTCTCTGGTGACCAGTGACAGGACGTTAGGGAATAGCCTGAAGTTGTGTCAGGGGAGTTTTAGGTTGGATATTAGAAAAATGTTCTTCACTCAGAGGGTGGTTGGTTACTGGACAGGCTTCCCAGGGAAGTGGTCACAGCACCAAGTCTGACAGAATTAAAGAGGAATTTGGATGATATTCTTGGGAACATGGGTTGACTCTTGTGGGTGGTCTTGTTCTGGTCTCAGGGTTGGATTCAATGATCCTTGTGGGTCCCTTCCATCTGAGCTTACTCTGTGATTCTCTGATTCTGTGAAGCCTTATTTAGTGAAACTACCTAGACTCGTAGAATCTAAGAATTGCTCCTGAGATTGCAAATTTATCCCACCTAAGATCAGATTCTGTTCTGATCACCACACTTTGCATCATGTCTCTTGGCCAGGTGTTTTTTGTTTAAAGGGAGAGTTAATGTATTTTTGTGCCATCCTTGCTCCAAATTTGAAGGTATAGAAAACTTAAAGTTTTCAGCTGTCCCCATCATGAAGTAACTGACATGTAGCTTCACCAATTAAAACAAAGCCAAAGATGGATTTAGAAAAAAATCCAAAGACAATAAAACCAAACCAAAACACACACATAATTAACTTTAGACAATATTTATAAATTTAAGCAGGGATGGGGGAATGTTAAAGAGCCTCAGAAAACACAAAACGTTTTGTCATTGAAACAGTTGTAAGTGATGCCTATTAATCCAGTATCTGTTTTAGAGAACTCAAATTTCAACACAGAGGCTGAGACAACTCAGTGCCCTGGGATGGGTTATAGCTACCTAGCAAGCTGAGCAGGAAGCTAGTGAATTAATAAGAAATATGGGGCACAAGAACTGTTAATTTAAAGTCCCTTGGGCAAATGATTTCAAAGTGCTTAGCAGACCCTCTATCCACCACCTTAAAGAAAATCCTAAAAGAGATTCCTTCCCTCCACAGATTTCACTAGGGTGATGTTTTTCACATCAATTTCCCCAATGCCTGTGTCATTGGAGAGGCTTCAACTTCCCTTCTTAACAGTCCCTGGGAAGCAAAACACTGTCTCAGCTTTCATCCACTGCAGGGACCAAAGCCACTGTCCCAGGAGTTCTCTAGATGTCAGATGAAAGTCTCTTTTAGCATGCAGAAGGCAAAAACATTTTGGCTTTCAACTCCTTACCACCTTCCCCGAGTTCTTTTTCAACTGGAGAAAATGTGCTGGTTTTGCATCTATTATGAGCTGTCAGTGGCTGTGAGCTTCTATATCCAGCCTCGAGGCAGTGAGTCACTGGGCATTTCCACTGAAGGGCATGATGTTTGTACTCTCTGGTGTCTAATGGCTCCAGCTTGTTCTTTGTTTTCTTCCCAGCAACTCTTACTAGTTTCACTGTGTTGTTTGCTTCAATCTAACCATCACTTTCTTCTGTGAGTCTCCTTTGCTGTTTGTTTTAGGTGGTCTTTCTTTCCTCCTTTAGGTGTCTTAGAAGCTGAATATAGATGTATGGTAATATTCATAACCTTACGAGAAAGATGATGTTAACCCATGCCAATTTTATTCATCTGCCCTTCCTTCACTGTCACCCAGACCTTTCCATTCGTATCTCTGCCTTTTGAACCTTCTCTGTTTTTTTTTTGTGTAGAGGGAATAGACTTTTGAGATTTTTTATTATGCTATTCAAAATATTAGTTATTTAAAAGTAACACAATTTAAAATTGTTCTGCATTAAAAAAAAAAGTTTTAACTTACTAAATAAATTTTTGGAATGTACCATTGGATCAAAGGCTTATACTAAATGTTTAGTTTAGGAAATTTGATTCTCAGCATATTGCTGTGAATAGAACTCCTTTTCATCCCCCAAGGGCTGAAGGATGACTCTGACACCTTTTACGTTTTTAGTGAAACTCAGATATTATTTTTGCGTTTTACTAGCTTCTTTTCTGTGTCTATTGATTCAGCAGAGTTTAATTTACAGTGTGGAACTTTTAACAAGATCAACTGTAACTATAAAACACAAAAACAATATTAGATAGCTTAGGCGAACTTTCCTCTGCCTGTTCTTTCTCTATGTATTCAACTTTTTTTTTTCTGCTTCATTCTTTTGGGCTCAAAATCTATATTAAACTCTCCCAAACTCTTCACTTACATTATCATAGTACTTCTCATTTACAAAGGCAGAGGTTCCAAGACTTCAAAATCCAGTGCAGCATTAGCAGCAGACAGGATACACCTTTTTTGTGTCTCTGAATTTAACTCAGATCTAATCAGTACCACCAACAGCAACAACAGCTACAATCAAGGGGAAATTACAGTGAGATATATCTTCACATGCTTTCTTCAGTTTCTTAATGTTAAGAAGATTGAGCTGTTCTACTGTGTTCTACTCTTTGAATAGACAGGTTCCTCCAATGTTAACTATATGTTACATTTTTAGCAAGTAGGCTTTAAAGAGTATTATCTTGTATGTTATATGAACCCCAAAAGATATTATAATATTAATGTCTACAAGAGTAATGCAACTTTGCAAAAATAAAAAGAATCAGAGACATGCTTATCATTTTAAGAAAGTTTCAAAACTGATCTTTGGTGATTTGATATTTGATTAACTGGCTTTCAAATGTCCATATCATATTTGTCCACATAGCCTTCCATTATAAGTAGTTTATCCAAGAGCAATTTTCACTTTGAACCTCAGGTTTTTGAAGCTGGAAAATTTCAAAACACTTGAAAACTTTGATTCTATGTCAAACAATGGAATTCAGCTGTTTACAAATGACTGCCTATAGTGTCAAAACTGCAATTAAATATATCTTGGAAATTGCCACCTACTAGTATTGTAATTCAACTTTAGATTTGTTTGTTCCCTCCATGAGGAAATGTTTAATGAAATTAGTATGATACATTTCTTAAACAGTAGTAACTGTTTCAGTACAATATGAAGTATTCTTATGGATCTGATCCTGAAAACACTAATTAAAATACTATTTTACACATTTAACTAAGGTGAATCTTTTCCCTTAAGAGTGTGTGGAATGGGATCCTATGGTAATTTTCAAGGAAGGACATGCATCCTAACATTTGCAGGATGTTAAGCATCTTCAACATATACTGTTCTTATGAGAATCAGGCATTATTCAAATTAAACAAGAGATGCTAAGTAAATAAAGAAAACATTTTTTTGATTGGTGTCTCTATCAGACTTTTTTCCTAATGACTCTGGACAGATATTAGTATAAATGGATAGAACAGTTATATTTCTGTTTCAGTAAAACACTACAGGAAACATCAGACATATTGAGATCGCTTTGCACAAATGGTCAGTTCGTGCACTGTAACTGGAAACCTTTGGGATGTGTCAGACTAATTGTGCATACAATCATAAGCAAATAAACCTACAAGGAACCTGGTGAGATCATCTAGCCTAGTGTCCTTCCTAAAGCAGTATCTGTTTCCTGACAGGTGCCTGTTTAACTTGTCTTTAAGTATTGCCAGTAATGAATAGTTTCCCTAAACCACTCATTTCAGTGCTTTGCAGTAGCCAGTATCTGACTGGAAAGTTTTGCTGCCATTTAAGGCCATTCCTTTTCATCCTGTTTACCACAGACATGGAGAACAATTCATTCTCTCACATCTTTGATAGCCTTGATATGTCAGAAAATGGTTTAACCTCTTCTCAGTTCTGCAGGTACATATCACCACAGTTTATCAGTGCAGTCAGCTGCCGGGATTGAGACTGTAGTCTCACTGTATATGTGCAGAACATCTGTGTCTTTCCACTCTTCTGAACATTGCTGGACCAGCTTAACCGGACCAGCTACCCTCCCGCTATGTCACAGGCAGTGTGAGTGCTCTCAAGAACATCCCCTGTATGGTGTATGTGCCCTCAGACTGGGACACACATGGTGAATGTGGGGTTTCATGTATTCACAGAAATTACCTGAGGACAGAGAGCTGAAACACATCTTGAAACCCCAAGCACAAACTTCGAGCTTATCTAAAGCAAACCTGCATAGGAAAAACTGCAGGGGAGAGCCCACGTTTGTGGCAGTTCTGTCAATGGGGTAGCAGGCTAACGCTGTTTTATTTTCATGTTCTACTTTAAACAAGCACAACACACATCTACAAAACACAGTAGTAAACTTTCTGGTGGTAATCATCTGCCCTATATGCAGTGCCCCAGTCTCAGTACCAAGCCAAAGATAACAAGAGAAAATGTCTCCATGCACGTTATGCTGTAGAGAGATGACAGCTTGAAAATATAGTCATTAGAAATATAGTCTTATGAATGGTTGTTCACAGCTTTGCCAGTATCATTTAACTAATGCATTCACTAAGGACCTATATTCAGCCCCTGGAAATTCTAGGATTATCATCTATATGGGTTTTATCTCTTTGATCTCAAGAGTGAAACTCCTACTTTGCTCTGTGTTTCTTGCCCAGTAAGCTGAAATTTAAATGTAACTCCTTTGCATTAATAAAAGAGAAAATGAAATTGGCTATGCCCATGTGCTAACAAACACTGTGGTAGTTAGCAACAATGTGGGTTCTTGCAACCCCACTGCCATTTCCCAGTATCTTAAGCTGAAAGAGAATGAGTAATTTTTAGCTTGAAAAAGAAGCACAGGCAATTAACTGAAGCAATTTCAGTTTGAAATCAATGTATTATAGAGGCCATTCACAACTAAATGTAGGACAATGGTTTAAGATGTTAAAAAAATAGGATTTCTTTTTTTCTTCAGAATAATCATGTTTAGGTGTGAAACTTTTGAGAAGAAATTATTTTCAATTTCAGCAGAGAAATTATATTTGGAATTACTGGAATCTGGAGCATATGGAAATGAAGTTTCACAAGTAGACAGCTGAAAATGGCACATTTGGAGAGCAGCGGAGTTCTGTAGGAGATAGATAGATGCCAGACTCTTGAGAATGTTTCAAGATTATCATTGGAGCCCCAGAAAAGGCTGTCAGCATTTGCTGAAAGCATGAAATATGAAAGAAGCAAAATATTATGAAACAGCATCCTAAACAACTTATTTCATTGAAGTAAAATTTCTCCACCTAGGATTCATTGTTATATACTAAGGATATCCATTTTCAAAAAAAGTTACTAAAATGCTAGTTTTTTGAGACAGAAATAAAATAGCAGAAATGTGATGTATTCTCTGCAGTCAATGAGCTATATCACCACTAAACACGTGTCTAACACTAAAACTGTGCAATGAGATATAAAACAGTTACTCAAGGTTCCTGGCTAAGTACTACACAAAGTGAAGGAAGATCTATATATAGAAATCCATTCGAAGCCTAGTAAAAGTATGCACTTTGAAATGGCAAGTGAGACATTGGAGTTTTCTGTCCTCTTCTTTTTATTCACCATCTCACTATTCTTCTCAAACATTCCCTCCTCCAGTCCTTCCCTATACCACTCTTAATGCCTTTGGTGTTACAAGGTTGTTAATTACCATTTTACGCTGGGAATCACTTTGGGATAACATTTAGTATTTACTTAATTCTTTTTCAGTCCCCTCAAAAGAAAAAAAATTATATATAATTCATCTAATATTCAGTGATGTGATGTGAGATAATCTTTCTGTATTCATCTACATTCAGGCGATTTCAGGCTTCGTTCCTCACTGAACAAAGGTCTAATTTATTTCCATCTAT
This sequence comes from Serilophus lunatus, assembly GCA_013399895.1. Classification (NCBI taxonomy): domain Eukaryota; kingdom Metazoa; phylum Chordata; class Aves; order Passeriformes; family Eurylaimidae; genus Serilophus; species Serilophus lunatus. The sequence goes on along the minus strand of VXBA01004782.1, from coordinate 77,306 downwards.
CCCATAAAAATAAAGATAATGAGTACTATCTCCAGGTTTTATTTAGTGCCAGGGTATTTGGCTGAGTTGGAGCATACGGCTGTCAATAGCTGTTTTGTGTCACAGCTTGGCCAAGGTCTGTGATCAGAGGGAATTGAACTCTGAGGAGTCCTGTAGCTATGAGTTCAGTGGCAGTATAGTACAGGCTGGCCCACCTTTTGCAGGGGAGGTGAGCATCACTTACACACAATAACAATATTTTCTAACTCAGATGGAAAAGGTTCTAGCCTTATAGACCCACTTAAGGGATAATATCTTGGCATAGATCTTTCCCAGAAAAAAAAAAAAACACGTCTGAAAACAGAAGGGAAGAAATCGAAAGGCTGGGATACCCCACTTCACACAACTTTAAGCACAAACTATGGTGTTGGAGTCCTTCAGAATGGTGGCGGGCCACCATTCCATCTTTTATCTACCGTTTTGCAAAACAGGCAGCAACAATTGTCTACTTCAGTCTATTGAGCGACTCCAGCTGAGAGGCAGAAGTAGGAAAAGGGACCCAGATCCTGGGAAGAGCAGAGAAATGTGCCTTTACAAAGGAGTCTGGTAAGGCAATTGGTTACAAAGGAGTCTGGTAAGGGAATCGGTGCTTGGTACTGCAAGACAGCCTGATCATTGTTTCTGCACAGGGAAGAGGCTTTCAGGAAGTAAATAAATGTTCATGGATTTTGTAGCACTATAGTCCTATATAGTTCTTCCTACAAATAGATGGAAGTCCTTGATGGAAAGAATTGTAGAACAGTTTTTTTAACCTTCTTTGCCGATTTACATTACAAAAATGCCCCGAAAATTTTAATTCGTATTCACTATTTAAACACTATTATCTCTCACCCAGTTCTTAGCACAGCATAAGTAACATATCTCTATATCCCCCCTTGCTATTCACGAAGAACAAGAACACAGATTTTCTCTTCAAAGGCTAAGTTTTTAAAAAGAAACATCTTCTTTAAATCCAAAGCTAACTGTTTCAAATGAGAACAGAATTATGAACAGGGACTCAAATTCTATCCTTAGTAAAGTCACTCACATCAGTGGGATTTGCATATATGTCTGTCCATCACATCCATGTCATCACCTGAGAGACTAGCAGGATACAATGGAGATCAGCTAAACTTTCAGAACGATTCTTGGACAGTTGGATGTTCAAATGATATTTGGATAGCCTTTCAGCACATAATTTCTCCACATTTTTGGAGTTCTTGTTCTTCATTACAAACTTTTAAGCATGACTATGAACCGAGTACTGACACCAAGCCTGTTAAGACTGAATCCTGTACTACACCAAAGTATCTGTTGTAGATCCATAAACAAATTCTTCTAGGGTCTCCATCACTATCATTTGATCGTAATTAATTGCTGATAGTTAAATATTAAATATGCTACAAGTCTATAGGAAAGAAACTGTAGTAAATTATTTAACTAAAAAGAAAATCTTAAATTTATTTGAAGTTCATAACACTTCTATTTGGACCTGAAAATCAAATATGAACAAAAATACACCTACAAATAAAAAAAGCAATGCAGGGCAGGCTCTGCAAACATGAATGGAACAATTTTTCTTGGAGTCTCCAAAACTGAGAAATTAATCATCAGAAATTCATCCAGTTTTTCAGATTAAGTTATAGAATAAAAAAATCAAATTACTTTTAAATTGAAAAATTCCATAAATGCTGTAAAAAAACCCCCCCAAAACAACCTTACTATTCTTCAGTACCCAGCAACTTCACACTTCTACAATGTAATAATTTCTTCTCTTAGTAAACACATTTTGCAAAGAGAAATATGTCCAATATGTCCACATTTGAAATCAGTGTGGAAAAGGGCTTTAATCCTTGTATCTTACACTTTATCTTGATTCACAAAGGATTAGTAGGAGCTAAAATACAGGAAGTGGGACGGGAAATCTTTGTGTAGTTAACACAAGCAAATAGATGTGATTAAGATTCATCTCTTGATCCACTTATTTCAGTCAAATTGAACAACTTTGTGATGCAAAACAATGACAATCGCCGTTCTTTACACATTATCTTTCTGCCCTCACACCCTCACATCATAACGCTAGTTTGATAAGTGCTGCTTTACTAGACTATTAAAACTGTTAGAAGCTCCTGCAAAAAAGTGTAAGATTCTGTTAAAAAATCAAATTTTTCCAATGTCTTATGTTTAAAAACATGGATAATAGTGTAAAATAATTAACAAACATATGTATATATTTTATATGTCTTAATTCCAATGAATAATCAAAGAAAAATGATTTAATAAACTAGACTTTCAATAAGAGACACATCTGTGTTCAAGTCTACCTGCAGAAAGCTATGGTCCCTCCAACATTCCACTGGTATATAATTAACATGGAAATAATCTCTGATTCTTTCAGAGGCAAGACATAAGCACGTATAGCACAAGTTACCTATAATTCATTTTACTAGACAAAACAGATCAAGCATATTGTCACTGATAATGTCGATCAGTTCAACGAGTTATTTCTTTAGGCTATCACCAAAGAGCAGGATTCTTCAAACCTAGGGTAGGATCTTGCCTTTGTTTTGGTGTTCCCTTTGTATCTGTTTATCTAGTTGCAGCACCTTTAGCTAGAAATGTATCTCAGCAGTTCCTTAAATGCAATTTAAAATCTGGAAGGATTGCAGGTTTGCAGAGAAGGTGTAAACAAGTCTCCATCCTAGAATTTTCTGAAAGCCTCTAGTCTTTTGAAAGCTGGGCTTCTTTACTGCTTCCTTCATCTGCTCTTAGGCTCCACTCCCTCATTTTGCTCTTGAGGTATTAGGGAATAGTCCAAATCCCTTGTTAGTTTTCATACTTTCAAAATCCTCAATTCTATAACATTTTTCCTGAACCTGAACTCTCTTTCAGTCCATCTCCTTTCAGTTCTAAGGATTGTCTTACCTACCTTTAGTCTTACCAGATTATTATTTTCCTTTCCAAACCTTCACTCCTAACAAAACCTTCACCTATTCCCCTTTCACTTTTGCACTTTTCTTTGGGGATGGCTATTATTTCTTAGAGTTATTTCCTAGTATTTTCAGTAAGTCTCTCTGTCTAAAACAGTAAGTGAAAAATCAACAAACGAACACAGAGATGAGCTCTTACAGTGCCACCCTATAATAAGATCACACACACAAAAATGCCTGTTTTAGAGATTAGAAAGTCTCAGAAAAGGGAAGAAAAAAAAGTGAAAGTTCCATAGAACATAGCTCTGAGAGTGTTAAGACATGTATTAGCATGATGAAAACATTTACAAGCTTGAATTTACAGCGATTTAGTTAATCATTTGTTCTTCTGTCCAACTTATACTAAAATGGTAAGTATTCTACTAATTAGGCATTTAGAATTCAAAGCACAAATATTCAGTAATTTTTGAAAATGAAAGAACATTAGCTATTACTAGTTCCACCTGTCAAATTGTATTCACTTTGATACTTGGAGGACAAAATTTGCTAGAATAATGGAAAATGTCCTAAATGTTTTATGAAGCATCCTGCAGAAATCAGTAATGAATTTATTTCCTACTGTACACCGTTTGAACTATATAGAACGGGTCAAACAGATCAGAGGAATGGGGGCAGGAATGCCTCTAATCTATACATTTTCAGACCACTGTCAATATTCTGTTATTATTTATATGTTAATCATGCTTTAATCAGGAGAAAAGTCTCAAGAAGACATGCAGCCATTTAGGGATAAATTCTGCAGAATTTTGAGATAGGCCTGCAAAATTGCTTTTGTAAATTGATATTAAGGATCACTATAATGTGCAATACAAAGCAATAACCAAAAGGCTTTTACAACACTGTCTTCCCTCTATCTTCTAGAGTTTCTAACCCAATATATTTACAATTATGTAGTATGATTCAGTGTTGATCACAGAACTAGTTTATGTGTTATATTGTAAATGATTAATATTTTTTCCTCCCACTTCTGCTGCTTCAGGGGACAATGTGCTAGCTAGTGCTTTTCATACTAAATATTACAGAGCTAAAAAGAAATGTCTGCCACAACTATTTCAACTTAAAAAGAACCAAACTCAAAATCCAAAGTTGTTCTTGAAGTAAATTATAACCAGTATAAAACTTTTTGGATATTAATTCCCTGAAATATGCTTGGTTAAGGTAGGTTTTTTTATGAAATGTAGTGTGGAAAACCACCATACTAAATTCTTCATGGAATGAGTGGATCAGAGGATGCAGGTGGATATTGATACCTTCATATTCCAGTGCTGCACATAAGGTGGATGATGTGGAGGACATACAGTGGCTCTAAGAGGCATCTACCCAGCCCATTGATGAGAAAATTTCTGCAATCTCTGCATTTGAAAATCTAGTACTGACTTCTCCAAAATATTTAGAAACTAAATTTATCAGTATTAACGGAAGCATAGAGAATCTGAAAGGTTACACATCAACAACCTGTCAAGGTAGATGTGCATAAATTTGAACTCAATTTTGCCAATCCAGTTGAAGGCCAAAGTGAACATCAGTTTAGACTAACAGCATCTTTACAAGAACAAACTTCAACGTGCCTTTACAAATTTTAAACTCCAACACTATTATTCTGACGCAGACACCTCAGCTTACTTGTCTGTATGACCCATACAGGTCTTGTTTATGTACATATTTTGGCTCCCTGATAGCCACGCTATGCTTTCAGTGCAAGCTCCTTGTCAGCTTTGATTGCTGGTGTGAGAAACACAATCAGAAAGACAAGCTCGGCATCATTCTGACACTCCAGACTGTGTCAGTGTTCAAAAGAGAGAAACAAGCAAGCCTTTGAACGGTAGAATGGCTTTTATACTCCAAATCCTAATCAGCTGGACAAAAAGTGATTATTTGCAGCTGAACCTTGCTCAGCCAAAATCCTAACATACAAAATTTTCATAGTATGGGAAGAAAGAATTCAGTGCATTGAAG
>VXBA01004782.1:11423-72322 GCA_013399895.1 Serilophus lunatus | reverse complement strand
TTGGTGTCGGAAGGGTGGGGGGGGGGGGGGGTCTGCAAGATATATGCAAATGCAGTCCCCAACTGCGTTTGAAGGAGACAGTGAAAAAAATTCAATAAATAAAACTCCTGAATCTTCCTTCCTTGTTGCAAATATAGGCTTGTGATGGCTACTGCACTGTCCAGATTTGATTAACAAAATTCATTGCCCTCATCAGAATGTTAAAATACTGCGATGGCTTTTTGCAAGTCAGGCAGCTGAATATTTTTATTCTTTCAGCCTGCATTAAATTTTAAGCTAACCCATATGACATAATAGTTTTTATCAGTGTTTTGTCTCTCTTTTTTTTTTTTTTAACTCTAATCAGTAGTAGTAATAGCATAATACCAGTCACACTGACTACTTGTCTCATGAAAACTTGATCATTATGTCAGATCAATGGAGGGAGTGTAGCTTATTTTCTATACCTGTTCCAGGCTAATAATTTATTGATGGCAAACCCCCAATTTTTAAAGAATATTGCCTGATCCACTCAATAATTTTGACTTTCAACATATTCTTAATATTCTGATAATCTGAATCTTTCTGGTGAGCAAACAACACTCAGTTTTACTTAATAAAAGCAACAGGTGATGAACTTCTCATTTAAGCCAAATATGCATATGCTAAACTGAGAAACATCTATCAGAGAAGAGATTATAGGCACCATGAATCCAAGTTCTATATCTGTTGAAATCCATGCATTTATAAAGCCACAGAGACCTTTTTTAAAAGAAAAATTTGGAGAAATAGAGCATGATAGTGCATAATCTCCAATGTTCACATACAGCAATATGTAAGCAAACCTTTGGTTTATTATAGTAAGAATGTTGTGTAGCTGTATTGTTAAAAGAACAAAGAGGCAATGAAATCCCACTTCTTAGATGCTAGTGTTTCTCATTTTCCATCTTGCAGCACATTTTATGCATACTAAAGACCTCACTTGTTGACACTTACAGATTGACACTCAGAAGAGCTTCTACTTCCACATTAATCTGGAAAACAGAACTGAAGCTTTACCTTCCTAGTCATTTTGCACCTTGGTGGGCTCCCCATTGATTTGACAGGCTCTGTAAAGACCTCTATATATCCGGAGTACTTATTGAGAAGATCACATCCAGAGCTAGTGGTTCATGAATGAAGGACAAGCCAGGAGCTGATGGCCAGGTAGGCTCATTACCAAACAACACAGTCCAGCGCTTAAGCAGAGCAAGCCCCATAGCAGCAATTGTTGCTACCCACAGTTCAGGGACTGCTGGAAAAATCTGTAGGACAAGACAGGTTTATGGTCAAGCCAGGGAGTCAAATCAGCCAAGGTCAGGCGAAGCAAAGATTAGCAATGCAGAAAGCTAGGCACTTATGTGTCTAGAATGGAACAAGTAACAAAGAAAAGCCATGCCATGAGATTAAATGCAGCTCCGAAGGCAATAAAGAGAGGGAATGTGGATGGACATGCACTAGCTTTTTTTGCATACCTTAGCTGCTGCCACAGCTGCTGGATATGGGGCTGTGACGCATCAGTTGACCTTCAGTACAGATGCTTTAGTACCACATGGAGGAGAGCAGAGGTGTTATTGTCTGTCAGTGTGCTCAGGTGGCTTCTCAGGGAGAGTTGCAAGCTGAATACTTATGAGTAGTTGTCTAAATATTTTTATCTTTAAGTTACTCCTATATAGTGTCTTTCAGCTTGCAGTTCAAATTACAGTTCTCAATATTACAAGTCTCTATTTATTATAATTCTTTTTTTATGTTCTACAACGGGTTCTTCTGTTCTTTGATACTGTATTGTCTGTAATTGGCTGTTTCTGCTTGGCATTTGTATCAATGAATAAAAATGTTTCTGTAAAATTAAACTGATTTCCAAGAAATAGAAGAGTTCTCTTTACTCAATGCTCCCAAACTTACACCTTCAAAAACCAGAAAAAACAGAAGTTGACAGAATGTGTTTCCTTTATTTCAAGTGCATGTTAAAAGTGTTATAAGATCATTGAAATCCACAGTGCAGGGTTCTACAGAAAGATAAAGTAACTGTATCAAAACTTCACAACAGTGCTGCCATGGAAGATCCATAAAATAATGTTAATAACTTCATGAATACTTTCTCTAGTTAAATTTTGAAGTGAAATATTCCAGCAATGTGAGATTGCAAAGGATTAGCCATATACTGCAGGAGTAATTTTTTCCTTTTTTTTAGGTCTGATTCAGCAGGTAAGTGTCCATTTCCAGTCTTCAACATCTTCAAGAAATCTCACCTTGATAATGAAAAGAGTATCTTGGATTTACAGTATAGATTCTTATTTAATGAAAGCAGAGCAGTCTTTTATTTTCTGTGTGAGTTTCTGAAATATAATCTTCAGACATTTCAGACGGGCTACAAAATATATTCAGGCTACTGTTTGCCATTTCTTAGAAACATCAAGTTTTATTCCACTCTCAGGATTGAGAATTAGATTTACAAAGCTCAGTTCTGACACAACGTATTTCTAGTGTTGCATCTGTAAATGGCTTTAGTAGAAAGATTTAAAATCTGGGTTATATTCACCTGGAACCTGCAGGAATTACTATCAGTCCATCAGTGGTGCCACAGTCTGAATTAGTGCAATTCTTTGGCATGAGCAGATAATCCCAGGGATGTGTGTACTATGTTAGTCAAGTGCCAGAACTGGGGTAGTTATAGGCCACGAGTACTTGTAACACCATTGCAAAGACTGTTCTGACACCCCTTCAACTTTTACCATACTGCTCCTACATGAGGTTCCTCTAGTGTCTCTGTGTGTGATTCGGTTTCGAATGTTCACCCTGCCCCCTAGTATATACTTTTTTTTATTTTTGTCCATGATACTGTGCCTACATGGTGTAAATGTACACACAACAAAAAGAAAGTGGTTGTCAAGTGCCAGATCTTCACATTTTGGAAGTTTTTGTGGTGTTTTCATCCTTTATGGTACTCTTTGGAGAACAATCTGCAGGGACTGCTGACTTACTGCCAAGAATCCTGGATGAAACAAGTAACTCCTGATATCAGAATGTTGTACAGCAAGTACTAGAAAAGGAGAAAATACAAAACTTTTTCTACCCTTTCACTGGAAAAAAAATCTAGTCAGCAGCAGTATATAGAGCAGTTCTTTAATAGGATTACCCTATACTGATACAGACACAGGCCATCAGGTTTGTTTTCCCTTGCAGAAAATGAATAACTGTTTCAAAGTCTTCTGATATTATGGGAATTCAGAGAAATTTAGCAAAGAAATTTGCTAGTATGAAAATTGTGAAGAGCCCAGATTTGTCATATTACTATAACAGTGGTAGACATAGAAGATACATGGCAAGTGGCCTATGTCAAAAGCAGCTAGAAGCTCAGAGGTCTGATGAAAGGACCAGAAATACCATTTGAGATTACTCAGCTCTTAGGCAGCATGGAGAAGTTAGCTAATTAAAAGCTTTTGGAAGGGATTACTTCTGTAGCAGAAACACCTGAACCTGGAAGAGTTTTGCAAATGACTCAGATCTTGAACAGTTATGGAATATATTAAAAGGCAAATTATAGGAGATGTTACAGTTAGTCATTACAGCATTACACAGAGAATACTGCTGCCTAATTACATTAGTTCCGGAACCTTATCAGCATATCTGATTTCTGTATCGATTTCTTGAAGCTAAATGTAATATCTGTTCAGATGTATATCCAATACCCCAGATTAATGAAATGCTACTGGGCTTGGGTGAGAGCAAATATGTAACCAAACTTGTCTTACCAAGTGATATTTGCAGATGCTTTTAGCTTCCCAGATTCTAGAAGACTACTGCCTTTTCTATACTCGATGAGGCATATTAGTTTTAGCAGTCCATTGTATTTATAGTAAGCTCCAGCAGCATTTTGAAGACTGATGGAGAAAACAACTTATCTTAACCAGAGATGCACACCTTGATGCAGAGATCTGTATCACTCACTTATCTAGATACAGGTGGAACACCTATGGAAAGTGAAGATGGCCCTGGAACTTGGCTAAATGACAAAATGGATGAAATACAAAGAAAACATATATTTTAAAGGGAAGGAATAAGACTGTGTGCTGGCTTTGGCTGGGAATGAGTAAGTTTTCCTTACAGCAGCCCCTATTGTCCTATGTTTTGGATATGTGGCTAAAACAGCATAGTTAAGACACCAACATTTGGGCTGCTTCTAAACATTTGCACAGTCTCACAGCTTTCTCTGTTTCCCACTCTGCCACCCACAGCAAGTAGGCTGGGGGTTAGTAAGGAGTTTGAAAGGGACACAAGCACGACACACCCAGACTGAACAAAGGAATGCATGACCCCACTTTCAACACTAAAATCTGAAAAGAGGGTATTTTGAGGTAGGTAGCTATTGCATGGAGGCAGGCTAGGTATTAGCGAGCTTGTCGGAGATGTATCAACTTTTTTGGTGTATTTTTTTACTCCCCCCTGTAGGGAAAAAAAGTTAAATGCAGAAGATTTATTAGAGGAGGAAAAAAGAGCACCCAAGGAGAATTTTGCAGCTGGCAGTGCTAGGCCTGGGAAAGATCAATATGGGAAAATCCCATTTATTACACCTACTAATGTTTATCCACTGCAAGTTTAGAGAAGTAGGATTCCTCTGTAGAGATAACACTTTCTCACAGACATGCAAGGCCCCTGCTGGGGTAGAGTGAGACCATAAAAACTAGCACAGGAGAGAACCCAGCCTTGAAGTCATGCGCATGAGAAAGATTGTATTATAAAAGCACCTGAAGGGATTTGTTGGGTTGCTCTTTCACCCACTGCATGATTTAGCAGTGTTTTCAGGCTTTCTGATTTTGGAATAAACTTTTCCTTAATGACAGCCGTGGTGTGGTCACCTGAGTTTATCTGTGTGCACGTTAATTCTTAAACCCCACCTTGCAAGGGAGAGAGTGAGCAAGTGGCTGTGTGGTACATAGTCACTGGCCAGGGTCAACACATCACAGACTCAACAAGCAAGGGCTTCTGCAAAGTGCCCCATTCTTACCAATAAGCAAAAGATATTTTTTTCTTTTGTCTTTAACTGAATATTGACAAGTTACAGATGTTTTTTACCTTTGTAGGTTTGTTCTAGAACAATGCATTCTGTAAGGCAGTCATAAGCAACTTGTGCAAGTGCAGTAGATAACATGCATCTTTTGTAATACCTCATTTTGTATGTGAAGACTTTTATTAGACTCTCAAAGTTAAAGATGTTTAGACCCATTCTTCAATCTTCTTTCTTTGCCATAGAAGAACCAGTAGAGGGTGATCAATATTGACTATCTGCTTACCCAGAGGACAACTAAGATCTTAAATACCACCTGCTTGAAGTCTGTTCTTTTAAGTGACTGAAATTAATTCAGATACTAGCAGTTTATCCATGAGAAAAAAATCATACTGACTGTGTCATACCTATAGGTAAGACCCTAGCATAGTGATATTGATTCAATGTTGCATTATTACATTAATTGGGATAACATACGTAGTTTAGACTTTTTCTCAATGCACAGTATTCAGTAAGAGAACTTATGTCAGACATCCTGTCTTAAAGATTATACAAGTGAGAAAAAATGCAGCCTTTCCTTCTGCCTCGTGGCTCTGTCATGTCTCTCACAGTCCCAAGCCAGCAGCCCATGTCTGCCCTATGACTGCCTTCTTGAGTATTTTTAAGGTGAAGCTTTTGGAACAACTTCATATTTCAATGAAGGAAAAAACCCAACAAAACACTCATCCTGTGGCTGCAGGTAAGTTCCTGGACTTCAGTGTTACTTCTATGCAGCAGTCATGTCAAAAAAAAGAAAAAGTAAACCAATCAAATTCAAATAACAATACATGACCCAGCACAGTAGCTGTGCATTTCACCAGGTCAGGACCGGATGTAATTTGGATGCATGAATGCACAATAAAACCAAAAATCAGTTCATGCATCCTTTTAGACAAAAAGCAGTTGTGAACTGTATTAGTACAGGGCCAAGCCACAGTTAGCATTGCTTTCATAAGCCCAAAATGAGGTTGCATTTGATTCTAGTATCTCTGAGATCACATAGATTCTTGCATGTATCCCTGCCAGACTTTGCAGTGGATGTTGAGTCTCCATCAAACTTTTAAACATAGTCAATTTGTTCAGGGTTGACTTTACACTGCACCTAAGAAATTCCTTTTTTTTTCCATCTATCTGTGGCTTCATTAACAGTGACTGCCACTGTTTTCACATGCATAAATGCATGAATTCTTTTCTTGGATTTTTTAAAATTTTTTTTTAGAATAGCTCAGAACTAAGCAGGTGATAAAATAGGCATATTGAGTTCTGCTATGGGCAATCTCCTGGGACCACACATAAATTATACTGAGTTGGAGTATACAGTGGAAAGAATTTGTACGTATCAGACTAGAAAATAGGATGGAGAGAGTAATTTTAAAAGTTGGCCTCAACTCCTCTGTTATGTTCTCTGCCTTTATGGAAAACAGATCTACTTAACATAGATTAGCAACACACACGAGTTGTAACCAGAGAACAGGCACTGTAGTTCACTCTCCTGGGTCCTCTGCAGGAACTTGTTTATGGGACTACAATCCTATAACTGTGACCTAACAAATACATGTATTCTCTTATGTACGTAATCTCTGGGACAGATCCTGTTCACTATCACTGCTTTTGCACAGGACAAATGCTTAGACATTAAAGAAGGTAAGACTGACATTTTTACTCATGGTTATGAGGAGTTAAATGAGCTCCAAGCAGTTTTACACCATATATTTTCTGAATGACAAAAAGGCAGAGAAAAGAAAGGGACCTCTCCCTCCTGAAGAAACAACAGAGAGAGAATAAATGACCCAACTGTGGATCTGTCTCAAACTTGTAGAAAGAAAACAGGATGCTACTACTCTACCCACAAGTTACCTAGAGAAATAACATGCACATTTATTCTTACCTCCCTGAAAAATAACTGCAACATTTGCTTTAACTCTAGCATGAACAAGACCAAGTCACTATTGCAATATTACCATTAAAGTTTCATAGTATTTTTCTGTAGGGGTAATTAATGTTCTTTTGAGTTGGAGGTTCCAAAGAGATACCCCACTCTTCTCCCTTGTTCAAACTTTTCACACTCTTCCTTTTTTGTGAATTCTGTCCACTCCACATCATGATTTTAAAATGCCCCAATTTGGTCATGATCTATGTGTCCTTTTATCTTAGTCCTTTTTTGTTAAAAAAATACACATCTGTTTTAAGTTCAAAGTTAATAGAAATGAAGACATTTCAAAAATTCTTTGGTCAGATGCTTAATAGTTGCACATATGGTAGGCTTAATAAGCTTACATTCAATGTGACTGTGAGAAGTAAATAAACTCCAAGCAATTTCACATAATTTAATTCCTGAAAGAAACTTTGACCTTGATATTCCTTGTTATGTATATAAATAAAAATAACTTAAGATGCTTTGTGCTGAGCTGACTAGCGGGTTCTAGAATAGCAATGAAGCTTAATATTGAACCAAGGTGTTCTATAAACCTTTAATTTCCTTGAAAAAACAGTAATTTATGTCATGGTAATCTCCTTTTTGCTGAACAAGTGGTTGCATTTTCTCAGTGGGAAAGTAAACCAGCTGGAGATTTAATGTAAGGAGTAACAGCACTGCAAAATATTGTGTATGTAAAGAGATTTGCAGTTTAATTCAGAGGTCAAAGACATGTTGCTTCTAAATGATATTGGAGAAATAGCTTGGAATGATGCCTCTTCCTTAATTCTGAGCAGTAAAGAATAGACAAATTAAAATGTCAGTATACTGCATTGAAAACTGTTTTATGATAAGACACTTGAGCCAGCAATCAACTTTCCAAATATCATGCATGATAGCAGATTTATAGTTCTTGATGGAAGACTATTGCTAATTTCAGAATTCAACGTATCAGTGAGGTAGTGCTCTCTTTTATATCATGCTGATATTTAAAAACTAAAAAGATCCTACATTGGAGTAGATATGTGACCATAACTCAGACAGAAAAAGCTGTTTCAGGCAGAAAAAATTGGGTCTACTTGTTACGGGCACTGATATTTGTAGTTTTACTTAGTAAAATCCTGTAAATAACTTCATTTCAGCTTATGCAACTAGCAGAAAAATATTCTGTTTGAAGGAATTAGATAACTATGAATTAAAAAGGAACAGGTTTCTCCATGGCACAAGATGATGATGAAAAAAATAATAGTATTTCACTAATCCTGCTGCAAGCCTATAAATTCTGAAGATATGTATGCTGAGCAGATTCCTTTGTTTAGCTCTGAGTTCAATAAGCTCTTTACTTAATAGCAGTTGATTTGGAATGCAAGTATATTTGGAGTATAAAATCCATGAGTGATGGCTCAGTCAATATTTTCATTGGCTAAAAAATTACCAGCTGTTTCATAGCCTTATCTTCTACTTCTCAGGATGAACTTCTTCTCAGAGGAATGCCTGAATATGCAGATAGTGGGATAAAATACTGTTGCCAGATGATGAATTTTTGTCTTGCTGTGCTTTAAGTGCTATACTGTACTAAACTCACACAGTTGACCACACTCTTTCACCACTACAACCTCTCATCTTAAGAATGGTTTTATCAACTCAAATGCAAATAATGAAAGAAAACTGCATTTTTTTTTCTCTGCAAATGTGGGTGTTTCTTTAGAAATTCTTTGTCTCAGTTCTTTCAACAGATTATAGGCTCATAGACATCAGCATTAGTACTTCCATACTTCTGCACATGAAGAAATGACTACACTTTGAAGGCCAGCCTTTAGGAGTTCCCACTTCATCATATTTCATTCAGTATACTTTAAAATATTTCCTCTAGGTAATCTAGTGTTTCAAAGTGAAAAGTCTCCATTTCAGTTTCTCAGCTTGCAGTACTAATGAGTGTTCATGCAACCACATCAATACATAGGAGTAATCTGATACATCCTTCTTTATCTAGATTCAGAGGGCAAATATGTGGATGGCAAGAGGAGCAGCTACATAAACAGCTTCAACATAAAGTGAAAACCGTGAAGTAAAAATGGAAAAACATTTAATCTCCGAATCTGCAACAGTAGTCTCAACTCTTCTTCCCTTACAATTGTGTCAGCTTCCTAGTAAATTCACCATCCTTTTAGCAAAACACCATTCATTCCACCTCAGTCTCACAATTGACTTCAATTATCTAGGAAAAAAATGTGTCTATAAGTTCATGCATCATGTGCTCACACTATTTAGGATTAACTAGAATCAGGAGGAATGTTTGGCATTCATTTAAAGAAAAATATCACTTTTTCAGCCTGGGGTTCTTGTAGAAATATTTTAATATCTGAATCTCAATGCATCAGTTCTGTCATTTTTCTCCTATCTTTGCAGATGGGACTCGACATGTTTTTCCAATGGATAGAATTTGCAAATCAGTTATTTATTAGTAAATCTATTTATCAAAGATGTGCTAGTTACAATTTCTAATTCACCTTTTCCAAGACAGACAGATATTTGGGTATGAAAAGCTTGGGAGTAGGTCTGGCTATTTGCTGTCTCTCTGTTTATATTACAAGTTGATATGTCAAGAATCAACCTAACATTAGACAAACCAGGACTAGAAATAAGATGTGTATTTTAAAAGTAAGAATAATTAATCTCTGAAAATTTTTATCTATAGAGGATGTGTGCTTTCAGCTCCATGGAGAATTTAAGTCAATTAGCTCTTTTTCTTAACTGTGTTAGCTGATCCAGATAAGGGGTTTGATATAACAAATGACTCCCTGAAATTCTTTGGTCTTTAGTAACTTATAATGAATGTTCTTAACGACCCCTCTGGCTATAAAATCTATGGGTGAATGTAGAAAATTATATTTTTTGAGAAAATGCATTGGTTTCTCCTATTTGATGTGGAGCTGACTTTCATAAAAGCATAATGGTACTCACCTGAGACTTTCAGTTCAGTATTTTTGAAGGACCATGACTAGAAATAGTTGGAGGGTCACCTAGCTTCTGTTGTGACTCTATCATTGCAGGCTTTTTGCATGACACTAGCTGACAGGCAGCTCCTATTTTTATTTTTCTCCCACATGAGAGTATTTCTGTGGACAAAATAGCCAATTTGCTGGCAGAGTGAAAGAGAATAGGATGCTCCCAAGATCAGTAAAAGGAACATAAATAAATTCTGCTGATTACAATGTTTGCATTGACTCTATCACAGTTAGGAATTAACGAAATTCCTTAGGTGCTACTGGAAGCTGCTGGCAATTGCTGACTTTAATGGCAATCCCAGCACCTGCAATTAGGTCAGCTATTTGCAGAGTGCCCCGGGGGAACTATGGCCAGTCAGGTGTTCCAGTGCCTATCTGTCACTGCCACCTACTCCAAAAAACCCCATAAGTGTATATGTTATACACTGTGGTATATGTTGCTGTATCATTTTTTCTCTACCTTTGTCATCTATTCTATATTTTATGAGGGTAGTTTTCTGTCTAGCTCCATGCTAATGTAGCCTCAGTTCATCACTATTTGTGGGGAAGGTAGAAACAACCATGCTGTCAAAGGAAGAAAGTATCTTAATCATATTCATACACAGTAAACAGCAAACATGTTCCAGTGTTAGAGGTGTGAATGTCACCCCAATCTGCAGTGTACTCATTAGATTTCTTCAATAAATAGATTCATATCAAATACGTTTGCAGAATTACAGTGTTCCTGTCAGGAAACAGCTATTTGTGGTAAACACAATTGCTAAAGTGTATTTTCTATTAATTAATATTATTTTTCATTGGATATTTCTTTTCTACTGAAATACAGTGTGGCTTTTTCCTCAGGACAATGTTGGCTCAGCTTAGCAGGTGAGTACCATTCTCTGACATTTAAATGAAATGACACAGTCTCCTAGGATTGTGTGTCAAATCCATGCTTATCAAGACAGACATGATTATAGGACCTTCTTATTCTCCATTTTCAAAGGTACGGTTTTTGATCTTTCACAAACTAAGCTCGTACTATGAACCCACTACATGCATGCTTTGGCTTTTAAATGTACATAGCTAGATAATTTTCTGCTTAAGAAAAACAAATTTTTTAAATGATAAAATAAAGCATTTCTCCAGTACTAATCACTTTATGACTTCCTTCATAATATTTTGACTCTTTTTTACGTATTTTGCCATATTTTCTCCTTTCCTTTTCTTTCCTTAATGTAAAATAGTCACATCTTCAGATTATATTTTTGTTTGATAGTTATATATTTTTCAACAATGTCATGATGAAGCTGAGATATAAAGTTAGGAGTCAGAGGTTAATTCTAATACAATTCAGGAATCTTCGAATCTGGCATTTTATTTCAGACCCTCTATTTTGATTAGATTAATTTTTTATTTTTTATTTTCATTTTTAAATATGGCCTTACTGGGGCATTCCTGAAAAGAAAGAATAATGGTTTAGCTTCCACTATCAGACCACAGTAGATATGACAAAAGAACATTGAAAGGCACAAATGCAAATAATCAAACAACAAATGTAAAATGGTCTTTTTGGGCTTCAGAAAAATACATTCACATTCTCTTTAATTTTTTCATGTTATGTCTTTTTTCAGGAAAGCAGCTGGAATGATTAGCGAGCAAACGAAATTGTGGATGGACAATGGTAAAACTAGCTACCTCCTTGACTCATCACCTTCTAACCACAATAACTGCTTTGGGCAAGAGAATTGCACCATAGCTATCTAAAAGAGGTGAAAAGGAATATCTATTAAATTTATGACTAAGTTGTCTACAGACTGGGACTGAAGGCCGTTTTACTTGCTTACAGACTAACATGCAATCAATATTAATTTTCAAAGAAAAGAGGTAATAACGTTCTTATGATAAGATCAGCACAAGGTAATGAACTGAAGCAACATAAAAGCATTCTTTCAATATAGTGAACTCATACATAACATCTGAATTAAAACAAAAAAAATATTATTATTACCAGAAAGCTAGAGACTTTTGACTAATCTTCACTTTCATTGTTTTGTCTGTCTGCAGTTAGGTATAGCATACTGCATATAGCATACTGTTTTTCAGAGAATGAAAAATAATGACATTCTGACTGTTGTTTTTTTCAATAGGACTATGTTCAGATAGGAGAAATCCAGTTCAGTTTTTAGTGCTAATTCCTTATAAAGTACCAAGAATCTCAGTGTTTTACAACATGATGTTATCAGTTGTTTAATCAACATGCTCTGCCAGAATATGCTGTCATAAAAGCCATTCTAAAATAAAATGAAACATCCTTCACTATGCTTTGTTAAACCCTACAATCTGATCATTTTCATTCTTTGTAATGCACTGTGTAACAATGATAGTCCACTTTGCTAGGTAACAGACTAGATTTGATGGGAGGTGGGAAAAAAGGAAGTGAATGACTCATTTCTCAAATTATTTTAATCAGTTTAATATTAAACTGATTAAATAGTTAACAAATGTAAGGCAATTGAAAACTTATCTCCTGAGCTTGATTCCTTCCATTGATAAGACTCTCCTTTTTGTAGGATAGTAGATTTTAGGAGACTGTTTCTGTCATACGGAAGTGTTGAGAATGTGGTGGACATATATCAGTGTTTATATTGCTCTGGACTACAAAGTTGTGGAATAAATTGAGTTGCCTTTGTGCAGAGACTATGCCCACTCTACAAAACTATGATCTGTCTGGGTAGCAGGCAGCCTACAAAAGCACTCAATGCAGCTGTCAGAAATACCATCCTAGTCTTAGAGTACTTTATCTCTAACTCTAAATTGTTCAGATTGTTTAGCCACACCCTCTAAATCAGATTGTTATATCAGTACTTTTATAGATTACTTCTATATTGCACTTGCAGCAAAACTGACACACTGCTGTAGTTCTGAGATTTTTAGGTGGGATGAAATGTAAGTTAATGAATATGAATGCTAATAATAATCTGACCAAACAAGAATACTCAAACACTATTTTAAAAACTAGCACGTGCCATACAATGTTAGAGATGATGCCATGGTAATCCATTGCTCCAGAAAACTACTTTCTTGATTTACAGAATGCCTTGAAAGCATCAGAATAATCAAAGGAAAGAATTATACTGCAATATTTTCAAGCAGCACACCATTTTCTCACCACTAGCAATTTTTATTAATTTCCTCTTTTAAGGTATTATTCCAATTTAATTTTTCCAATGTCTATAACTGGATCTTACATTTTATTTCATTTAATGACTAGTGACTAGTGTTTCTTAGTAGAAAATATTCTGTATGCCATTTTCAACTCTCTTCCAGGATAGTTCTTTTATTCTTGAATAGCTTTTAAGAGAAGCTTCCAAGCAGACTATATTTTTAGTTCTAGTTTATATCTTGTACAATCTGTCTTGACTGGTGAAATTGTGGATTCTTGTACCTGAGTTTATCACACTAAGGGATGTTGACCCCTAAAGCCACAACAGTTATACTGTGGGTCTAACTGTTCTTCTGGATCATGGATTCATAAGACAGTATCTTGCTTGTATCCTTATTCTGACAGAGCCTTTTCTCTCATTTCTGTCAGTCTTCAGAGACTTATTCAGCACTGGAATTTTATTCTGTATATACTACACAGGGATATAGATCTCCTTTAGGATCAAAGCCTGCAGGATATTCCACTCACACTAAAATCTTTGGAGACCATTGCTGCTTAGTATGCAGAAGACCACACTCTTCAGCTCCCGAAATAAGTATTTATAATAGAATTGGCCAGAAATTGGAGTATTTCCATAGAACCATCTTCGTCTTGGCAAAACTGCAACTTTTGACAGCAAAATGATCAATATTTTTTTTCCCAGTGTATCTTCCATAAATAATATCATTATTTTTTCCGGGAAGCATGTATACTTAACAAGGACATGAGTTAAGGATTTATTATTTTTTTTTTTTTTTTCCCCAAAAAATGTTGTCTTTGTTATGCCTGCAATTACTCTTACCTCTTTATTTTTGTGATGTTGGTAATATTGATTAAAATAATATTCTTAGACTCTGACTCTCTCCACAAATTTTGCATCATGACAATAGAGGGATGAAGAAAAAATGGTCTGTTTTCTGCTATGTATACCCTTTTAGTATTCTGTTTCTAGTGAAATACATGCTACCAGGATATTTCTCACTATTGAAAATGTTTTTTCCTTATAAGCACTAGAAAAGAAAAGCCATCAACACAGTTCAGAGGTGTGGTCCCTGCTGCAGTTCTTCACTGAACCAGCTGGAAATTGTGGGACTTCAGATTTTAATCCAATTAAACTCATTCTAATAAAAATAGTCTGCAGTTCAATATTGTCTTAAAATTGGACAACCTTGAGATTAAGAATGGCATTATCTAAGCTGAAGACTTTAGAGGCCTCGGTATGAAAGCTTTAAAGATACAGAAATTTTCTGGAAACTGTTTCAAAGAAAGGAGGAAAAACACCCTTGCTACTAAAAGACCATGGACCTAATTTGTTGAAAATTGTATTAGGAATAGTATCAATGATACACAATAAAAAAGTGGGTTGTCAAAGAAAGAAAACGCAGAGCTTAAGAAGAAACTCCAAAACAAAAAGGGAATATAACAATAATAAAAAATTGCTATTGTTCAGGGGAAAAAAAAGGAAAATAAGGTTTAATTTTAAAAGAAGTCTAAGTTTTCCTGAAAAGCTAAATCAATATTTTATCTCAGCTTTTGATAAGGAATATGCTATCAGGTAAGGTAGAGAAACCTGAATTCTAGAAGTAACTGATCTGCTTATGGTCAGGTGGAAGGAAACCTCAGAATTTAGTGAACTCTATGATGAATATGAGAGAATTGTTTTGTAGAGTTATGCAAAGATTGGTTCTGAGGAAGATCTTAAAATTAGTTGTTTTGGCATGAAACAAAGAACTGTATTTCTGAAGGGCATTGATTAACCAAGTTGGCAGACATCATCAATACATTGGAGAGTTAGAATATTCTATAGGAAAAACTAGAGCTTAGTGGTAGAAATAAGATGGAATTTATTGTTACTAAGTCAAGGGTATTGCAATATTTTGTTATTGTCCTCTACTAGTGAGTGCCTGTCAACTACAACAAACAAGGCAGGAGGAAAAACCACCTTGTCCTGTCGGTGTGAAATATGTTTAAAGATCTTTCAAATTTTACGTCTTGTTTATGAGATGACTAATATATATCAAAGTTATACGTCATGAAGCAGGTGTAAAGACTACAAATAGTAAAATAATCCTATTAGATATTAAAAAAAAATACTGATATTTTACAAGGACCTGCTGAAGCTCTCTTTGGAATACCATATATAAAGTAGTCACCTATATTCAAGAAAGATTAATTTGTACCAGAACAGCTGCTGAGGACAGCTACTGAAATGCTGAAGGGAGGACTAAGCTTGTTTAGTCTAGCAAAAAATAAAGCTTGTAAGGGCATTGCATTGTTCTCAGTAAGTACATAGGAAATACAAATAATGGGAGACAAAACTCATATATAAAACCATAACATTTTTTTTGAAAGAACAAATATATTTTTAAAGAAGAGTAACTTTTAGAAAGACTTCTAACCATAAAATTGATAAAATTTCAGAGATCATTATGCAGGAGCTCACAACCTACTCATAAACAAACTCGGAACCATAGTAGCTGCCATTCAGGTGTGCTGTCAGACTTCAATTTTACTTCACAAATAGAATATCTCTCAAATTTGGGTACCGTAAAATCAAAATCCTATACTCAAAATGTAGCATTTTTTCCTCATGTGTGTCAGAAGGGGAATCATTAAAGGACAAGAATATTGTTAGTTTCTTGATGAGGATGTGATCAATTGATTTTAGTTTGGGGATTTAGAAACGTTTTCTATACTAGAAATCCTTTCTATACTAGACATCCTTACCAACACAATCCTCTTACAGGGTCTTCTATGACATGTACAACAAAACCAAAAGCAGGTTACTGTTTCTCTCTTTCTGGGACTCATGGCAGAGAGGATGTGGAAAGGACTGGAACTAGAATTGGCCACTCAGTCCATAGCACAACATAAGCCAGCTGGTAAAAGTTGCTTCTCTCCGTGAGCTGCTGTAGTTTGGAGCACATTGGGGAGCAAGGGTGCCATGACAGAGACTGAGAAATCCATTTGTTTTCTATGGTCAGTGTATTCTGCTGAGGAGAAACAACTATTGTGCTCCTATTTGCCAACGTCAATATTTGACTAAGTGCTGAGTCAACACTGAGACGTAATTACGGAGTTCGCTCTTTCCTAAAGTAGCAAAGCTGTAATAATTATGAATCTCATTGGTGGAAATTTTTATTCACTCACCCTTAAGAAGTAGAGTTAAAATAGCATTCATTCTAAAAATCTTGTAATTCTGTCCTTATAAATACTATTTATTATACCTCCCTGGATTTCATACAAGGAGTGTCTGAAAAATACATGAACAATATAATTTAATTACAGAAACATAAGAGATATTAAGGATGATAAATGTATCTTATGTCCTTTAGAATGAAGCCAGACAACATCCATATAATTTCTGCTTTTTCATGCCTTGGTGAATGTCTTGAGATTCAGGGAAAAAAACCCAACAAAATACTTTGATAGAAACTGATCCTTATTCCACATTCGTGGGGACTTGCATTGCTGGTGCTGTGAATGATATAGCAGTTTTGCAGTCACCACACAAGGTGCTAGGGTAAACTTTCTCCAAGTCCTGTCATGCAAAATTGTACTGGAACAGACAGAAATGATTCAGTTAATGACATATTAAAATTCAGTAGCATAACTTCAGAATGTATTGAAATCAGTAGGTGTGTTTGAAACTGAGAGGAACTAAAAATATAAATTGCTGTCTGTGGGTGATACTACTAATAACTATGCACAATATTTTATATCATGATATTGAATTAAACACATTCTTTCTCACTTACAGTTTCTTACAATTTACCCATCAATAGAAATCTTTAAAAAATTATCTCTACTAAACATTAGTATTCCAAAAGTCATCAGACTGGATGACTAAGTCTGTAAAATAAAGGTTATATTAATGTTTTCTTAAATTCCAGGAGTTCATAAATTTATTTTACTTTCTTTTTATCTTTTTTTTTTTTTTTTTTTTTTTTCCCTTAAAGACTACACTGCATTCATTTTTTAACAGAAATTGGAACTGCAGTAGAGAAGAGTAAAGAGTGGCCAGCTGGGCTGGCTCTATTATAACTGGCTTGGAAATACTTTGGATTTATATCAGAAAAGACAATTTGGTGCAGAAATATTTCCATTTTTAGATAGTAGTGCTAATATTAGCATACCAATGATTAAGTAAAGTATAAATATGATGTATATAAACATTATTTCTCAAACATTTTGACTCATCTATTTCCTTCTACTTTACTAGCATTATTTCCATTTCAGACATATAGGCGGCCAGAGTTTTAAAATACATTTCATACTTTTTTTTTTTTTTTTTCCCCCACAGTGACACCATTTCTTTTATTTGATCTGATTGCCTTATTCAGATACTGTACATCACGGCACAAGCAAGTGTAAGTAAAAATCTCTCATAATAGTCTACAAGCTTAATTTAGCACCTGAGAAGCTGTTTCCCATCTTCTAAAATTTAGAAAATACATCTTTGTAATGGTATATTTTTTGCAGATGTTAGAATTGTAACCATTAGGTAAATTTTACCTGTGAGTATCAGGGTAGTGGTTGCATGTATGTTCCACAGGTAACAAACAATATTTATTTTTTTAAATTCCTTTTTCAGGCCTAAGGCAAAAATGTTGGTCCAGCATCGAAAGAAGGTTTAAGTGCTCACTACTACTATTCCTTAGCTGTTATTTATTAGATGGATGACAAAGACCAGGGGAAAAATGTCATGGTGAAGATTCCTAGTATGGTCAGGGATTATATAATCCATAATGAATTTCCTTTTCCTTTCTTAAGTGGAAGCCACATTAAGTCCATCAGCCATCAAATAAAATGTAACAATTTATAATGCTTAGAAGAGGAGATATCTAATGACTTGCATAACAGACTGACTAACTGCTGGCATCCAACTGTAATTTTGGTTGTTGTGGGAATTATTTTCTAAATAAAAACTGCTCTTCGTTTTTGCATATATTATTATGCAGATTTTCTTTGGCTTTGCTGTGTAAGTTGGTATTTACAACAGAGAGAAAACCATGCGTTGATCACTAACTTTTATTATCTCATTTTTGTTATAGCATATCACCTTTTCTCTCTGTAGATAAGCACTTCACTCATGAGCTTTCTAAAGCTGTGCTGCAACATCTTAATT
The DNA here is from genome assembly GCA_013399895.1 of Serilophus lunatus. Lineage (NCBI taxonomy): Eukaryota > Metazoa > Chordata > Aves > Passeriformes > Eurylaimidae > Serilophus > Serilophus lunatus. The sequence goes on along the minus strand of VXBA01004782.1, from coordinate 54,022 downwards.
CTGCTTATAACCTACTTCCAGGCTTTAAAATCTACTTGTAAATTGATTTTCATGCTGTCAGCTGAAGATGACTTTCTATTCTAAGTCATGGCAAGCATATGTTTGTCTCATACTTGTTACTGCTCCTGGTAATACTCATCATCTCTACAGGAGGGAAAATTCCCTTACCTGGGATCTGGATATGCATCAGTCATACTTAGCTTTTAATTGTAAAGAGAAAAACATTTTGCCATCTCTTCAAAATAAAGAGGTATTCAGTTGGAATAAATATAAAAATATGCTAAGGTCTGGAATATCACTCCACATGAATAAACATTTGAATGTTTGTTTACATGCTAAATATAGTAATCACTGAGGACAGCGTGAAAAATGGGATTTTTATCCTACAATCAATCCTGTGTAATTGCACACACTAAGGGAATTAATAACCAATGGAAAAAAATATTCTGAGAGTTACAGAGAAGAATCTGATTTTTCTTTATACAGTCTAACTTTATAACACCTGATATATGTTGTAACTCTGAAAAGACTAAATATGTAGCATTAGAGAAAGGGAATCTCTGTAATAACTTTGTCTATGTAAGCTCTGATTCATTCATATCCACTGAGGTTTATTCACCATTCCAAGCAAGGTTTAAGATTCCTCTCCATTATCAGAACTAAGTAATTGGGTCTCTCTTCCTTGCCTCCACTCTGGAACTCGGATCTCTTTCCTTTTGCTGTGCAACAAGTTGAAATGATCAACAATTTCACCTATGCAAAAAGCATCTGTCAGCATCTGCATCTTCCTTTCTCACTATACAACTTTCTTCCCTGACGTCCGCGAAAATTATTTTGAGTCAAAAAGTAAAAGGGACACTTTCATCAGATATTAGCACTGTACTATAACTTTATCTGTAAACTAAAGTGTGTCTGCCCCCTAATAGGTAAAAAGATTTGGTCAAACACTGCTCTTGCTTACACTGCACTTGCTCTGGAGTCACAGCAGTGAAATAAGTCAAATCATGTTGATCTGTCCTTTTCTACTGTGTTCAGGATAATGAAGAAGTTGGTCCCTTTCCTACTTTCTCTGAAAACACTTGAAAGACTATTCATGTTCAACATGAACAAATACTCCCTGGAGCTTGATAAAGAGGGTTCATACTTTTTGGGAAGAAATAGACCCAAAAATAACCTAGTGTCTATCTGAGAGTAGTGAAGAAGAGGAGTATCACTTTGCATCAAAATTAAGAAGCTTGAGGGAAATCTTTATAACTAAAGTTTTAAAAAAATACCTTTTAATCCCAAATGGGGCAGAATGTTGAAGAAAGTCACAAGGAAGTGCAAGAAATAAATTAATTCAGAACAGCAGTTCAAAATGGAAGTTAAGGTAACAAGGAAGTTAGCAACTAAGGGGACTATCTTTCCAACTCACAGGATATTGAGATAAATACAAGGCATGACCAGTACAGATTTGGACATCTATTTAGATGTGCAGTCATAGTAGTCTCACCAGTTTCCTTATTTTGAAGGTGTCAGTATTGCTTCTCCTTAAGGTGAGTTGGAATAGTGTGAATTTATTTTTTGATTTTTTTTCCCCCCTGTCATTAGCTGTCCTTGAGATTCATGCATACCTTTGGTGTTGGCACATTATTTTCTTCTAATCTTCACAACATTTAGTTGTTGTTGATAGAAAAATGTACATGACTTGAATATATATGAATGTATGATACCTAGCACAATGGCCATCTAACTGGGATGCTGAGGCACTAGTAGTATAAAAATAGAGGAGGAAATATACTTATCCACAAAGTAATCCCTGAAGTGTAGATTCATCAAACTACAAAACTTTAACTGCAAGGCCTCCCTTAGCTATAACTCATACATCAGTTTTCAAAAGGGATGAGCCATTTGTAGGCAGGAGTTTTCCTTTTATGAACTTTTTAAAGTATGGATTAAACACAAATTTCAGGTTCAGACCAGATTTTTTTTTCCCTGGAGTACAGTAGCTATATGCAGATAGCCACATATCATAAAATTCTGGCTTTAGTGTGGTTTTACTTATTGCAGTTATTCCAAAGCCCTATTCTTATTTTTAATAAATCATTCCAGTCAGCCCCTAATGTTGTTAGTACAGCTCCTTAATATCAGTCTCTCCTGCACCCTCTTTCACTTTCAAAATTAATTATGCTAGTGGCACATTAACTGAAAGGAAGAGGCCATAGCTTTATTTATGCAGAAAACAAAAAAATGAATAAATCAAGAGTAGTAATCTTAATGTTTTAGAATTGACCTTATGAAGGGGTACTTTGCCAAAGGACAACAACATCTGTTCAAATGGAAAAAGGCATACATAACAAGTGAAAAGAACAGATCCATTCCTTTCTCAAATATTGTGGAAATATTGCTCATTACTTAGTATCTCCTGCCACATCAATAACCCTTGTTGGTATCCATTATCAGTCTGTTGTTTCCTTAAAAGCCAGTTTCCTTTTACCTTGTACTTTTTGACCCACAAAAAATCTTAGAATCTTAATTTAAATTTAAATAAATGTAGTATAATTGTGATAACTGATGCCGTATTTCCCATCTGTGTCTGGTAATATTTTTAAAGTAAGGTTAGCCTTCAGGACTATATAATTTATATAAATATTTGTATACATGAACAGTATCACTGGATTAGCTTAAAGCAGCTACAAAAGGTAAATACACTTAGATATCTGCAGATAAACTCGAGAAAGGGCTGTTTATTTCTGCAGCTTTTAAAACAGCTGGCATCAGTTATCAGAAAGAAATGTTTATGAAAACTGACATTTCATTGATTAAAAGATGCGGCATTCTGGCACTACAGGGTGGGAGCAGGAAACTCCAGTGTGATGCCTAGGCGTTATGATGAAGATGCTTCCTCTGGCACACTACTGGAGAAGGCTTTTCAGCAGTGTGGGCTGCATGGATCCAGCTCTTTGCTCATTCTGTGCAGCTGCAGGGTTTTGAGCCTCAGCCCTACTGAGGCAGCATCTCTCAGAAAGGAAGGAGTAAGGGATCCCTGAAATCTAAGCATGACCTGAAGGGTGTCGGGACCTGAGTTTTCACTAACCTTTCCTCCCAGCGACAAAGACCAGAATGCAATCACACATCTCTAAGGGTCACTGTTGACTTTTCAGATTTATTTTCACATGCAACCTGCATCTACTCTCACCCATTATCCCTCAGGAGGAATAAGCTTTCTAATTCATAATTAAAATTCTTTGGATGATGTGTCAGACAGATGCTTAACAACCCTTGGGGACTGACTTTGATCAAAGGTTCTGAATATACTGCTGATTGATATTTAAAGTAATAATTCAATAGACCCTTCTTCCCAGAAACTTACATGCCTTTGTAGGTCTGTGAGATCTGATTATGTTCAGTCTGGCTCCTTGTGATCTGCCTTTTATGATTTAATATAAGTGAAGTGCTATACTACCTTTCCCCTCTTTCCCATAACACAGCCCTCTCTTTCTCTTCCCCTTAGCTCCATGTCACCTGCCCAGTGTAAAAGCACCTGGATTTCTTCTCAGAACTATGCTCCTCAGTTTCTCCATTTCTGGAAGCACTGGTGATAAACAGAGAATATGCTGGAAAAAAATACTAAGCAGATGTGAAAATTTTGACTCTTCATTAGCAGAAAGTATTTGGGAAGGTTACTTCCACGGTTACCGAGCTAAAAGACACCTTTCAGGACCCCTTCTTTGCAGGATGTCACTGAGTGCATCCACTCAGGTATGTGACCTTCAGCACAGCATACTACAGTGATATTGCTCAGAACAAGGTCTGAGTTAACTTTGGGTACAAATTTGAATAAATGTACAAAGCTAAAGGTTTCCCTTCAAGGGCTTCCTTCCGAGAAACTGTGGCAAAAGTTGACAAGCAACTAAAAGAACCTTTCCAAACACAGCATGTTCTGTTCATTCCTCAAAGGTATCAAACATTTATAATAAAGAGGATTGATTGCTGATTCATCTGTGTTCTTTAGACCTTTTAGTGCTGCTATCAGCTTAGCCAGCTCCTACTCTGACAGTCATCTCAAAGTGCTTATTGCTTCACTCTTCTAGCAGCCTTCCAGCCCATGATGTTCTTCCCCTTTAGAGAATGTAAATGGGTTTGGATTGTGTCTGATTCCTTGTGTGTTCTTCAATATAGCCTTGAGAGTAATAAGATGGGATGCAGCAGATAATAAACAATTTCTTGTCTTGCCCTTATGAAGACACCTTATCTTGCCACTGCTTTTACTGGACCTACTCAAGCAGCCTGCCACCTCCAAAAAAATACCAGGGCTTCTAAGCTCAGAATCTTGCTTTTACTTCAGCAAAATCCGAAACAGTTAAAAATATCTCTTGAAACAGAATATCATGTGAATAGTTAAGACAGAGAGAATGAAAGGCATCACAAAAGGGCAGCCATGCTCTTGGTTTTCCCTCAGCCTGATGGCCTTTCAGGGACTTCCTGTGCTACGGCCACCCAATGCACATGCAGCTCCATACCACATTATCTGCTTCCAGGAACATCACTTTTTCCCCCCCATCATGTGCCGGAGTTGCCTTTGTGTCACTCTTTACACCTCTCATGGCTTTCACAGTATTTGCAATGCCCACTCTCCCCTGTGAGACACATCCAGCCCTGGGGAAGTTTCCCTTCCCAGCACATTCAGTGAACAGCCACAACATACCAGGGCAGAGAATGGGACAGATGACTAAAAAAATCTCTTTTTATTCAGGGACTTACACCTAATCCAAGTGTTCCTTAATGAAAGGAATCTGGCATAGCAAGCAGAAATTAAAAATGCTATGCATCATGGTCCTAAAAAAGAGAAAAAATAAGTTTGAATGTATACATACAGATATTCATGTATATCTGCATATATATGTATTTTTCACAAATGCAAAATGAGATATATTTATATACATACAAATTCAGAAGCAAAATATAATAACTGTAGATGGTTTGAAAAATTTTTGTGATATGAAATACAATACTTTAATTTCTAATTTGAAAATATTTGCTGAAAAGAAAAATTATAAAAAGCTTGATTATATAACATTCATGGAACTGAAGGATATATATGGTGAAGCTGATGGCAACCATTCTCTCACATATTCCAGATCCTTTGTATTGTGTACCCTTCCCATGGTGCCTGACTCAAATTCAGAGTTGTCTTCTGTCAGACTTGTTGGATTTCGTGTACCTCCAGAGGGTGGTAAGTACTATATAATACAAAACTCTGGGGTTTCACTTGGTGCTTTTCTACTTAAATATCCAATGGTTAAGAAAGATAAGCAACACATCATCTTAATTGTGGGGCATAATTAATTGAAATTCTTGTTCTGAGTAAGATTTTCATATTTCAAATCCAAACATCAGCCTGCAAGATATTCAAAAGCAAACATTTGCTCAGTATCTGCAATTAATGGAGGTCACTAGGTTCAGAAGACAAAGTGTGTCAAACTTGGGGGAATGAATGAAAGACCCTTAAAGCCATCAACTTCTAGAGCCGGTCTCTTTAATGCATATCCAATATTTACAGGATCTCAGTCAAAGGGAGATACTGAACATAACTACCCCAAAATACACCATAATGTTCTAGGAAGGAGTATTTGCTACAATATGGGATTAATCCCTTTCAAGCAGGGGAGAAAATTGATTTTGTGCCTCCATCAACCAAGATGAATGCCCTAGCCAGGATGGAAGAAAGAGAAATAGGATCGGTATCACTTTCTTCCAGGTTTTATTAATGTATTCTTTCCCTTTTTTTTTTTTTTTTTTTTGGTAGAAGAAGCTACAGAATAATTTTGTGTGAACTGGATTATTTTAAAGGAATTATTTTATCAAGAAGGAAAACCAATCCATCCATGCAATTGGACACCTAAACCTGACTTGTGTCAGCTGCTTACCCTGCCTTTCAATATTACCAGTCTTCATAAACTCCTTTAAACTTTTCAGGCAGCCTACAGCAATACACATCTGGAATACTGCAAATCATAAAAGATTCACAAAGTTAACACGATCTCCCAGATAGTCTCAGCTATAAAAAATAATGCTTCTTCATTAAGAAGTAATCCATAAACCTAAAGGTTATGCATTAGTCCACGAAATGGTTTTGTATAGAATTAACATTACAATGAAATGTTTGAATTTCTTGTTCTCTAATGTTAAGTAATAATGAAAAAGCATGAAGTACCATTTTAAAACTTCCAATGTGACGTTGTGTTTTAACTGTAATGAGACACCTGGTGAACTTTTCAAAAGTTTAATATTCATGACTTAAGTTTTGAATGACATGACTTAAGTTTCAAGTAACTTAGCACTCACGATTACACACACACACACACACACTGACTCCTACTCTTCACTTAAGATCAGCCCACTATGAATGATAAGTCCTCATTGAGACCCCCTAGGTAGGAGACATTTGATGACTAATGTTTATGAACAGGCAAAGCTTCATTTAAATGAATGACACTACAGTATCTACAGCACCTAAACATTTCACCTTCATATGTCAACATCTTCCATTTTTTTGTGTTTTAAAAAAATGAGCGTTTTAAAATACATCCTACTTTTTAAATAGGTGCTCTTTTGTTTGAATATAGATTTGTGTTGTAAAATATGTTTTTCCAACGAAAAAAAATCTGAACCAACTTCAGTCAACCAGTCAATCAAAATTTTTCAGTTTAACCCAGGCATAAGTTCTTTGAGCCCAAACAGAAGATTAGAATGTTATAGTATTGCACAGGAAGAGGTAAGGTTGCAGTGCAGTTGTTGCTAACAATAGCTTTTACTGTGGAGAAAACAGCAATAATAGTAAATTTCATTTGTGAAGTGCTGCTCTCAGATTTTCAGGGAGTTTTGCATCTGAAGCAAGTAAAAATAACACAGGAAGTAGATCTTTAAAATTCTGCTTTAAGAAGCTAAATCCACAAACAGCTTTCCAATGATAAATAGGAAATTCATTTCATTGTAAAAACACACAGTAAAAGTGCAGACACTCACAGTCTTAAAGTATATTTAGGACAAAATCATGAATCAGGATATTCTGACATAAAAATTATACCAATAGGGAAGAGAATAAAAGAAAAATTGAGGAACTAAGATCCAACATTGTTAGAGTCCTTATAAATAAGGAAAAGTACTTCAAAATCAAAAGCATAATAAAAAGAAGGAAACCACTAACCCGTTTTTATATTTTGATGTATTTTTCTTATAGCTGTAATTCCAAAGAAAAATCTTTAACTTAGGAAAACAATAGACCAAACTATATGTATATTTATATATGAATACTTAGAATTGTGATAGCTAATATCCTACAGGACAATGAAATAGAAAAAAATTTTTGACTTGTGATTCCAAAGATATATTGCTCTGACCCTTGACAGCAAGCATATATTAATAAAAAAGTGTATTCTTTCCTGTGATGGGAAGAGAATATGGACTTCTGCTGCACTTGTGTTCAGATTTCTACCCTAAAAGAACCAAATTATTTCCTTGCTATGTGAAAGAGACAGGATCAGTTTGCTTTGGAGAACAGATCAGCTTTGACTCTTGAGACTGCTACTCTGGCGTTTTATTGGAAAGCCCCGGTCAAAACACTAAAATTCTCTTCAGGGCTCCTAAAAGGGAAAGAAGGAGGCTGGTGGTGTATGGAATGGCTCTCTGCTGGCAGTCAGCCTGTTTTGGTGTGCTTTTTCTCAATAACAAGGACAACATTCTGTCTGGGAACAGTCCTTTCATGCCCTTTCTCATGTCCTTTCTTCCTTGTGCTATGTCATCAGCATAAAAAGTGGCAATGAATAAGACATGGCGTCTCAAGCAGGACACAAAAAGTTCTACCATGGCCAAATCCTAATCATTAACTTGTTTGTCTACTATAATCTGGATTTTTTTAGTGGTATCTGTAGTAAGAAGATATGAAAACTTTATCATCACTTTGTGTTGGTTACTTTATCTAGGCAAATCCATATTCATTTTCTAAGTGACAAGTTTTATCATAAAATCGCTACTTATTCATCATTGAAGAAAAAATTTGATAACAGTGTTACACTGTAGATAAAAAGCTACTGTACACTGTTTATTGGTCTGTACAAAAGTTAAGGAATGAACAACCATCTTTTGAACTGAGTATTGTATTTCTATTCTTTTTCTTTATGAGAATTTATATTAGATGGGTAAACAGGGCAACAGAGAATGCCTCATGCCATGAAATAGAAGTGGCTATTACATCAGCAGAAGTGGCTATTACTTACTATGATACTTTAGATTAATTGTATCTGTTCACAAAGATAAATCACTATACCAGAAGAATCTTGAGATTGAATTGGACATTGAAACTTTCAAATGCAACAATGAAGTAGATCATCTATTATGTTAATGAAGCAGATATATATGTGTTATAATTGCATTAACCAAATAGGCAAAAAATAAAGCCTCTGGCCTCACTCAGTGTCAAAAAAAACCCAACAAACCAAAACATAGGTATTCTTCAGGGTGTGAAATCAATTAACAATGATAACTACAAAGGGAGAAAAACTTCACCATTAATGAAACAAAGGAAAGAAATAGAATGCTAAAGCCAAATGCCAAAGGTAAGGCCAACATCAATTGTAAAAGTGCAATATCCATTAAACTATGTCATTCTATACTGCTTTAGAGGGGCTACAGCAGTTCATCTGTAATAAACAAGGCAAAGTTTCAGTCACAATTTAGTCCAGGCTCCCAAACCTGGACGTGATATCACATTCAGTAACCAGTTTATCCCGCTACGATCATTTCTCTACTTGTCCCCATTTCTTTATCTTTTGGAAATATATCCAGTGTTCAGTTGTCATTGCTAAAAAATCTGTAAATATGTCTTTCATTTTGTGTAATTTAAAGCTTCTGTAGACATCCTAGCATTTATTGTCAATGGTCTAACTGAAATTACATTCTATACAGTCAATCCCTACTTCTAGATGAGAAACAGTTCTACATGCTCAGTGCTGAAAGCCATTGCTCATGACATTTGAAACATAAGGTTTGTAGTGTTCTTATAGCTGACCTCAGGCAAAAAAGCCCTTAGAGTGTGAGTAGCTAACAGAAAAGCTGCAGAGTGGCACCAACTGGGTGATGAATATAAAAGTGCTGTCCTTTGAGTCTGCACTTTAATAAGCCACTGTTAAAAAGGTCTATCAATTTTCTTTTAGCAAGATCTCGCTTGACAGATAGCAAGTCATGTGCTCTGAGGAACTGAGTCTTACAAGTGTTGCCATGTAGCTTTCATAATGAAGGACGAAGGGTTTATTCTGATGTTACAGCCCCTCTGTTGGGCGTCTTAAGCCAGGTGCATATAGAGACTCTGCAAATGGTGTATACACGACTTTAAAGAAGTTCTAGGGAGCTATTTGGCCAAACTTTGTCATCCTCATCTCCTGTGATACAGCACACCAAGACTATACAGCACAGCACACAGATGCCACAAGGGTGGCTCCCAGGGCAAAAGTGTTAACATCAGTATCTACATGTGACTGGTCATGGATGTTGCTGATCTATTGTCTCCCATCAAATGACAGTTCTGAGAACTCGATCAAACAATCCCCAACAAAACTAACTAGCTTCCCTTTTTCTCTTTCAGGCTTTATACCATTCCTTGCTCTTGTTTTTCCTTCTGCTTTATTAATGATCCTATCTTAGCAATCCTGCTTCTGTAACTTTTACTTTTTTCTGTCTCTACAGACTATCTTACGGCTCTTTCTTCCCAGTATGAGTCAAAGTAACACATCTAAAGCACATTAGAGCTGGACCCTATGTCCTTCATATCCACACAACTAAACCCCTGGGAGCAGGGCAGCACATGGCAGGGGGTTCAGGTAGAGGGTTTAATTAGAGATCCTTGTGAAGATCTGCAGGCACAGAGCTGGCAGACAAGCAGTAAGTGTTGTAAACTTTGGCAAAAATGACCTAAGTTTCTCAGTGCTGTATACTTCTCTGTTGATCCAGTACCTACTTGTTCATGTATATACAAGTAATTTTTTTATTAACAAGCTTCATAATAACTCTGTTTCTCACAAACATATAGAAGTTGTAGCACCTAAGATCATGAGTGCAGATAAGACAGATTGCACAGCATTTGCATGCTTTACTCTTCAAGTTATTTCTTGTTGTTAAATATTTCTAATCCTAAAATCTGCCACAGTTTTCTATGCAATAGTACAAAACTGTGTACCTTCATAAAGCAAAAAATGATTTTTTTTGGTGGTCCAGGAGAGTAGTTCAAAATTAAATATACTATTCAATTAATAATTAAAAAAATTTATTAACTGTTTCAAAACCTTGCATATTTAGGGAAAAAAAAGAACTATCTTTGTTTATGAAACAAAGATGATTAGAATGCCTTTTTTAAGAAGCAACCTGTTTCACAAATTATGCCTAAAGACAGTAAGAAATACTTGTCCCCAAAGATAAAATCAGAAATGCAGAAGTAGAAAAACCTCTGCTGCATTGTACTGTGTTAACAGTGATATTAATTTTCAAGCCAGCACAGCAGTTGTTCATTTCTTTATCTGAATAATGAGCAAAATGTCTGACCTTTTTCTGTCGATTTTCATGGAGCAAAGATTGTATTATATTGCACTCTGGTTCACAGGGTGGTCAAATTTGGCTTCCAGTGTGCAAATTCTAAACCATATTAAAAGCATCTGTTTCAAAACATGAGAAATATTGTTTTATAAAAGATTAAGATTAAGACTCATGAAGAGATTAACAGGTGGTTTTGTGTGACTAATGGCACCACTTCATGAACTGCTGAACTCATGTACAAAATGTTCTCCACATGCCTCATTAATATAGACCATTTGATTGCAAATGTGCTCTCTGATGTCAATCAGTAGATTGTTAACCTTAATATCATCATGTGTTGTCACTAGGCATTTCCAATAAGGAAGTAATATAACAGGGAACTTTTTCCATAGATATGCCAGGAAACATGCATTAGCTGTCTCTGCATGCAGTGAAAGACTGTAATGAATACAGAGAACATAATAAAACTCATTTGGCAACATCACAGAAAACACAGTAGTTTTGTATATAGTTTTCAGAGTTTTTTCACACAATCTAAAGATTGCTTTTTCTTATCCTCAGGTGTTATGGCAGAGTACAGAAGAATGTGTCCTCGGCTCCTGCTTGTCTCTGAGTGTCCAGCTACCTGGCTGTGTTAGAGGTCCCAGTGCCCTTTGACATGCAGGGGCCTGATGCCAGTTCAGGGCCTCTAGTCTTGGGCTCCCCCCCTCACTGAGCTCAATCTGCAGCTCTCACTTCAGCTGCACACCAAGCTACAGTCATTGTAATCAATGGCACCTTCAGTCTTCACCTTCAAAGCTTCATTTTGCTAGGTTAAACCAAACATTCTCTCCATTTTCTTTCACAGAAGACCACTGTTTCTTGGGTTCTGCTGTTACCTCATTTCTGTAACAAAGTCAGCTGGAATTCCCTCTTGCACATGAACATTTTGAAACTGTATGAAGTTTAGATGACAAATGCCATTGAACGATTATATTCATCCTTTCCCATCACTAGTAAAACCACATCATTTTGCTGGTGGGTTCTGTCAGGTTCTGTCTTCCATTGGCCACTGGCTATTTTGGCTCACTGGCTATTACTGGCACTGTAAAGACTCCTTCTTCAGTGGTCACAATTGACTGCTTGAAATATATTTTTAACATCAGTCCAGAGATGACACTCATTTAACCTTGCCAGCCACAAAGCTTGATCAAATACCAAAGCTGTCACCCAGTGTCCTTTATCTCACAGTCTGGCAAATAATGAGCATAACATTGTGTAGCAGCGATTAAACAGCAAACAAGAGGTTTCAGCAACTGACATGTCTATCCTTTATACCCATGTTTTTCTATTTGATACTGACTGCTGTCATGAATCTATCATGCATTTCAATAGGCATTTAGATAGCAAAACACTAAGCATGTTTTCAAGGTCAAATGCCAATTGTTTAAATCCTTGCATGCTATACTGGACCATTTCCTGATCTGCTCATACTTCCATGCCTGGTATTGCATCAGTTTTGCATTGACCCTCCTTAGTCCTTCAGTGGACCACAAACATCCTGTTCTTAACACTAGATCAGTTGCACATCTGCAACATTTTTTACAAGTTCTTTTTCAGGCGTTTCATAGCTGCATAAAAAATGCCAATTTATATTTTCGTGTGTACATGTATATATAAGCAATAGACAAATTACACAGTAATACACTGAAATGAAAAGTACACTATGAACTCTCTAAAGGATGATCCAAAGCTTATGGATCATCATTAGTTCCTAAGTGTTTAGCTTGTTAAAATTTCATCTGATTTATATTTTGCCAGATCTCAGGATCATATGCTATTCTCTGTCTTGGAATTCATCTACATATTGACCACGTGGCTTCATGGAATCAACAGATTTACTCTCAGACTTTCTGTGCCAATATTCTCAATGAAAGGCAGTCCATTGTCTCATCTTGACTCACTTGCTTTTCTCCCCTACATTTACTGCATTAATCCTCTTTTCCCCGTTTCAAGTGATGCCTAAAATCAGAGAGAAGAAAAAACCTTCTAAACAAAATCAATAGATAGAAAAGTGCAGTTCTTAATTAATTAAGTTCTTTAATTAATAAGAAGGGGGAGATGTAGGAAATGTTAGTGAATATTTTTTGTAACTAGTAAATGACAGGCAGAATATAGGACCCAGAAGCTGAAGAAGAAGCCAAACTGAAAGTGAAAGGGTTGACCATACCATCCATGTAAGGAAGATGTTTGTACAACACGGCAGTGTTAGATTGGACAAGAGCGAAGTGATATGAGAGCTGCTTCTCAGTGGGTGCTGACATTTGAACTATCCAGTGCTGGAAGCCTTAGCTATCAATTGTGGTTAGAAAAGTATAAACTATATGTAGAACATAAAAAGGCATTCTTGTAAACAATAAACGGATTTCTCCTCTGACACTACATCTGTGTGGTCGTCCACAACGTGGACAAATTAATCAACCTGGACGTCGGGGACAGACGACAGGCCGGTGGCTAAAAATTCCAGCAGAAGAAATTCTCAGCTGGGGAAATTCTCGACCAAAAAAGGCATCTAGGGAGTCGAGGAGCCAAAAGCAGGCCATCCTCGGTAAGTGCACGAATACAGAGCTAGCCGAAAATCGTAAATAACATGGGGAAAAAACTATTTCCACTACTGCAGAATCAATGTATAAATTATGGCCATAAGCCATATGCAAGATTGGTATATAAGTCAAAAAATAGTATGTGCATCTTCAAAATCTGTTGTAACTAGATATTGTTTCACTATTTCTCTTAAAAATATACCAACTCCTTTACACATACTCTTAAAAAATTTATGAACTCTAAGCATTTATAATAATCTTCAGTTATTTCTTTTGTTTAAAAAAGCAAGTCAATTTATTATATATCAGAAAATAAATTTTGTGGCTGTAGCCAGTGCTCAGGAAAAGCATGCAGTATGCAAAATTTTGCCATAAACACACTTATGAAAGAGTTTTATTCCTGCCACATTTAAAATTTGACTCTTATTAAATTTTAATAGACTTATGTGTAGTATCGAGTGATCTCCAAGCAACCACTCTAATAACATTAAAAACATAAGTGCCTAAAAATGCTTTTTATAATAAAACAAGTGCTTGGTATAATATCCAGACTAAGGGAATGAAAGTAACGCATTTAATTATTTAAAATTTATTATTTTAAACAAGAAGTAATTAAAAAAAAAGAACTAAAATGCATTTAGGTACAGTTTAACCAAATGGTAATTTAAGCCCTGTAGACCCAATCCATTACAAATATTCATTATTTCTGTTCTTATAACAAAACTACAAACAGATTTTCCTATTTGTCACTGCAAAGTTAAAAGATAAGACAATTGCACATTTCATAGACAGATACCATGGCAAAAGAAATGGTGAGGGTTCTTAGATGACATTTCTTTGTATGTCAGAAGATCCAATGGAGTGCTCAATTGTTGTTTTTTTGGTTCGGAGCTCTGATGGGGGTGAGGCAATGCTCAGGTCAGCAGGGAGTACAATCTTTTTTCCCAGCAAAACTCTTCTAAAGAATTTCAGTTTGGTATCCAGCAACATTTTACAGTTGCCGTATCAGTGCATTTTACATCTTGCCAGAACCTTCTGCCTTTAGTATAAGTTTGTCTGTTCTGTTACACACAAACAAAACACTGAGGCAGGTAGGCTTTTGTGGTTACTTAATCTGTTGGCTTTGTTTGACAGTTAAAGCAGAGGACAATACAGACATAACGGTGCTTTTCCTTTGCAGCATTCTTTTGCAAAAACTACTTTCAGAAGGGGAAAAATTACCACATATTAATGAGATAGATCTTATTTAAATTAAAGCAGTCAAAAATAGCAAATGCAAGTGGTTAGCTTTATGCTTTGTGCTCCAGCTGTGGTATACTTCGTTAACAAGTCAGGGAAAAGATAGCTAAGGTGATTTTCCCACCTTTCTTCCAGTACTATTATAAGTTACAATCTATCTTACCTTAACATTTAAGCCATTGACCTACTGTTATTTTCTGTCAGAACTTCTTAATAATTTTAGTTCAAATGGAAAATGAAGAGCAGGAGGAAATGAAATATCAATATATGGCTTTTTTCTTATATTGAAAAATAAGATAAAATTTCAAGATAAATTAATAGGCACAGTACCTAAATCATTGCAGTATCCAAATGAAAATTCCAAAGTATTAAATAGTCTTCTTTAAAAAACCCAAGTCTAATAAAACTTGACTGCAGGAATTAATCACAGGGGAACATAGATTAGTGTCTACAGAGCCATTGTATTCTTTTATACGGGTATGAATCATGGGTCATCTACCACCACCACCTGCAACTCCTCGAATGCTTCCATCAGCGCTGCCTCCATACAATCCTAAACATCCACTGGACTGACTTTGTGACTAATGTCACAAATGTTTTCCATCTTGTCCTCTCTCCACTGGTCTTCTGGAAACAGGAATGACAGAGTGACTTGGTGGGCACCTGGTATCCGGCCCAAGTCACTGGCCTAATTGTTTTAGAGAAAAAGGTAAAGACACTTAGTATGATGTGCCAGCGGAAGAAATAAAAATCAGTGTGAAAGCCAAAAGTGGGTGTGACTTGCATTTCTGTAAAATGGGGGATGTAAGAACATGTGAGTTTACTAGTAAAGTGAATACCATTTGTATATGTGGTATATGCAAAAACCAGGATAATATTTGAAATAAAATATCTGAAGTCAAAAAATTACTGCTTATTACAACTATGAGTTTTAAATATTTCTGAAATAGTTGAGACAGTATTCAAGTTCTGCTTATAATAGACTAGAAGAAAAAAATTTCATGCATAGTTTTAAGTTAAGCTTTTCTTCTACCACAAAAGCAACAATATAAGACAACTTCCAGTTTACATGTCTGAAAGGGAAAGGAAAAGGAAGTGGTGCTTTGAAAGTGTGGGGAAATGGACAAAGTACATGAATATCCACCAAATTTTTAAAAATTTTCAAAGAAGATATGAAAACCACAACAAACCCAAGAAATAGAACATAGTCTCAATTACAACCTTCAATGGAAAACATACTTATGTGAAAGCAAACACCAATGGTAACTCAGCAGCAACAGCATTTTTACAACAGCTCAGCCAGGTACAGACCAAATGTTTATAGACATGACAAGAAGGAAAAATAACAGTTGGCTAAGTTTAAATTAGAAAGTGATGTACAATTTAGTGTAATATCCATAAGGACATGTGAACAATTGGTGTTCTGAAAACCCTTCACATCTGGCTTGAGAAGATTTCTTAGTCAGGGAGGAGAGAGGCTACACTGATGGCAAGGGGTTGGAACAGTGATCACAGATCACACAAAAGGCTTGTTTTGCACAAAAAATTCAGAAATACCCCTGAGGCTTGGGTTGTTCTTGGCTGTTTCATTAATTAAATTAATAACAATATAATAAGTATTCCAAGTCTAAGGCTATCAACACACAGCAGGTGATTTACTCAAGGGCAGTGAAGACGTACTTTATGGTAAAGGCACTGTTCTGTTGAATATAAATCTCAGACAGGAACAACTACAAATCTTTCAGTAAGTCACCCCTCTCCTCACTCACGCATAGTTTTTACACGGGCTTTTCATATAGTAAAAAAATAGGAATCATAGTGAAACAAGCTGTAAAATAGGAAAATAACCTGTAGGAAAACTGATGCTGCAAGAGATCAGCAGTGAGTGAATGTACAATGAAACCAGACTACTACAGACAATGTAACTAGCTAAACTGAATGACGTATTGTATAAGACCTCAACACCAGCAATGATAGTCAGAGGTTCAACGGAAAGAACTTTCAAAGAATATATAAAGAATTGGGAGATAGGGATCTGAAATATTGTAAATACATGTTTCTGCATCTACAAGTAAAAATATGATCTTCTGGACCATACTACAATGGAAAGAAAATAGGACAGAAGACGCATTAAATCTACTCAGATACACCTGTACAGATTTAATATCTTACTTAAGTTTCATTAGAAAATCCAAACTACTTTTGTGGATGTAGGAAAAAGCTAATGGGAATGAGGTTACATTTCCTGAGGTACAGGACCTGTACCCAGGTCCTACATATTTATGTACTCAACACCAGTGTGTTCATGTTGTTTCATTCTGCAGCTATACTAATATATATGAAGTCTTATATCTGAAGGAGAGATTTTTCCACTTGTGTTTCTAAAATGATTAAATTATGTCTCCTGTATTATCTTTTCAGCATTTCTGTAGCACAAACTCTTAGCATCCTTGTTGTTAGCATTATGAGAAATTTAGATGTTATGCAAATATTGTGTTTCTAGTTATACAATGTGTAGACCCTTTTTAAATCTCATTTGATTAAATTTGTCATAACCAACCTTTTACAAGGGCAGGCAGAGAACAGTTGCAACCTCTAGGATTTAATTTCCTCTTATCTCAATAGTTTTCTATCTTCCAAAATTATTATTCCATGTGCTGTAATGTGTACATACATAAGAGTTGTTTTCATAAAGAAAAATTTATTATTTTTTTTAAATTCAAGCCATGTCATTTAGTAACATTCATTTAAAGTAAGTATCTTTTTATTTGGTCCGTGGTCCTAAATCTACAGATGTCAGAGAATGATTGTGTGAACTACTCTCACTGAAAACTCTTGAAAGATCATCAAAAGAACCCCAAATTCCTTCATTTACAAACTTATAGTCAGAACAGTGTTACAATTGCCTTTTTTTTCAAATGTGGGTTCATACTTTTGTAAACAATTTATCTTAATTTTCACCAAGCTATATGATGAACAATATCTGGGGAAAACAGCTTCATAACACATAATAATAAATGGAATTTTTTCATAAATAATGTTTGATCAACTTTTGCTCTTCTCTGATACAGTTGCATTATAATTTTAATTTTATTTATTGAAGAGAGATGATAGGTAGCAATTAGCTATATCATTCTCATTCTACTGTTAACTAAAGAGGGACAGACATAAGTAAACTATTGGTCTGCTACTCAGTCTCTCTGTGTATACATACTGTCAAACAAAAAAATCCCTCCAACTGCATCCACAAAAAACCATAAACTATGTTTTAATGAAAAAGAGTGTTTATTGTTTTCATTAATACAGAATTCTGCTTTAAATGATGGAATTCTTATACAAATTCCCAAAAGTAATGTTATAGTAAATCTTCTCTACTAAGCAAAAAATCCCTAAACACTGCAAAGCAATCCCTAAAATATTTCTTAGCATCACCAGAGTAAACCCCATTTATATATTAACATGCATGCATATACATATGTATATATACATAAATATATATGCATACACGCCCATGTATTTATAATGTATACATTAGAAAAACCTGTTAGCTATTCTTCTGCTAAGGAACTTAAAAATGCTTTCTGCGAGGGCACGATGCCAATTCAATAAGGGCATTGGCAAACAGGTGAAATGTTAACTTCAAAATTTCCAGAGAGCAAACCTGAAATATTTTGTTGGGGTTTTTTTTGTTTGTTTGTTTTTTAAAGGATCACTTCTAGACATACTTTAGGTGCTTTATTCTCTAAATCTACTGCAGCAGTAAAGTAGAAAGTTGAAGGGATAAGATTAGCTCAAGCTTCTTCCCCTTGGCTTGCAAACATTGTGTCATTTGGTTTCTGACCTCTTAAATGAAAGCTGGAAACTTTCCCATAAACCCCTGGGGATTCAATTTCTCAGGAAGGTTTCTTTTTTCAGGAGATAGCAGGGATAAGTATAACAGCACAGCTAAAAAAAATTGAAAAAGCCTGAATAGAAAAGATTACTGCCCTGTGATATTAACATAAGACAAATAGTATATTACAAGCAGCCTCATACATTTTGACATCTTTATCTAATGCTATAACTGGATCTTATTGTCATGATTAGAGAACTCTTTTTCATCAGGATTGCAAGTTGTGAGCTATATATTCTGCTGTGTATGCAACACTGCAGCCTCTTTATTAACAGCATTGGTCTGCTGGCCCATAAACCCACTTCTAAAAACCCAGGGAGTTCAGAGTCACTCTCCACAGACAGGTCTAGACAATCTGAAGAGGAATGCAGAAGTGTGGGAACTCAGACTAGTGGGACACATGCACTGTCTCCCTAGGCAAGGAGTGGTTTGCATTATGCTAACACGTACATGAGACAACAATGTTATAGGATGTCACTCCCCTGACTCCTCTGAGGATAGCTGAAGCGAAGTGTTTGTAGTTGACAGTGTTATTCTGACCAGTTGAAGCCATTTTTATTTTTTATTTATATTATTTTTTATTTTTAGCAAGCCCTGAAATACTATGGCTATAAGTTGGCTAACCTCCTCCTAGCTGCAGCAGAATGGACATTTCACTCAAATGAAGATCTGGCTTTTGTTTAAATGAAATCTGCAACAGATTGATGCAATTTCTATCTGCTCTTCCTGTTTCCTTTCATGTATTGTACCTCTACACAATTACTAAATCACTGAATTATACTTTACCCACGATGACACAAATTTCCTCTCAAAGAATTTTCCACAGAAATTATTCCCCACTTTGCATAGGACAAGATACATTTCATTCTCTCGGAAGCATGTCTTGAAATCACTAAAGGGAACAGTTTCACAAGCTTTACCATAGTTTTCACAGCTGACAGCAATTTCAGAAGAACGCCTCCAGCTCTTTAACCGTTTCATTTATAGCTGCAGCAAATGTCAATAAAATTAATATGAATGGCAGAACATTTTTTTTAAAAAGCATTTAAAACTGTGGCAAAGAACAGTGCTCACAGGAGCGCCTCATTGGAATTTTTATTCTCATAAAATTACTTTGTGGCTTCTGTGTTATACAAAGCCACTGTGTTGCCTGAAATTAGGTCCCACCTGTGCTGCAAATTGAGCCAAGAAGTCAGCCAGGACCTTGCATACACTTTTTAAAACATTGTCTTTGCTTTGCACTGCCAAGCTTGAGAGATGGTCTGAGCTAATCGAGAAAGGAGCAAGGAGATCACAAAATAAATTTTGGAATTAATAATCTCTCATGCGATGACTTTTTTTAGGGTATGAATTGGAACTCCGTTATTCATGCGCTCTTCCATATGAATCTTAATGGAACATCTGGTTAAAGCTGCTCCCTTTAAATTCAGATTTAAAATTTTTAAGGCCTTGAACCTGTGTTTCCTTTCTTTGTGTATACTATTATGTAACGGAGTTGGAAATTTTTCGTAGAAAAAAGTAAGAAGTTATAATAACCATGCAAAAAAGATGGAACCTATCAGCAGCACCAAATAGAGCACGGACAGAAGCAATGACTTAGGATCATTATTTCCATTCCAAATATGTTACATATATTTTAAGTGGTATTTCATATGAGATGTTTTTTTCAGGAATTCATAAAAAGGAGTGCTATCCTAGAAGAGACAAGAAGCAGCTAATAGGAGACTGATACTCATGGTGCCAATCAACAATTTTTGGAATTATTTAAATCTGGATGATTTAAGCAGGCTGCTTAGGAGTAAAGATGTACTTCCATCCTTATCCCAGAGAATCAATTAAGATATGGAGTGAAAAAAAAAGGGTTTTATTGTTTGAATATATAGTATGAAGGGCACAAATCCAAGATTTACATCCTTCTTTAAGGTATTCAGGGAACTACATGTATTCCAGATGTAACAAACCCAACAACATAAATAGCTCTTTGCTATGTGGTGACTTCTACTCTCTCTGTCTCAGGCACCCATTTCTTTCAGAAGAATATTTATATCTTTATCAGCGAAACCTGTGAGAGGTATGGTCTAGATGCCAGATTTCAAAATATACCTCCTGCCATCTAATGGGAAAGGTATTGCTTTTTCTCACTTTGCAATGCAAGCCAAATTGTTTTAAAGAGAGCTCTAAAACTAAGCACATAAAAACAGCCCTTACAGACAATAAAGCCTACATGATGAATGTTTATTCCCAGTGCTAATGATGATGAAGGTTCTTGGCTTGAATGATAAGTGGATTTGGTATCTTTCACTAAAATGTCAGCAGCTTAGAGGGCAGACTTTCAGCTGTAAGAACATAAGTTTCTGAAGACATTCACTCATTAGTTACTCCTTGTACACAAGGTTAAATCCTGTTATGGACAGTCATTCTCTGTTCTGAGTTAATCAAATTAATAGTCAATGTCAATACTCAAAGCTTACATGCAACTGTAGAAAGCAGTTAACAATGAAGTGGGCATAATGAGCTGATAGTATTGCAACAATCACTAGGAGAATGTGAAGTTCATATCCAGTGGCTGGCTCTTCAGAAGTAATATGATTTTTGAAATAGTTTTAGTTTTTCTGTGGAAAAAAAACACAAACAGGTCACTTTTTAAATTTAGAAGAATCCAAGAAAGCTTATCTGATGGGGATTTTATAACTCATTTCAGCAATGGTGCAAATCTTCTCTGCTGCTCCCTTAAGATAGGAAGTATTTCCAGAATCTGAGGGTGGATTCACCAAATGTGAGGTATTAGTAAACTGAGGGACAAAATAGAAGTTAAGGAAAAATAGCAATAAGAGAAAAGTATATTGTATAATGTCGTCATGTTGCACTACAAATGAAAGCCCTGACTCATCATTTTGTAAATCAATGCTGTAACACCATGCTAAATGAATTGGTTTTGGAAATCAGCTGGGGAAAAAAAACAACAGAATTCACAGCAATTTACATAAGTAATGATAAGAGGTTTTGTATGAAAGCAAAAAAATACTCTCAGCAGAGAAGGTCCACTATTGGTAAGAAATGACAGAAACTGTAAACATCGTATTTCTTTACATTGAAGCATTTGGGTTTAGTGGCATTTAGTGATATGTTAAAAAGTTGGTCTTTTTGGAATAATACTGGAGACCATAATTTAGGTTTCAACTTTCCAGCAGACAAAAATCAGTACAATACTAAGATTTAGTAGATTGACGTAGGTTCTTACTGGCTCTTTCCAGCACATAAATCTTTCCAAAGGCAAGAATATAATCCTAGCGATAAGGATGGAGTTTACTTTTTCATTACCATAGACGAGAATGGGCCTCATTGTCATTTATAGAAATATTTTCAGGTTTTAGTTTTATCTTTCATGGATAGCAATCATACTTGAATTGTATGTTTTGCATTTTGACAGTGGACAACGATTGTCTTTGTCAGTTCGTGTATATAGGAATAGAAATAACAGAGTTAACTTTGCTTCCATTCCAGGGCAGAAAGGAGGAGCATGTGAAACTAAAAAATTTTGTATATGACTTTTACATCTGTAGAGACAATTAATAAGATGGCATTCTTTGTGATATGGCCTCTACCAAAGAAAAATTGGCAATTTCTTTGGACATAAAATTTCATGCTCTTCAAGACTTGGAAGCTAGAAAGGATTCTTCTTTCTTAGTCATGCTGCATTTTGGTTTTGGAGTCAAATGTGATCTCTTTGATTTGAAAAATGTGAATGGAACAGAAAATTAGATAATGAAAATGAAAGCTGACATCTGTGAGAAATCTGAATTAGGTGTAACTTCATGAAATTGCAAATTTATTGAAGTTACATGCCACATTCTGTTCCTTGAATTCAGTAATCAATAGACAAGAGACATGGATTAGAGCACACAAACACATGCTTCATGCCTACTCATACCTATATTCATGTCCCAGCCACAAAATTCACTTAGGGCTTGATGTGAGAAAAGATCCACACAGGTACCCCAGTTACCAAGCTGCAGCTAAGGTACTAGGAAAAAGCTTATTTTGAAAACCTGAAAACATTAATAAATATTGTGGTAGTTACACTAGGCAGAAAAAAAATGCAAAACGCTTGTTCTTTCCCTGCCTTTTATGGCATTTCTGGCCCTTCTAAGGGGACCACCAGGCAATTTAGCGAAAACTTTATCTTTTCTTGTAACAGGGAGTCAACCTCCTTGGCAGGCAGGGAGAGAAACACACATAAACCTATTCATGGAAAAAAATCTTCTTCTAGGAAGAAAAGTTTCCTTGAGCAAACACTAACTTTTTCCTCCTCAAGCAACTCTTCCAAAGGTTTTTCGACACTTAAGCAAACCATCTTACTTCTCATGAGGAAATTTTAAATCCTTTTAGCCAAAAGTTCTTATTTGGAGGAATTTGAATGGTTTAAAATTTTCAGAAACATCAAAATAGCTTGTGTTGGCAACCCTGAAACCTTTTTGGTGATGATAAGTGAAAGTAAAGTATACTTTCTCTAATCCATTAGAATGCAAACTCCATCATTTATTTAACACAAAATTTCCTGGAAATTAATAGAACTTCTCTGAATTCTCCCCTCATCCTGGAGGACTTTGAACACTTTTATCCTTTAAAGGTACTGCATAACATCTTGATGTAGATTGCTTTCACTGCTTTTCACAGAAGATATTCCATCTTACATGGAATACTTACATATGCATTGAAAAAAAGAGATAATAACCTCACTAATGACCAGACACAGCAGTTTTACATCTTAAATATTAATATAAAGGAGAATGGAAATCAACAGGAAAAATTACAATTATCTCATTTTATTCTCCTTTACTAGAGGGAGGGAGTACTCCCCAGACTAATGTGATTAGGAACTTTACTGGTAAGATGGAGCTAAGATAGAAAAGAAATTCTTTCCAGGAGAATTCTGTAACTAAGATGAAGTGTAGAAAGGAGCAAGACATCTTCCATAGAAATGGAGTACATCCTATAAATTTAGTACTTTTTTCTAAGGTTTTCCTCAAAAAAGATTTTGTTTGTGTGTTGAACGAAACATACTTCACAATATAAAAGACATAGTTTTGAGGTTTTTTCAATTAAAAAAAAAATTTGTTTTCCGTCTGTGAAACTGGGAGGTTTTTTTCTTCAATCCTCCCTTTGAAAATATTATCCACACAAAACCTAAGTATGTGCCTCATTTTCTTATCTTTAATAAGTACTTGACAGTACTTCTTTCTTCTGCTGTTACCCCATCTATTCTATTTAGATGTTAATCTTCCAAGAGCAGAAGATGTTCCTCAGTTGCAGGAATTCATGGTGTTTTTTCGACAGGGCAACTAGACACTGCATAAATAATGAAAGTTTATCTATGAATACTGGATTCACACAGAAATTTCACTGGGACAGTTGATAACACACAGCAGCACATCAAAATTACACTGGTACATTGAAATGGCGAATCTATGTATATATGGCTCATGGATGGCTCTGTCATGGTTCTGGTTTTACTCACTCTTCCAAATTATTAAAACTGGGATGGTTTTTGAAAGATGATGTCGTAGCAACTATTTCAGGGCATTGTCTTAGTGGGAGACTGTTAGAGCCAGGAAAATAGTTCTGCGATTGTGAACAATAAGAAAAGAATCTAAAACAAATTATCTACCAATGATTTGTTTTCCTTTCTATTTAATTCACAAGAAGGCTCAATCATGGGAACTTCTTTTTTCGTACTATTCAGTATTACTGATGGTTGTTGTGTCTGTTAGTTGTTTAATTGTTACCTTTAATAAAGATTTAATCATAATGACCATTAATCATATATTTCAGGAAAGATACAATCAACAAAATAAATAGAGCTTAAAATACAAGTCCTCTCATACCTGTCAGGACTTTCCAGAGCCAAAATACAGCAATTAATTAATCTTTTTGAGCTTTTTTTTGAAGTTGTTCTATACCCATTTTCCAACAAGTTCTGAGAGTTCTTAGATCTCTTGAAAAGACGCATATATTAAGAAGCATTAATGAAACATACGTAACATTTTTGCCTGAAATTGATGTGTTGAATAAATCAGAGAGGAAATGGAAATGTAACTATTCATATTTTAACCTATTATAAATTAAACTTAGAGCATGAACTCTTAAGTTTATGAATTATTTCATAGTAGTGAATCTGAATGCACATTATCAGTGTTGAAGAACTCAGCACATCAAGTTGTAAAGCTAAAGTTCCTGGGACATTAGTGGGTACAGTATTTAATCAAGGCAATAAGCATGTGTATGCATCTACACATGGGTGGACATGTCCAGCTTCATTCTCTGTGGGATGATACATATCACTAATCTACAATATTTTTTTCTTAAATCCAAATGTGTAGCAACTAGGCTTGTTGATGTCATAAATGAACAAAGAAAAACCTAACAAAATTTAGGAAGTAAATAAATATGAAACTTAATGGAACTCTATTAACTATTATACATGATAATGTTAGGAATATGTTTCTTAAAAGGCTAGGCAGTAATGTATATAATAATGATAAATAATTACAATGTAGGTTGATATCTGCCTTTAATACCCAGCTTTTAATATTACAAAGATGGAGATGTTCTGACAATTCCAGAATTATACAAGTGGGTGAAAATGAACATTCAAAATAAGAAACTTCAATTTCTGGTATGGTCTATGCATGAAAGAGTAAAATGATGGAAAGAATTTACTGGCCAAACACCTAGCATACATCTTGAAACACTCTAAACATTAAGATTGTATTCAAGTCTGTATTCAAGGCATCTCCTATCTTTTAAAAAAACTTCAACCACAGAAGCTCAGTAAAAAACATCTGGACCAAAGAAGGAACTCAATCCTTCTGACAGTCTCAAACTATATTTCCTTTATAATAAGAAAAACTCACAAAATTACTCAGCACATTTGAAATTCAGTGTTTCTCTCTGCCTTAACGTCATGATGTAAGATATCTAGAGGAAACAAGGTTTTAGAAGGCTGTATGAGAGACACTTCTGGAACCACCTGCAGCACCACCTCAGGTGTTATGAAGAGCTCACTTATTTTTTGCTCCTGTACCCCAAGATGAACACCGTAAATTTAAGACCTAGCCTGTGCTTTGGAAAGAGACCTGGGGGTCCTGGTTAATGGCAAGTTGAGTATGAGCCAACAGTGTGTCCTGGCAGCCAGGAGGGCCAACTAGGATGTCCTAGGGTGTATTAGGCACAGCATTGACAGCTGGCCAATGGAGGTGATTGTCCCTCTCTGCTTTGCACTGGGGCAGCTTCATCTTGAATATTGTGTGCAGTCTTGGGAATCGCAATATAAGAAAGATAAAAAGATACTGGAGAGCATCCAAAAGAGGACAACAAGAATGGTGAAGGGCCTTGAGGTGAAGGCATACGTGGAGCAGCTGAGGTCATTTGGTCTGTTCAGCNGTGTCCTGGCAGCCAGGAGGGCCAACTAGGATGTCCTAGGGTGTATTAGGCACAGCATTGACAGCTGGCCAATGGAGGTGATTGTCCCTCTCTGCTTTGCACTGGGGCAGCTTCATCTTGAATATTGTGTGCAGTCTTGGGAATCGCAATATAAGAAAGATAAAAAGATACTGGAGAGCATCCAAAAGAGGACAACAAGAATGGTGAAGGGCCTTGAGGTGAAGGCATACGTGGAGCAGCTGAGGTCATTTGGTCTGTTCAGCCTGGACAAGAGGAGACTGAGGGAAGACCTCATTGAAGTTACAACTTCCTCAGAAGGGGAAGTGGACGGACAGGCACTGGTCTCTTCTCTGTGGAGACCAGTGACAGGGCTCAAGAAAATGGCCTGAAGCTGAGTCAGGAGAGGTTTAGGTTAGATATCAGGAAAAGTTTTCTCACCCAGAGGATGTTTGGGCACTGGCACACGTTCCCCAGGGAAGTGGTCTCAGCACCAAGCCTGACAAGGTTCAAGAAGCATTTGGACAATGCTCTCAGGTGCATGGTGTGACTCTTGGGGTGTCCTGTGCAGGGCTAACAGTTGGACTGGGTGTTCCCTCTGAGTCCATGGATATTTTACGACTCTATGATTTTCCCTTCTGCTTCCAAGAACTTACCTCATTTTACAAACAGTTTTTCACACCTTGGTATTTAGTCATGTCCATCAAAAGCCTTGTGTACTTTCTGTATAAACCTTCTTAGCTGTTGTTAGGGAGAAAGGTGAAGATATAAATAAGGTTGTGATTGATCAAAGTAGTTCTTGTTCACAAATACATACCAGACAGAAAACAAAAGCTTAGAGGAAGAAATCTACTTAACATAGTTAATTACCACCAGTTAGATGAACAGCATGCTAATGCAGCCTAATTTGAAAGTACAGTTTGCCAAGAAAGGAGAAATCAAAATGAAGTGTAATTGAAACAGCACAAAGGGAAATTTAATGTGCTCTGATGAGACCTTCTCAGGTGATGAGTAAAATAGTCTGTTTCATTACATCCACAGCCTTTTATAACAGTCTTACAAATCATGTTGTTTATAACTAATAGAGATTACTAAATAATGGATTTGGGTTTTTATCATATCGGAGAGCTTTTACTGAGGGATATACTCAGTGCCAGTAGCTTGGTGTGCAACTGCAGTGGGAGCTGCAGGTTGAGCTCTGGAGGGGCAGGAGCCCGAGCCAACTGCCGACTCTTTGCATAACAAAGGACACGGGGACCTCAGGCGCAGCCAGGGGATGGACGCTGGGAGACAGGGCAGGAGCTGATGACTGCAGGTTTTCCTGTGCTTAGACTGAGAGGGTATAAAAGCCCAGGTTTTCCTTTGTCCAGGGACCCTCCTCCTTGTTATTTTAGTTATTGCACCATGATTACATTATTTTTAGGACTCAGAGAGCTGAGATTCTGCTATGGGAAACCTGGGGTCGAGCAGGTAGGAAACCTGGTCTGACTGTGTGAGTGTGGGGTATGTAGAGAGTCAAGCGAGACAATCGTCGGGTCACTGGAGCTGCCTGCTTTGAAGGGGCCTCAATCTCAGCTCAGGTGTGACTGCCCAAGTGGCTTCTGGATGGTCAGACAGGAAAGTTTCCTTAGCAATTTCATGGTTGCCACTAGGAGATACCTCTTACTCTCCTGTTCTCTTCAATGTTAGTTGCCAAAGGGGGTTATATACAGATTTTAGAGGTTACAATGTAATATGCAGATGATTAAAAAAAGGAGTACTTCCCCTCCCAACATATCAAGATTTGCCCATATTGAAAAGATGTGTTTATCCCTTTCCTGTAGAAGCATGTTGCTTTTCTTAACCATTCACTTGTATGCAGCCTTCCAAGGCTTTTATGCAGATTTCAGTTCTTTTGAGATCTTTTTTATGAGCTCTTTTCTGCACCCCTAAAACGAGTATTCTTGTTGTCATCATTGTTCATGTTTCTGTTCCTGTGCAGTGGTTGATTTACCCACCTTATACAAAAATCCAAGTAAAATAAATTTATGCAGTTCATTACTTCCCTGAAACCAGAACAAGGTGAGCAACTATTTTGGATGGGAACAGTTTTTGATTTAGATCTCTAAAATGTATATGCTTTAAAACAAAATGGAAAGGACCAAAGAGCAAAAATTAAAGTGTTTTGATTTTTGCAAACAGGCCATGATATAAGCAGAAATGATCAGTTTTTGTAACGTCTGTTAGATGAGAGGGACCTGTAGAGTTGACAGTTCAGGCATGTCTTAGGCATGTTTAGTGTTACCTCACCTACAAAAACAAGACTGTATATGGATTCTTTGTGACATTTGCCTTTATCTTTAGGCAAGCACAGAATTGCCAAGTGACAGACCAATTCTTTTATAAGCTTAAAAACAGCAGCAACAATATATGGATTGTTTTAGATTGTGAAATCACAGTGGGTGACAAGCTTAATTAAACAAACTTTAGAGAACAAGCACTAGTAGATCATAGTTTCTGGGACATTTGACAAAGCATGGAGTGCCTAAATCCCACATCTGAATAAGAGGGCACATTTGTGCACATTTTGAGCAATTGCAGCAGACTCCCAACCAGCCAATTGTCAACTTACATGCTAGACATTTGAAAATATTGCAAGTCCAATGCAAGGCATGGTGAGAAAGTAACATTTTCTACCTAGGTGCAACATTAGTCATTAGTGTTAATAGCCCATCCAAAATCTAGAAAGTATCTACCAAAACAAAGAAAGCAGATATTCTGACTGCTAGGTGGGGCAAACCAAATCCAATTTGGACAGGAGAATTCCAAGGGCTGACAGCGAGCACCACCACAGACTCACAAGTGTCAGCTCACCCAAGGTTTCCAGCTCAAGAAGATTATGTCAATACAAGGAACAGGCTAGTCAATGCCTATCCAAACATACCCATGCAAGGAAGCTAGAAATCAGGAAGTCACTGACAATCCTTCCTGCCATGACTATAAATAACTGTACAAGAGCATTATTTTACAGCAAGATAGTTACATTCAATATTGCTAAATAAAGCAAAGTCAGAGAGCAAGCCAAACCACGGGATCACTGGCTGTTCTGTCGTTTTAGTTGTTAACATGCTTTCTGACCCCAAGACAATAATTTCCATAAGAAATTATGGTCAAAGCAGAACTACATTTCTTTCCTATTTGACTAGAGAGTCTTCTGTACTATCACAGAACACTGCAGCCTCAAGTGTCTCATATAACTTCCTGCTGTAGTCCATAAAATCGTATTGGTTATGAAAACATCACTCTGTTGTGATGCAACACAGCTGTCATCTTCATGTCAGGTACGCTGGACTGAAAATATCAACCATGGACTCAACAGATAGTAAGTCTCCTTTAGAAGCATGTGAGCACCGCATGGAGCTTATGTAACGACAGGAAAAAGTTTCAGTATACCATTAATTCAGCCATTCAAGACCACTTGCACACAAGACCTGACAACAGTCCATGATCTTGGTTTATTTAAAAGGGCAAATTTATCTTGTAAGTTTCAAAATTAACTCCAGCATTGGGTCAGAATGCAACAAACTGTGAAACAGCAATACAGAAATAAAATCTTAAAAAAAAATATAGAGCTCAAACTCCTTATCAAAAACCAACAAAAATGACAAATATTTAGAGTGAGAACAAGGAAGTTCTGATGAATATATAAACATGCAAAAATCAGCAGGTATTAAAAATAAAAATGGGAGGCAGATAAGATTCTACATAGTATGAACTTAGATTAATTTAATTGTTCTTTAAATAAAATAGAGTAGGCATTTTCTCTAAATGCTAATGACAGTGAAGTAGAAATCATTAGCTTAATGTTTGGAATTATTGGATTACTAATCTATCTTTTTACACATGCTTCTTCCTCTTCATGTACAGGAAGAATATACTCTTTGGTTCAGTTTCCAACCACCTTTCATTCAAAGCTAGAAAATCAAATAAGAACAGGAAAAGTGTTTTTTCTCTGTTTCAATCTTGGCCTATAATAAGGTGTGTGGTACCGAGGTCTTAGAGACTTCTAAAACATTGAAGGATCTCTCAGTGACATTTGCCTTAAACTGTCTGAATCAATTTTTTTGTGTGTGTGTGAGCGCATGGTCAAAATATAAATTGACATGGTGTTGGGAACCTATTCCTTTCAGATGTTATCCTTGTGATTTTCCACTGGATGAATTGATGGTTTTCTGAAATTCTTCAGGGCCTCTGAAACTCATGCTCACACAGTAACTGAGAATTTGTGGGTCTGATTTTACACTTGGATGGCAAATCTTTGCTGCATCTCTGATGTAAAAATGTATAGGGAGCAGCAGCAGGTCTTTTTTAATCTGACCATAAAGGTCTGTCATTATCTTTTTGTTGGCTTCCAACCAGAACTGGCAGGCTGTTTAGTGCTATTTTATCAGGTAACAATTATTCACTGGTGTCACCTCGAGCCCATGATGCCTTTTTCCACTTTATCTCTTACAAGATGGAAAAGTGAAAATGAGAAGCAGTAGTTGCCTCAGCTTTAGAAAATAAATCTGTCCAGGACCACCACAGCAGCTCCTGGAAGCTCTTAGTTCATCTGAGAGACTAAAGCAGCAGGAGAACATGCAGTACTATTATTGTGAAGTACTTTAAAGTAGTAACAAATTTAAAGAAATCCCATCATTCCTGAGTTCTACGAAGTTGGAAAGATTACCAGGAAGTTTTGCAGCTTAAGTCCTGTTAGCAAAAGGAAAGGAAGGGTCATGATTGATTTTGTGTGAGGCAGTCTGTTTCTTTGATGACAAATTATAAATAATTTTTACCACTTTACAGGGAAAAGCTGTTCACAGAATCACAGAATATGCTGAGTTGGAAGGGGCCCACAAGGACCATTGACTCCAGCTCCTGGCCCTGCATAGGACCATCCCCAAGAGTCACACCTTGTGCCTGAATGCTTCTTGAATTCTGTCAGGCTGATGCTGTGACCACTTCCCTGGGGAGCCTGTTTAGCACCCAACCACTCTCTAGGTAAAGAACCTTTTCTAACATCCAACCTAAACCTCTCCTGACACCACTTCAGGCCATTCCCTTGGGTCCTGTCACTGGTAACCACAGAGAAGAGAACAGTGTCTGTCCCTCCACTTCCCCTTCTGAGGAAGTTCTAGACTGCCATGAGGTCTCCCCTCAGTCTCCTCTTCTCCAGGCTGAACAGATCAAGTGACCTCAGTCTCTACTTATACAGCCTTGCCTCAAGGCCCTTCACCATCTTTGTTGTCCTCCTTCAGGTGCTGTTTAACAGCTTAATATCTTTACTATATTTTGTTGACCAAAACTGCACACAATATTCAAGGTGAGACTGTTGATAATAATGATGATATGGGAATGAGAACTTCTCCATGTAGTACTATTCCTCTGCTGGAGCTATGACAGCACTGCGTATAACTAAGTGTGCATTCTCAGCTCTGCTCATCTTTCTCCATACTGGTATGTGTGTTACTGTGTACTCATGTGAGCAGAATGTGGCAAAAGATTTCTAAACCAGACAAAGCCCAGGTGAGAAAAAGCAACTCTGTCTCAGCTTCACTGACTCACTTCATAATTCTGTTTTGTACGATCAGATTGTTAAAGAAATTTTCCTGTCTGACTATCTAGGAGCCACTCTGGTAGCTACACTTGCATCACCTGAGCTGGGACCAAGGTCCCTTTGCAGCAGGTGTCTCCAGTGACCTGAAGGGTGCACTGCTTGACTCCCCATACACCCCACACTCACACAGTCAGACAGGTTTCCTTACTGGCTTGACCTCAGGTTTCCCACAACATCAGGATCCTTAAAATAATGTGCAAGAGCAGAATAATGGCTCAAGCTGGTGCCTTCGAGGAGGGACTCTGAACAAAGAAATCATTGGGCTTTTATGTCCTCACAGTTTGGGGTCTTCCAGCTGAGTCTTTGGCTCCTGCTGTGTTTCTGAGTGTTCACCTGGTTGGTACCACAGGTCCCTGTGCCAGGCACCAGGGCCAGGCATCAGGGTTTCTTGCCTCAAGCTCCTGCCACCCAGAGCTCAACCTGCAGCTTGCACTGCAGCTGCACACTGAGCTACCTGCACAGAATATATTTCTCAGTAAAATTCACCATATACTTTCCCTGCAAGTGCTCAGTCTTTTACCTATGTGTGCATGTGTGGAACCACTGATATAAAATGCCTGTTATCACCATTTGTACAAAAGATGCGACACACAAAAATTAGAAATATGCCTGATTTATTTAATTCTGAGGGCGTTTGTCCTGCAGGTTTGCAATGCATTGGAGCCAGAATGACCAGTTCTTTGTCAGCACTTCTTGTATCTCTGCTGCACGACTCCTCCTGATGAGTATTTCTTTTTATAGAGTTATTTTACAGCACTTTCTGATACCTTTAATAGTAATAAGGTGCCTAGATACCAGCTGTCTAAAAATACCTAAGACGGTCTGATAGACTGAATAGGCACAAAGAGTGAAGTCATGAAGAAAGAACTGAAAAACCAAGTAAAATATTTGGAAAGCACTAAAGCAAATCAAATATTCCAGAAAGTGTAGCTTCATATAGAAAGCTTGAGGGAAAAAATCCAGAAAGTACATGGAAAAATGAGGAAAACTTACTAAAAGTACTAAATTTTGTTAAATATAGAAGAGCTCAGAATATAAGTACAGAAACATGGGAAAGTGTTAAAAAATGAAGCAGCTGGATGTACATTACAAATGCAGTATGGAGACACTAAAGACATAACAACTGTAATTTTTGTAGTTCTGTCTTTTTAGAAATGTTTATCTATTCACTGAAATACAGGACAGAACTGGTTGTTTTCCACAATTTTTTCATTCCTGCATTTGACAAGCCTATTTTATGGTTGTTATATTCCTCAAGGGTTAAATATCGTGCTCTTTTTCTCAATAATAAAGTAATACCAAGAAACAGAAAAAATATGCATACCATTTAGATTATTTTCAATCTTCTTTAAAGAGGAGCCATTAGTAGATCAACAGGTATTTTTCATAAAACCCATTGTACTTTGTTGTTCTTTATATTAAATACATTTCCAGTTTACATATACATGGTCTTCTGATTTGTATTCAAAACTTGTTTGCTAGACTCTATAGCTTGATCATCACAAAACCACAGAATTGCTAGGTTGGAAGAGACCTCTGAGATCATCGAGTCCAACCCTTGCCCTAACACCTCGACTAGACTAGACTATGTCACCAAGTGCCACATCCAGCGTTTTTTTAAACACATCCAGGGATGGTGACTCCACCACCTCCCCGGGCAGACTATTCCAATATTTTATTATTCTTTCTGTGAAAAACTTCTTTCTAATGTCTAACCTATACCTTCCTTGGCACAGCTTGAGACTGTGTCCTCTTGTTCTGTCAGTTGCTGCCCGGTGGAAGAGACCAACCCCCACCTGACTCCAACCTCCTTTCAGGAAGTTGTAGAGAGCGATAAGGTCACCTCTGAGCCTCCTTTTCTCCAGGCTAAACAACTCTAACTCCCTCAGTCGTTCCTCATAGGGCTTGTGCTCCAAGCCCCCCACCAGCATAATGTGCTGTATGTTATCCATACCCTTGGCAGACTGAGATGTGTGACTTACTCATTTTTAGATTGTTCAGAAGCTTGCCAGTGAACAGACTGTGATCTCTACAGCTGGTGGAACATCCCTTTGGTCAACAGCTGACTGCTTTTTATTTGTTGATTGTATGGGTTGGCAGACCCATATCTATTAGCAGGCAAATCCCTAAATATTGCTTTGTTTATTTATTAATTTTACATAGTAATCTTTGACCACATTTATAACTTTTCTTCTTAACTATGTATCTCACTGATTGTCTGTTTTTATGCCCTACTCGCAAACTCCAGAGAAAATGCCCTGTCTCCTTCCACTCTTTTCCTCTGGGTTGTACAAAGTCAAAAACTGGTGTGTAAAGGACATGAGGCATCATTTGACAGTTTAGCTAAGGGGAAAGAGAATGAGGAAGATAAATATATCATTTTGTCTTCTACTCAGGGTTGTTCAAGGATACCAAGAAAAGAAAACAAGCAGTTTCTTGATGGAAGAAAATGTTGTGCAGAAGCACTGAAAATCCAGGTCATCTGATGATAAGAAGCCTTCAGACAACTTTGCAGCAGTCAGATAGAATTCCAAATTTATAGCATTTAACCAGAAATATTCTCCTTTCTTAAAATCATTGCAGGTAAGAGAGGACAAGAAGATTGTAGCATGTGATCAAATGTAAAAAATATGCATGTAGAAGATAAATAAAACAGGTAAGTGTAATTGCATCTATTTACATGATGAAGCCTAACTTTAAATCCCTATATATAATGAACTAATTAGGGGTCTTGGACGTTTATAAAGCATTCAGGGACAGATTGTAAGGAATGTTTCTCTAAATCAGGATGCATTTGTAAGCTGACATGGTGTCTTGGTTTAAAGACAAATATTGTGGTGGGAAATCCAATAAAACAAAATCCCTTTTATTTAGACTTTTTTTTTTTTCTCCACTTATACAGAAAGACAAAATGCAAGGAGGAATAAGTGAAAAAATAAGAGTTTACTGACAGAAATAGCAGTAACTACAAAGGAAAGGGTTTACCCACAAAGAGTGGAATCCACCACCGATGTGGCTCCCTGGGAGCAACAGGGAAAAATGGTGGGTTTCCTTGGCAACCACCTCTCTCCGCCCAGCCAAATAAAAAAAAAACAAAACAAAAAAAAAACAGTGGAGAAACATGGGCAAAGCAAAAACCCAGGAAAACTGTGTTGTTCACAAGGAGTTGTACTATTAAGCTGCCCACTCTGTGTCACTCGGTCAGGCTTAGATCCTGATTGTAGCAGTGGTTAGTGCAGAGCCTCTTTTCCCTGCCACATGCTGTCTGCAGCCGTGGTGCTGCCCCGCTTGGCTCAGCTGAGCTTGAGCTCCATTCTGCCCGTCTGGGCTGCAAAGGGCAGTGGCGATCTGTGTGGCATGTGGTGCTGGGTGGCAGTGCTGCATTGGTGGTGGCAGTGGTCCAGTGAAAATGGCACCATGTGACCTCGGCCAGCAGCAGAACATATGGTTCCCAAATAGAGGAGAGGGTTTTGCTTGCCGAATTTTTACTCCTTCCCCTCACCTGCCCCAGCAAGGGAGGAGAGGTGGGAATTCATTCTTAAAGAGACAGTCCCTCCATAACAATGTTGGAAAAAGGGAAAAAAATACAAAAATTGACTTTAACCCTGACACACGTGAAGCGCCACTGTGCTAGCAGCTCTTTAAAGTGAGACTCTGTTCACTCTACATCTGGAGATCTAAGAAGAGTGAAAACCGGACATGCAATTTACCATCTACGAGGCAGTACATGTTACAGGATCCCTCATAGAAACTCAATTTGGGAATGTGCTATAAAGGTTTCTCCTAGTGAGATACTGGTATCCCACTGAACTTTCATGATTGCTTGTGGGTTAAGACTAGGGGGCTATGTCAACTCAGAAAAAATCTGAATCAACTTATCAAAACTCCTGGAGATAAAAGGCCTCCTACTTACCTCTAAAACACCTGATTGTGCATTGTTGTTTCATATCTTTAAATTTTCCACTCTTTAATGATAAGTTAATTATCATTCCACCAACTTTGACAAAGCTACCATTTTTCAAAGTGGCATTCCATACAAGATGTGGAGGAAAAAAGAAAAACACTTAGACAAGACTATTAATAAGCTGAACTTGCATGTGAATTTTGAGAGCATGATTCTTACTCACTTTGAGTTCTAGTTTCATTTAGCACTGCTACACTTCAACAGAACTTTAATGCATCTTAATCAGACCACAAAAAATGAACAATTATTTTTTAAATACTATATACAGGATATTATGCCTGATGGACTGGTGGATAAACTATAATGTGTGTAAGCATAAATATATGTATGTATATACACATCTATACACAAATATCTGTACATTGAGAGGTATTTAAAAGACCTGTGGCAGTTGGGAACATGGCTTAGTGGTTGACTAGGCACTATTAAATTCATATTTGGACTTGATGATACTAAAGGTCTTTTCCAACCTAAAGGATTCTGATTCCACGATTCTAAGATATGCAGATGACACTATGCTAGGGACACCAGCTAGTATGCCTGTGTACAGGACTGCCGTCTAGAGGGACCCAAATAGGCTGGAGGAATGGACCAATGAAAAAAATTCAGTGAAGAAAAAGGCAAAGTCCTGCATCTGTAAAGAAACAACCCCCTATAACAACACAGCCTAGGGACTGCGGGGCTGGAGTTGTTCTGTGGAAGAGGCTGTGTCGATGCTGGTGGGTAGTACACAAGCAGCATAGAGGACCACCAGCCTCCTGGTCTGCATTAGCAGGGAACACAGTCAGTTGGTTAAAGGAAGGGTTATCTCCCTCTACAGCACACTCAGATCACATTCAGAAACAACATTGCCCCCAGCTTTGGGCTCCTCCCTGTACAACAAAAATGCAAGTCTAGAGCATAATGACGAAGCTGGTAGGGACTGGATCACTAAACCACCAAGCAGAGGCTGCATGACAAGGGCTTGTTCAGCCTGGAGAAGTTTTTAACTGTGTGGGACCTAGAAGCAGCCCCCAGAACCTTCAGGGAAGTCACTGAGAAGATGGAACCAGTGTCTTCATGGTGGTGCATGGATGAAAGACAATGGGTATAAACTGAAATGAGAAGTTCAGAGTAGATGTAAAGAGGAATGTTTTCCCTGTGAGAAAAGTCTGTCAAGTCCCTGAGAGAGGTTAGGCACGTTCCATTCC
The DNA here is from genome assembly GCA_013399895.1 of Serilophus lunatus. NCBI lineage: Eukaryota > Metazoa > Chordata > Aves > Passeriformes > Eurylaimidae > Serilophus > Serilophus lunatus. Next base: position 17,511 of record VXBA01004782.1, on the reverse strand, counting down.
TGGAGTATTTCAAAACCAGACTGGGTAAATCCCTGAGCAAGCAGGAATACTGAACTAGAGACCTTCACAAGACCCTTCCTACCTGAATTACCCATGATATTATAAAGTACTATATATTTAAGCTATGTATTTGTGTTTACATTGATGCTAGTTATGTTAGAGAAACTAACAGACTAGACTAGATGGGTTGCACTAGTAGAATATGATAAATTATCTATAGAACTTAAAGTGCAATGTAAGAAATGTTCTTAAGCCAACTGTTTTATCTAGATCACAATTTCTACAGGTTCTTGAGATTGAGAGTAATTTTATATATTCATATAATTTATTGAAATTAGTATGACTTCTTAAAAATTGAAAGTAGGCACTTGAGGGCATATTGCTAGGCTGAGATCCTTTTGTGTGCCCAATTCCACAGAAACTGTTTTTGACAATAAGAGCAGTAGGATGGAATTCAATGTTTGCACACTAAAAAATTGAGGAAAAAATACTAATAAGTACAATGAAGAATGCTCACTTCATCTAGTGGAAAGATTTGAAGTATATAAAAACAGAATTTTTGTGCTCTGACTGGAATGTTTATAAAAATGCATAAGAAAAAGACAGTCGTTTGGGTCACCAAATCTTCTGTGGTAGATAACTGACTTATAATCTTTTTCATAAACTAATAAAACACATCTTAAGGGTATTGTATTTGAAATTTTACATGTGGTATTTTAAAATATCTCCAATAGAAAATCAAAACTGACCTGCTTTGGCTGCATAAGCTAAAGATAATTTCCATTTCCTTCCAAAAGCAACATCAATAAATAGCCAAGCAATACTTAGTAGGAAATTACATAAGTTTTTAAATATCCATGCAGATATAAATAGAATAAATTATGCATTCTCAAATCTTATATTTCAGCATTTCACTTAAACATTATGAACTGCTCTAATAAATAAAAAATTTACTTCAGTAGGAAAAAACCCCCTTGAGGTAATTTTGAGACAGAATGCTGTTCTGCTCACTTTTGCATTATACTTTTCATTACTTTTCTATGATCTAGTTTATATTCCTCACAGTTGATGCCCAATGGCTGAGCTAGCCAGAAGGTGGTTGCAAGAAGTATTGAAATTAACATATATAGCTATGTGTGTAAAATCAACTGCAAAGAAGGTATTTTCAGATATTTTAAAACAGAAAAAACCCCCCAGAGTATATAGTATAGCCAGATTTAGGTGAAAAAAAACCCAAACATTTTGTCTAATATATTTATATAACTATGGGTTCAGTCTTATGACAACAGGACAGTCTTTCTCATAGGAATAGTGCTACATTATTTAATGGGGATTACTGAGAACTGACATGAGCAAGAACCTGATGGATTATGGTTTTGCTTTACAAAAAGTAAAAGGTTTCTTATACATAATATAGTTTTTTATAATGAAAATAAACAGAATATTTATTCATAAATGCAATAAAGGCATTACATTCTAGCTTGTATACATTGTTAAAGGCAAACAAAACTTCCTAGAAGACAAACTATATTAGATGGTGCCTCATGAATGCACTGCCTTCTTTGCTAAGAAATCTCTAATGCCATTAAATAGTAAACCCATAGTTTTAGTAAGAAACCAGTCAGAAATCAGTCTTAGAAGCCTTGTCCTATTATGTGGTCTTTGTGGTTCAGAGAACAGATTTAACCTTGAAAATATGAGAACAGGGATCTCTTTCAGATATTAACATCTTTTTAAAGGACTTCTTCCTGCAAGCTTTTAGCTATAGCTTGGCATACTTTTTCAAAAGGGACTACACAATCCACTTACTTGAAACAAGAATTTCTTCAAACTAAAGTTAGATTTGGAATGTCACTGAGACTTCTGTGTTATCCCTTTAAAACTGTATTAAACAGCTCAAAATTTAAGGATTCCTGTGCTTAGTTTTTTCATATTGACTTGTCCCTTGGTATATTATACTTGAGTTCTGTTTCACAAACTCTTACACTTAGCTTGTTTATTTAACTGATCTTGAACTGAAGAGCAGATCCAGTGTAGATAGTGTTTCTTCCATCTCAAAGCACTTAGAAAAATCTGAACATTCCAGTCAATAGCAATGTCCTGCTGATACTCCATTCCTTTATTCAGAACAGTGAAGAAAAGGCAATGTCAGTGTTTTAGGAGTTTCTTATGGAAACTTTCTGTCTCAAGTTCCACTGATATAGAGATCCCATCCATTTCTCCCTCAATCTTATTGCAAAGTATTTTTTAGGTTGCCTACCTTTGAGGTTTTACCAGACATACCTGATGCCAGTGAAACCCAGCTATCAGTGGAAATTTAGAATGTCTGTAAAATAATGGCTATAAGCACCTCCAAAACTCAGATTTATTTTAAATAACATTCCTTTTCCCTGAGTCACTGAAGTGCACTACTAGGTGCTTGAAAACTACAGAGTAATCATCTTTCACCTATCTGACATGCTCGAGTACACAATGTAAGGCAAGAGACCACTCTTTATAGGTGCTTGTTGTCTGGCTGGTTGGTTAATGTTTAAGATCTGTTTCAAATCAGAGGTGAAATTGATTTATACATTCAGGAACATATTTTTTTTTTCCAAAGTATTTTCAATGCCCCTGGACAGAGGTAGAATAAACAAAAAAGGCAGTTTTCATTCTTCATGAGTTTATGCTGTATTTTCAGCCAGGTATTTGCCAAAAAGAATCTTTCTCATTGTTTCCTCTTTCAGCTAAACTTACTTTTTCTACCTTTTCAGTCCTTCACCCTGGAGACTTTCCATACAGCTCAGCAATTCCTTTGCTATTGCATTTGTAACCTGTTCCAGAAACAGCTTTTCTTTCCCAGAATTCCTGTTGCAGCGTATTTATGAAGACAAGTGCCTCTATCAGTTGCTTCTATTCTTTCAGCTATCTACAAATAGGAAGATATTTAATTATTCCTTCATTTAACCTAAAAGAGAGTTGATCTAGCATGCTGTCATCTTCAGTGAAGTGTGATTGTTGATAGAATAAATATGTTACTACCAACAAACAATACCACCAAACATAGTAGGAGAACAGCACTAAGGGCTCCATTTATGAAGTAGAAAGCAGACTAAAATATTTGAGTTTTTATCATTCTTTTATACTCTTCTCATAACAGAAGCTGTGTAGGTCAGATACTGGCCTTCTGGTACATTTGGTTAAATGGATACTTAAATTATAATAATGTTAATAAATAACAGTATACAAGCCATACTTGGATTGTAAAATATCACTTTAATTAAAGAATTCATTAAATAACTACAAGATTGATTACATTTTCCAAGTGTGCCTTCACAAAAGTAATAACTCAGCAATTTTAACAGGACGACAAAGGAGACAAAGGAGGTCAAGAGAGCAAAAATATAACCATATTCTCCCAGGAAGACTTTCTTTTCCTGTTGGGGTCCTAGAGAGAGATGTGTCTGTTTCTGAATGTACGTGTGAGGATCTAGTCATCTGACAAGGTTATTACTGGTAGACAAGGCTAGATGTTCCCTGGGTATCAGGGACTTAGTTCACAGCTATTTCTTTATGCTTAATAATAGGTGTCAGTTCTTGAGAAATTATTTTTCTTTGTCTTTCATATGAATGATGCCCACATTTTACTCGCAGTATAATACCAACTCGGACTGGGTTACACCCACTGGCCACATACTACTGATTCAGTCAGGAGAGTGTCAGTGTTCTGGCTATCAGTGTCGGCATGTAAAATAAATTTCTGGGAAAAATGTTCTCAAAAAATCAGTGTAACCATGCATGGTAGAATAGCATGTCTGAACATGTGCCAACACAATGTACCCTTGTCTCTTCAGAACCACTGTAAAGTATTTAGGGTGGCCATGTCTTTCACAGAATGCAACAATCATCTTGGATTTTTCCAAAGTACAGAGAAATATTTAGAGCTATTCTAAATTTTTTATCTTATAATTTTTTTCTGACAAAAATATTTGATTTTCCTGATTTTTTTAAATGTTATGAATGTATTTTATGGCTAGAAATTTGGATATTCTCCATGAAAATTTGTAACAAAATGACATTCTGAAATGTAAACAGAGTGACATTTTGAAAATGTTTTATTGGAATCAACTTTTAGAAACTAAGCATTTCACTACATTCAGTGAACTCCTTCTAGCATAATTTTTTGTCATGTAAACATTGTTGTATTTCAAGATAAATAAGTATTTCCAAAGACTAAGAATATTTTATAGAGGATGAATCCTGGTTTTCACACACCTCTATCTTTTCTCTTTAGAGATTTTTGTGACTAGTTATCCTTCCTGAAAGCTTCCCATCTTTTTCTTCCCTATCTCAGTGTTTCTCCATTGACAAACAGTTTCAGAGCACCACAGAATATGTTGAGTTGGAAGGATCATTAAGTTTGTTGTGGTTATGGCCAGAACTGGTGTTTTAGTTTCTGATCATAAAACCTCTAACCTCTGAGAAAGTCTGAAAACCGAGTTGTCTTACAGGGGTAAGAAGACTGAACATCCCCAAATGTACCTTTTTATATATACAAGTAATTTCATGCTCTTAGTGAGTTCCATGATAGTAGATTGGTTTAGTTATCTCAGTAAAAATGCATGTATATATATTTCCAGGACTTTGATTGTGGAACAGTTAAAAAGTCCAGGCTTGTAACTGAGATACGCTATGAACAGGAGATATTTTAATAGCGTTTATAAAGTTTGTAACTTACCATTGCATTACATTGTCTTAGTTTATATATTTTACATATTTTTATGTATGTATGTTCTGTATTTTTATATCTTTTTAATTGCCTTTGCATGGTAGTGTACTATGCAATGCTTAAAAAAGACACACTAGAAAAACAAAATACCACCACTTCCACCAAAAATCTCACTACTAATGAAAAAAAAATCTGGCCTTCTCAGGATTTACTTCCACATGCGTTTTACAAGTTTTCACAGTGAGTGAAAGGCATTATTTCGCCACTTCAGAGGAAGTGATGCTGTTATTTGAGTAAATATGCAATACAAATACATCTAACATAGAAATGGTGAAAGTTTAGGTTGCAAATTTGGCCTAGTCAGCATGTAACATTAGTTGGAATAGAAAGAGGAAGATATTTAAAAAACTAGCAGGGCTCAATGAACACAAGGATACATTATTTTTAGATTGATATGTAAGCATAACCTGTTATTGAAACAACAGAAGTTAATTTGTTTTCTATATGAAATTTATTTTAAAACACAGATTTTCCTATGGCTCAAGATATTATTAAGTACCAAAAGAGAGATATTGTTCATATCAAAATAATGGTTATAAAACATTCATCCTAGTAGAGCCTATTAGCATATTAGCCTATTATTAGCATAAGGCATGTTATTAAAGTAAAGGAATATTTGGAAGAAAAAATTATAACTAAAAAATTAAATTTGCAACATATTTACATCTCTTCAGTATTGTCTATGCTGTATTGAGTGAATTGCTGCAGAACTAATGTATTAATTTAGCTGGTTTGAATACTGTTTAAAGCCATTGGTTTTGTCAAATTTCTTTCATAATTATTTTATAATGGACTTTATATTATCATGTAATTCTGTTTAGGTTGTTTAAAACACCAAGAGCTTAAGAGCAATCTTAAATTTTAAATTACTCTTAAATTTTAAACTTGGTGGACTCTAAGTTGTTCATTTAAAAATCAAACAGACAATTTTTATTTTTTTTAAAAAAGCAGTTTATTTCTGTTCCTTATTCTATAGAAACTGAGGAAGTTATAATTTTTAAAAAATATTGACTATTTACATAGCAATTCACATCTTTGAACCTTCATGGTCACAACTGGCAAATAGAGGCTTCAATGTCTTGAATTCTAGCCCAAATTCACCTCCATAAAACCATGTTGCCTGTTGCTGTAGTTATGGAAGATAAGACAGAAACAAGTATTTTTCTCTACACAATAATTTGCCTCAAAACATTCACTCCACTGAAGCGGGCAATAAGACAAGGGTGTTCTAGTAATAAACACTAATACCTGGCTAGGATAAAGAATTAAGAGGCCTTTCCCAGCATTTAACATTGTAATATGTCTTTCTCAAAAAAAAAA
>VXBA01004782.1:0-11401 GCA_013399895.1 Serilophus lunatus | reverse complement strand
AAAAAAAAAAAAAAAAAAAAAAAAAAAAGAAGTTTGAATGACAGTGAACTTTGAGCATATTCTTTATGTTGAAACCCACTGAATTTTCTTGAGTTCTGTGCAATACAGCGCTTTCCTTATGGAGGAGTCACACATGACTGTACTGATAGAGCACTACTTCAGTGCATACTGTCACCTGCTTCTTTTAAATACAGTGCTCTGGTCAAAATAGTATGAAAAAAGTAAATGATAGTAATAAAAACAAAATCCAAAACCAAACCAAAACAAAATCCCATCTGCGCTTACAGAGGAAGAGAAGATAACCCCTACCTCCAAACTTCTGAAAGTTTTCCCACCTGGGCTGAGTAAGAACTGTGAGCAGATGCATCTTTTATGGGTATCCTAGGTGATGCTGATATGAATAGCACTAAGAGAAAGTTAAATGGGTTTAAAAAGCATGCCTGTTTATTCCATGTTTTCTCATTGTTTGAATTAATTCGAAATTCTTGAAAATGAAGGAGCACTATACTTGGATATAAAACAGATTTTATTTGCATGTCTTGCACTGCAATCTCTTTTACACATGTTGGATATTTGTGTCCAGAATGGGCAAAGTCCCATACTCCTCAGTAAATGATGTTCAAGCTTTCTATTAGATTCTTAAAAATTAATGTATTTCAGTCCTGACCTTCATTGCTTGTTCTGATCCCAGCCCTGAACCTTTTCTAACCAGAGACTTCCAGTCATAAATAATGTGTTATATTTTGTAATGGTTTCTCACTGTGAAAAGAATATCACATAGAAGTCAAATGAGATCACTTCCTGTATTTCTACCCATGGTGGACAGAAACATGGTTCTCAAGTCTGAAAGGTGCTTTACATGCAACACATCCAGGTCAAGCACTAACACAGCTATTACAAATAAAGATTCTTCAAATAGATAAAATGTTACTTCAGCTTAAGAAAATGAGTAATGTAAAAGTTAAGTAATATAACCTTTTTTAGCATAATTCACAGAGAACAGGTCAAAAATAAGAAACTGGATGAGCCCTATGTATGATGATGCTTCTTTACAGTACTTAGTTTTAAAGAGATCTTCTGTATTACCTTTTTTCCAATTCTTAAGAAATTACAATAACATTCTCTGTTTCCAATGACAACATAAGATGGTGGTGCAAGTTTTTTATATTTATAATATTCAATCAGGAGCTTCAAAAGCTTTACTGTTGAGTCAACCTATGAATCCAATAACTAGTGCACAAAAGAATATCTATATTCTTAAATATGTGTAAGCATGTGTAGGAATGTGTGCATATTCATGTATGTATATGCATTTCATAAAGGTGAAATAATTAAATAGACACAGAGATGTTCAGCAAATGAGTTTGTATATTTTTCCCAAGCTTCAGATTCAGGTCTACTCAGATACCTTTTAAAAGTTAATAACTGCACCTTTTACTCTATTGAAGGCATAGTAAACATTTAAAATAATTAGATGAGTTCAAGACATTTGTAAATAATTTTTTTAAAAATTTTATGAATTTTTAATCAATATAAAAATTTTGCTATGTCAAATATATCTGATATATCAAATTGGTACCAAAATATTTTTATTTGATAAAGGTTCTTTTGGAAAACACTCTGCTTTAACATCAGACTAGTTAGATGCCTAGGAAATACAAACACTACTCAAATAATATTATGCCTTTTGAATCCATATTAAGAAAAAAAAACACCTTAAAATTTTCTGTAGCCATGGAAATGATGGAATTTATCATAACTAAGTGGTCATGAGTGAATCAATTATGTGGGATCCCCTCAATAGTGCAGAGATGTATACCACAAACTAACTGAAAGGTGAAATAATTAGAAAACTAGAGTACTTAATTGCGTGGATGTCCAGACCACAGTTTGCATAAATTAGGACTAGAGGAGCTTTCATTAGTGATGACTTTATTGTGGCCTCAAGTGGCCTTATGAGAAACATGGGAGATACAATGGTTTTGCAACAGCTCCATTCATGGAGCTGAGCTATGCTCAAGAGGGAACTGCTGATAATCAGCAGGCTTTGAAGGACCTAAGTCATGATAAAAAGATGAGAATAAATCTAAAAATTTACTAGATTCATAGAATCATAGAATTGCTTGGGACCTTAAAAATCTAGTTCCAGTCCTCCTTCTGTGGGACGGGGGGACACCGTTCACTAGACCATTCATAATATATAAAAATACTGAAGTTTATAAACTGCTATTGATACCTTTCTCTATCTTAAGTCGGTTTTGTCTGCCTGGGAAATCTTACTTTCTGTCCCAATATTCGTCTGAGCACAAGCAGAACATCTTTAATGTCACCAATTCCAGTTTATTTCAATGTGTGAGAACTACGGGCATCTATGCAGTCAATTTTTTTTTCCTACTTTCTTTAAAATCAACGTGATTATCTTTCAAGAAACACAAACTAACTAGATTTTGAGAGTGCAAACTTGCTGAGTAAAGGAGATTTTATTATTTACGACACTGAATTAAATATAAAAGAGAGACCCAGCTATGTTGTATTCAAGCTTCCTCTGAAAAGGCAGCTGATAAGTATTCCCGAATTTACATTTAGAAATGAGTCCTTCAGCCTTCCCACTGCATCCTAGGAGGACTATATTAGAAAGTGGAACTGTAATTTCATAATTACTTTTTTTTCCAGAAAGGCTTTGCTACTGTTGTACCAAAATTTGGTATTTCTTTATTGTTGCCATGTAATATGTTGCTATATAATATGACTTATTGGTATAACATATAGTTATCTTGATAATATTGATCTGTACTACTGATACACTACCTAGGGAGTTCTAACAACACAAGTTTGCACTCCCTAACATTTTGCTAATTCTCCCCTCTAATTATCTGTAAAAACTGGCCATTTCTCACAGAACTTCTCCCCAACAGCCTGTCATTCCTCACATTCTATAACTTTTGCCAGATTCTCTGTTATTTGTTATGTCCAGCAATTTCTGTTCAGTAGGTTCTCATTTTCTGTTCAGTAAACCTCAGGTCTGGATCCCCTGCCTGCATACTTTAATAATGTCTTCTCATGAAGATGAAAAATTAGTAAGCCAAAGAACTGCCTGTGGTTATCTGAGCTCCCTTAGAAATTTTTGAAAGAGCAATTAATTCGAATATTTTCCTAAATTCAGCTTTAGGTAACAACATTCCACTTAAGTAATAGCATTTCATACATGGTTTTTATTCCCCCTCAAAAGAAGGAAAAAAAATCTCACCTCTTACCCCTCAGTTCCTATCATTATCGAATATACTGGTACAAAGTCTGACCTCAAGAAATTCCCCAGCCCCTTCATGTTTTCATCTGTCTGATGCATAATACCTTTAATAGCAAGTGATTGGAGGGAATTGATTGGAAGCTCCTTCACTAGAGCATTTATTTCAGCTTTCACACCATTTATTTAAATTTGTGTGAAGGCACTCTGTGCTATGACTTTCTTCAGCAGTAGCTCAAAATGAGGATATCTGCTTAAAACATGCAAATTCATTGTTTCCAGGGGTAGAAAGGGAGAAAGTTCAGCCCCCAAAGTTCCAGCTGAGCAGGGACATGCCCTCCTTCCACTATCTATTCACCATCATTAAGCAGAATTGATTCAACTAACCTTAAATACAACTGTCTCTTTCTTCTACCCTCATGACACACCAGCTACTGGCATATTGCAAGGGTTTCCAATTCCCCAAGATAAAGACAAATGGTAACAAGTAAAGACAGCTTCAGAGAATGAAGGGGAAGATGAATAAGGGGGAAAAAACTAAGTAGAAAAAAAAAAGTAGGAAAAGAAAAGGAGTGGAGAAGTAAACCAAATCAGATATTAAAAATGTATGAAACAAAAAAAATCAAAAGCCTAGGGTAAAGGAAAAAAAGTCCAGAAACCTTTCCAGAAAGAGAAAAGGAAAAGAAAGCTCAAGAGGAAGAGAAAGCTCATAGTATGGGAAATTAACAGAAAAGCCTTGCCAAAATATGACAAAACTTTACAGAGCAATGATTGATCAATAAAGAAGGAAGGATCTTGAGAGAAATTATTTTAGGTGAAAAAACAAGCAGAAAGACCTTCTGTGGAGACGATCCTAATTGTCCTCTTAATTATAAAGATTTCAGTAATGTCTGTTAAAATCTTAATGGAAAATATAGCAGGAAATTAAGACCTTGAAAATATTTTTTCTATCAATCTGTTTCAAATTTTCTAGTCAAGTAAGTCTGAAGTTAGATGCTATTATGAAGAGCACAATAATCAGTCACACTTAAGCAATTCTGCTTCTCATAGGCAAAAAGAAAATTTATCAGACTATATAGCTCTACAATAAAATAAAATATTAAGATACACTAGGCCTGAGGGATTTAAAATAAAATATTAATATTTGGTTTAAAGGACCTGTTGATTAATTCTATAAAAGATTAACAACAAAATTTACTTATCTTACTTTCATGTAAGCTTTGGTTTGCAAGGCAGAGATTTATTTTTTTTTAAATTAGAAAATAATGAGTATTTTTAATTTCTGTCTTAGGTCAAATAGCCTCTTTTTGGCTTTGAAAAATCTCTTTTTCACTGCTACATTTGCTGACTGTTTATGGACAAAATGCCTAAAAGCAACATCCAGTTCGAACAGTTAGTTCCTGTAATAGATATATCTACTGCAGCCAGAAGGAAGGAAGTCTGTCAGATGAGACTATTTGCTCTTATGACTCAGAGCTCAGTTTTGCAAACTTAGAGACTGGTATGGTTTAATCCTGCAAGTTACATAGTTCCACAATAGTTTTCAAAGACCTTGTGCACCTTGGGATATGCGCTGGAGGGAAGAATATGTGGATGGAAGAGGCTGACCAAGCTTGTGAGATTACCTTTGGAGACATGTTCAACCTGAAGGTGCCTGTCCCAGACTGTAATTCAGACCAGACCTAGTGCAAAACAGAGGCCTGTAGGTTTGCATCAAAATTAATTTCTGCATCCCTTCTCATCAAACCCTTTTGTGTGAAAAGAGAGATAAACCAAAAATATATGTGTGTATGCTGTACCATTTAAAAGGTTTATTTGAAGAAGTGTACTGACTTCAGACAGATTTTGGCCAACTTGTTGCACAGCCCATCTCAACTGCTTTCCAGTGTGCTTGGCTAAAGGCATTTGCACAAATGTACTGCATTTGTCGACTATAGAGCTAAATCACTAACATCATATATATATAATCTTAGTTGAAACCAAAGAATCAATGTGGCTGCTGCCCATGATTTGAACTACAAACTGCTCTTGGAACTCAGTAATATTTACTAAGTAAATATATTATTTAAAAAGCACTTTGGGAGTGAATACACAGCCTTATACTATCAGAAGAGAAATTGCATTTAATTGGCAAAATATCACAGAAAATAAGAAGAGATTTTTTTATTAGCTGTGACCCATCCACTACTTTCAATATCTCTGGAATATTGAACTGTCTGTTATCATCCTGGAAAATACCATGGATTTTTTCACAAGTATTCGATAGCTAGAACTTCCATAATGAAATGTGAATGTTTAAGAACACAAGAGAGCTTTAGCTTTTACTAAAATTGATTGAATTTGCAAATGACTAAGTAAACAAAAATGTAGCATAGTTTACAAAATATTAAATTTTTGCATATATCACTAATATTATTTATAATATTAAAATAAATAGACTCATTTTAAAATTAAGAAAGTAAAGAATTAAAAAGTTTCAGCTGTGTTTGTATTACATGATTAAAGGTAATAAAGCAGTGTTGACATGGTTTACTGAGGAGACAAGTAAAATTTTAGTTATATCAATTCTCTGTTCCTTTAGTAAATCGTTATTTAAACACATACATACAACTTTATTTAGACCAAGCTTCCAGTCTAATTTCTCTGATAGTGGTGCCAAATGAAATCTGAAAGCCGTTCTGAAGAATTAAAAAAGAACTAGAGGTAGAGACTGTCTATCAGGATAATTTGTCTCCTCCAGGTGGCAGTGAATCGCAGCCATCATGGTGCCTCGGGGCATCTTTGAAAAGCTAGACACAAGTACATGGGTCATGTGCGAGAGTGCGCAAGAACAACTTCTTTTTTTTTTTTTTTCACTTGGAACACAGCCTGCCTGACTGCCTACTGAGCAGAAAAAAAATTAACCCTGAATGACAGCAAGTCTTTAAGGCTGGGAGGAAACTATGATGCCTTAACTGTGACCCCACTTTTATTGCCCCCGTTAAAAAAATCTTCCAATGACTTGTTGAAGCCTCTTGAACTGAAACAGAGACAAGTGTGCAAAGTCTTCTGCTGAAGAATTAGAGAGCTAGCTGAGACTGCCAACATGGCAGCAGCCTGCATCAGTATTGCTGCTGCATAGCAGCCCCAGTGGTACTGACAGCACTAGCCCCTCAACTGGCTGCTGAGACTGCCAGAGACTACTGCTGCTGCTGCTGCTGCTGCTGCTGCTGCTGCTGCTGCCTGCCACTGCCATGCAGGCAGTGAAATAATAGTTCGAAATGTTGAGGGATGTGGCAGTGGGAACTGAACATTAAAAATTTCTATTACAAAACACAACAAAAATGTTTAATCAAAGACAAACGGCCTTGAAAACACTAAATGATGATTTCTTTGAAATAATAGAAGTTAGGAAAAATGGAGCACATCAAATGGTTTCTTTAGCTATCTGCAGCAGCAAAGGTTGGGAGCGGGGATGCTGCTCAGTTCAATCCTACTTTGTTTGGCTGTAATGTGTCAATAAACAAAAGACATCTATAAAACAATATTAAATCTTACCTAGTCTTTATCATTTGCATAGTGATCAATTGAAACAACATCTACGATGCAGTTGTAAGTCCTGCAAAACCATATAAAGAAATTCAGAGCTAAACAAATGTTTTGAGGAAGGATGTTCATGCCCAAATTTGATTACCTGAAAGAATATTCTGAGTCACAAAAGTATAACATCTCCACCGACTCAAAGTTACAAACAACACCCCTCAAGTGGCTCTTTATTATGTTCTTAAACATTAATTTAAGAGCTGTACTCTAGACTTACTTTTTTACAGGTTTTGGCTTGGAGATACAGCTACACTCAGGAAATGAGGATGTAAAAATAGCATCTTCTTAGTCAAGAGTTTGGCCCATATAAGTAAATAACTCTTGCAGCACAGTTCATCGATTGAAAAAAAAAAAAAAAAAAAAAAGCAGCTTCCTATTTATTTCTGTCATATGTTTTCCAGGAGAAATGTTCTATAAGGGCACAGAATCATTTCTATTTTGCTTGAATACGTGTTAACTTGAAGTCATCTAAGGTATTACCTCCAGACATGATGGAAACTACAGTTTTATTTGTCTTGTTGGCTTTTGGGCTTGTTGGTATTTTTTTGCAAAAAAGTTATACCCTGACAGCTGTGTTCCTTAGGAGCGATGAAGTTGTCAATCATGAGTGAAGTTCATAACAGCAGAAGATGGCTTGCTCAGCAGCAGCACCCAGGCTTGGGAAGTCATTACCAAGGAGTTTAGGATGAACACAAATCTCCTTGCCTTCATAGCAAAGTAAAAAACACACCTCCTTGGCTTATTTCTCCCTCTCAGTTCTCTAAACGAAGGTGAAAAAAAGGAAGAGGAAAGTAAAGAAATAAAGAGGAAAGAGAATGAAGAGATGAAGATAGAGAATACCCGATTTTGCCTTAAAATTATCCTGAGAATTTAAAAACATGAAAGACTACACACAAACCATTATAAGCCATGACATTCAAAACTTGTATGAGAATATTAGGTGTTCAGAAAACATAATTTAGGCAAACTAGCATAAGTAAACAGACAGATTACAGTGCTTTCGTTGTTTGGGGTTTTTTTTGTTTGTTTGACATAACAAAAGATTAATATATTTCAGGACCAGAAGTGACCATTCTAGCCATTTAGTTTACCTGCAGTTTAAAACAGACTCTTATCATTTGAAGAGCTCTCATCTTCTGAGCGCCTGTGGATTGGACCATTTTTTGTGATGTAGAGGGTGTACTTTTAGTTGCATGGTCTGAATTTGATTTTCCATTGGTTATCACCAGTCTTACATCTCTTACATTCAAACTAGTTCCACAGACTTAAGTCAAGGACTTGCAGCTTATTAAGGAGAAGTATTTGCATTTTTTTGAAACAATGAATTTCAAATTCTCTCTCACCTCAAGTGCATGGATTAATTATCAAATTGGTGCATATGGAGAAAAACGGTTCTGACTGTAGGATATTACACTACTCAATTAATGTCCTGTTAATAGAGGTTTTTTTCTTGATGCAATATATAGTACGATAATTAACTAGGTCTCCATCACTTGGACTTTCCTGATGCAGATAAAATGCATCTCTCCTTTGCATGCTCCAATTGTGATAACAATAAAATAGATAATGAATATATTACTGAATATGCTGCTGTTACATTATTTTTTTAACAGGTATTTAATTTAAAGACTGTTGTAGGGAGTAAGCAGAAAGGCTTCAGCTACAGGAAAAATCAGTACTCCTAAACTAGAGGACATCTGCATCTTCATTGAACTGTACAAGTTCATGCAGAGTAGCTTGATCCGTCACTTGCCATGATCTAAAATCTGGCTTTTCTTTGAAAATCCTAAATTCAATTGAAAGTCATATATTTTCAATTGTTTACTTTACTGGAGAAAATGACAGCATGACTCTCATTGACTTTTATGAAGACTTAAATGTTTAATATTTTAATTTACACAACCATCAAACACAATTTAATATTTTGTTTTAATAATGCATTTAATTAGAATATTTGCACATTCTAGAGATAAGAAGTCTTGTTTTTCTGATAAGCAGATGTAGATACATATGTATACATATCTATTTTAAAGGCTGGAACTAAAGACTCAGCTGGGATAAAAGCTTTTTTCTAAGGGATTGCAGTATTGAAAATAATTCTGCATATCAGACAGCAATACCAGAAGTGATTCTTTTATTCTGCCAAGTAGATTGTAGCAAGGAAGTTTACAGTGTGCTGGATTGGTCAACCATGGAGATTATATACAAATCAGATTTAGATCACATCAGCTGATGTCAATTTAATTCCAAAAAGCAAGGCAAAAATAGGAAAAGTGTTTCTACAGTTCCCACCATTCCTAGAGTTCAAGTGGATTACTCTTTTCAATGAAGACTCTGAGCTAACCCTCTTTCTCTTGCAGGAATGTCAGTAGAATGGTTTAATATGATATTTTAACTATTGATACTCATTACTCTCTCCCACTTACCATACTTGTATGACTATACATGTAATACTGGACCCAATACTATGAAATGCACAGCAATTAGATGTTCCAATCGTGGTATTAGAAGTTCATTTTTCCTGTCACCAAAAAGATGCAAGAACAGTCTGGATGAAATATTGATTCATCAATTAATCATCAGTTAATCCTAGGCAATAACTCTCTGTACTGCAGAAGAACTTTTATGCCTATACCCTTGATTTTTGCCACCTACTTTTCACTTCTCTGACTGTAATTAAATCAAAAAGCCATACTGAGTAATAGTATTTTCTTATTGTAGAAAGATGTTGCAAGTCAAGTTTTTACTTTTTTCATAAGTGAATAGACATACTTCTTGGATGCTGGGCGCTTTCAGAACAGCAAGTAAGTTTAGCAATTTGACATGTGTTCATCTGTCCTATTTCCTACCCATCTCACTTTTTTTCCAATTTCCTTTTTATTATTATCTATAACCTCTATTAAATTACTTATAATGCATCTTTTATTTGAGTATTTTTCACTCAAATAGGTCAGGGAAAATAAGTCCCGTGATGTAGACAGTGTTACCTTATGTGAATATAAAAATATAAAGATGATTATCCCACTGTATTCATCAGTGGTGCAGCCTTATCTGGAGAACTGCATGCAGTTCTTGGTCCTACAATTTAAGAAGGGTAGAAAAGTCCTTGCACACACAGAGAATTACACACACAGAGAATTACACACAGAATTAACAAGGTTGGAAAAGACCGTAGCTGAGGACTTTGGACTTGTCTGGTTTGGAGAAGAGGAGGCTGAAGGGTGACTTCATTGCTCTCTACAGCTTCATGAGGAGGGTATGAGGAGAGTGAGGGGCTGAGCTCATCTCTCTGATATCCAGTGATATCCAGTATGGGAATGGTTGAAAGTTGCACCAATGGAGGTTTAGACTGGACATAAGGAAGCATTTCTTTATCAAGAGGATGTTCAAACACTGAAACAAGCTTTCTAGAGACGTGATCTATACTCCAAGGCTGTCAGTGTTTAAAAGACATTTGGACAAAGTACTTAACAGTGCCTTAACTTCTGGTCAACCCTGAGGTGGCCAGGCAGTTGCAAGTACCTTCCAACTGAAACAGTCCATTCTGTTCTGTTCCATTCTATTCCATGAAATCACAATGTATTCTATTATCTTTTGATTCTCCTAATTTTTTGATTTTATCTTTTGATTCTCCTAATTATTTTTTACATTTAGAAAGGGAAATTCTGGATGTCTAAGGTTAAGACACTATCTGCCAGGGAAGGTGGGAAGCTTCCTGAGATGGAAAGTCCTCCTCCACGTTACTATCCCCTTTGAATTGAGAGGCTTTCAGTCAAAAATGGAGAAAAAGGAAGTAATAATTCTTGTGGGGGTTTGGGGGGGGTGCTGGGTTCTTAGAGGGAGGGGGAGGGAAAGGGATCCCCATTCTGGTATAAATCCTGGGTTTTTTTGGGTTCTTTTCCCTTAATAGCCCTCCCTCGCTCTTCCTCCTCCACCTTGCCCTTTGGGCTGGTTGGAGGGGAGGAGGAGGGGAGGAGGGGATGCCCACTCTCTTTCTCACTCGGGGATAGCAGCGGGGGTCACCCAACTGTTTCCCCTGCTTTGCCCTCTGGAGCTGGCCCAGGGAGAGGCGGGGCGGTGGTCGCCCCGGTTGTTCCCCCGCAGTTCTCTCAACAAGACCTTACAAAACCCAGTGGAGACGCCCATGGGTGGCTCGGCCCCCTCCCCGGCGGCGATTGCTGGAGCGCAGCAGGTTTAATTCCAGCGCGGCCCCAGCTCGGCTGTGCGGGCAGCGGTGAAGATGCGGGTTCCCCTCACGGCGCTGCGCGGCATCCGCCGGCATTCCCCGGGTTCCCCTTGTGGCGCTGCGCGGAGTGTCTGACAGCTTTCCTCTTGCCGGTGCGGTCCTGGCGCCAGCTGGCTGCTGCCCATGGGCGATTCTCGGCGGTGGCCCGGTGCCCACGGCTGCGAGGCAGTAGCATCAGAAGCGCCCCGCTGCCATGGCCAGTGCCTGGCGGTCAGCAGTAGCTCTGCTGGCCCCCCACACCGCTACGAAAGTGCCCTGGTGGCCGCGCTGGCCCCCATGCTGCCACGAGGGAACCCAGCAAGAGATCCTGCAGTGCCAGTGGCCCCAGG
>VXBA01004780.1:59148-73970 GCA_013399895.1 Serilophus lunatus | reverse complement strand
AGAGGGGAGAGGAGGAGAGGCTGTCCCTTTCTCCTGCTTTTCCGTGGCCAGCCTGCCTGGCCTTTGAAAAGCAGTTTGCTTATTCCCTTTTTCCCTTTTCCCTTTTTGAGTGGTTTTTCTTGTGTTAAGTCTGGAGTTCCCTTAAATTTTTTGCTTTCTTTGGTTGAGATCCAGATGAATAAACTGTTTCCCTGTTGTTTAAATTCTGTTCTGTCTTCTTGTCACTGTTGAGCACGCCCCTAGTGCAAAAACAGTGGTCCTAAACCACCACACTGTCACAGCCTAAGACTGTGTCCTCTTGTTCTGTCACTGGGGACCTGAGAGATGAGACCGAACCCCACCTGACTACAACCTCCTCTCAGTTAGTTGTAGAGAGCAATAATGTCTCCCCTAAGCCTCCTCTTCTCCAGGCTGAACAACCCCAGGTCCCTCAGTTGTTCCCCACAGGGGTTATATTTCAGCCCCTTCACCATCCTCGTTGTCCTTCTCTGAACACATTCTAGCAACTCAACATCTTTCTTAAATGGAAGGGCCCAGAACTGAACACAGTACTCAAGGTGAGGCCTAACCAGTGGCAAGTACAGGGGAAGAATAATTTCCCTAATCATACTTGCAACACTATTCCTGATACAGGCCAAGATGTGATTGGCCTTCTTGGCCACCTGGGCACATCACTTGCTCATGTTCAGTCTCGTATCAATCGGCACTCCCAAGTCCCTCTCCACCTGGCCTCTCTCCAGCCAATCCATCCCCAGCCTATAGCCCTGCATAAGGTTATTGAGACTAGTTTAAGACTCAGCCGATGTAGACTCAGGACTGATGCAGATGTGCTTGATCCTCCATCGTCATCCACTGGCCGTGGTGACTTGGTCTTGCACTTGCGGCATTCAACTGGGGCCACGGCTGCCGGAGTTGGCCCACCAACCCAGCTGCCCCAGAGTTGGATCCCTGGCCAGCACCATTTCTAGCCTCACAGTTCCTAGTCACCGTCACCCAAAAACCACCCAGCCTATCCCTAAACGTGGAATAACCTGTGGAAGCCATGCACAGAAGGAACATGAGGCAAAACACGATGTCCTTGAAATGTAATTGCATCCAAACTGTGTCAAAACTGAAAAAAAAAAATATCCGTGCAGGATGGTGGGACCCTGCTCAAGTCCCCCTGGGAATGTGGAGTTGCCCTAGTATCCCCAAGGATCAGTGCTGAAAGCATAGCACCCTTGGAACCACTCATTTCATCAAGGCAACAATGGGTGACCAGGTTGCCCAACCTCAGAGCCAATAGATGAGTTTTATGATGACCAACACAACATTGGTAAAGGTACCCAATCCCATGAGATTTTCCGCAAAGAGAAAGGCCAAACGTGTGGGTACCTGCAAAGCAAAATGAGCCATGCTGGAGAGACTATTTCTGCACCTCATAGAGCGGCCTAGAACCTGCTGCTAATTCTATTGGTGTTCCGTCAGGCTCCACGTTGGGCGCCAGTAAAATGTGGTGGTTTAAGACCACTTTTACCATCTAGGGGCAGGTTCAGTAAAGGTGATGGAAATCTGAACAGAGTTTGCAGCAGGTGAACAGTTNAATCATGTTGTGAGGCCTGCGACTGAGGAGGAGAACAGCTGTGGTCTTTGCCCCTGGGTCGAGAGCTGAAGAGAGGAGGGTGGGCTGTTGTCCTCCGCTTTTAAGCCTTCTCGTTCTCACATGGATCTCGTTGCCTTCTTCCGGGCCAAACCATCTCTTCATTGGTCAGTGGGGCCGAGCCCTGCCTTGTTTTCCGGTGTTTTCCCACCAAAGAACCACATGTTCAGGTCCCCGGTTGCCATCTTTGTTTTCATGGCTGCAGCACCTCGGGGGACACCCCAGCGCCACTGCCGCCCCTATCGCTAGTATAGTGCCAGCATTGGCCCCCCATCGCTGTCCAAAACCAGACGCCGTGCTCACGTCCCCGGCCGGGGCTGGCCTGGGGCTGCCACACCGGCACTCACGGCATCTCTTTGGCTGCAAGCCAACAGCTGCTGGGACCACACCCACTGTGCCGCCCTGCCGCCGCTCTGGGGCTTCCCCCTGCGGCCGTGCCCTCAGGCTGCCACCCACACCACCTGAGCTGGGACTGAGGGACCACATGCGGCATGAGACGGCCCTGGGACCATACGTGCTACTGGCTGGCGATTGGCCCCCCATGGCTGCCACTGCCCCGGCCTGGCCTGGCCCCAGGGAATGGCAGGAGCAAGGACCGTCCCGGCCCCAGCCCCAACCTCAGCTTCCCCCACCCCATCCCAGCTTTTGAGGAAAACTGAATTTTATGAACAGGTTATTGAGTTTTCTTAGACTCTTCCCCCTCCAAAGCCCTTTTCAAACGGCTATACCATCGAATGCTAGACACTCCAATCACACGAATCATCCCACCATGTTTCTGTGGTGGCGACTGTATCATATCTCTCCTGTTGTACTAGAACTTTTAGCTCTTCTTGTTTGTTGCCCATACTCCATGCATTACAATACATGTATCTCAGTGGGGTTGTTGAACTCACTTTTAAGTTTGCCACCATCAATAACCTGCTGAAAGAAAAAGGTTCCATCCCCTTCCCCCTTCAAACCTAGTTTAAAGCCCTCTCAATGAGCCCTGCCATTTTGCCCCTTTTAGACAGGTGTAGCCCACTTGTGTCCAGCAACCCAAGTGTCAACCCTAAATGTCACCCCATGATCAAAGAATCCAAAATTCACCTGTTGGTACCAACCCTTAAGCCACTTATTAACAGCAAGGGTTTTTGCTTTCAGTATTCATCCCTGCTAGTAAAGGAACTGAACAAAACATCATCTGCAAACCTGTTGGAGAAAGCGTTCCAGAGTCAGACACGTATTTTCATAGAAGTAGAGTGAATGCTCCGTTTATTACATAAAAATGCATAGTTTTTATAACAAGCAAGCTTTTCCATATCATTGGCTGTCTCACTTGAGTTTACACCCCCCAGATAGCATGCTAATTGGTTATACATTTGTCACTCACACCCTTAGCAACCACAGTGTTCAGACTTCACTTCCCCCATCCTTGCCCATGCATTCCTAAGCTCTCTTTCTGATTAAGTCCAAGGTCAAATCATTCCTTGTTGGTGAGGCCCCCACACAGCTGCAGGGCATATGCCTCGTTATGTCCTCTTTCTGCTAAAAATCCTTCTACACAAACTGTCCCATCAATCAGTTGATCTAGCTCCCTAAATTCCATTTTAATTACTCTGGAGCCCTTCTTGATGACCTCATCACTGCCAGCCTGGATAACCAGTGAATAATAATCAGAGGACCTAGTCAATTCAGGTAACCTCTCGGTGATATCTTGTACCCATGCCCCAGGGAGGCATCATACTTCCCTATGGGATGGGTCTGGTTGACATACAGGGTCCTCCGTTCCCCACACCAACAATGACTACCCTTGTTCTCTTTATAATACTAGAGGTTTTGATTGGACCAACAGAGGGTGATTCACCAGGCAAAGTGTTTTCTTCTGTATCATCAAGATCATCAATGTGACCTTCAAAATCCATGACACCAAACCTACTCTGTAAAGGCAGCTGGAAGGGTGGCATCCAGCAAGGTGATGGGGGACAGGAGAGATTTCTGTTGCCCCCAGAAGAGGAGAGCCGTTCCAAATCCTCTCCATCAATTATGTCTCTTCCTTCTTCTCGATGGTAGGAGTCACAAGGCTTCTCTGGCTCCTAGGTAGCTCTAAGACGTGGGAGGGCATGACTCCACCAGTCTATCTCCCTTTCACTCTCACGAATGCTCCTAAGCCTCTCAACCTCTTCCTCAAACTCTGCCACCATACAGAGCAGTTCATTCACTTGCTCACACTGGACGCAGGTGTTATTTGCATTGTCCACTGGAACAACCAGGAGGCTCAGGAATTCCCTGCAGTCCTTGCAGTCAGAGGTTTGGACAGCAGCATCCTCAGCAGAGGTACTGTCTGAACAAGCACACTCTTTTTAGCAATGGCTTTTGATCATTTGTTCACCATTGATGGTGAGGAAAGGAAGATAAGGGAAAAGAAAACCAAAAAAAGACAACCACACCTACCAAGACGGCATCTGCAGCCCTACCTGCTTGCCCTGCCTGTGTGAACTGCCTCTCTATGCCTGCTTCTCTACAGCCCTGTTAGCCTACTCCTGTTCACTGTGCCCCGGGTCTCCACACTCCCTAGTAGCCATGAGGCTTAACTACTGGAAGCCTAACAGTGCTGAGCCCACTTCCTGCCCAGCTTGCAAGTGTGGTTGAGGACTCCTGGGGCAGCCCGAAAGCTTCCCGAAAGAAGGCAGCTCCTTTCTGATGCTCAGCGCCTCAAAAAAAGCCACCCAAACACTCCTGGGGCAGCCTGAAAGATTCCTGAAAGAAGGCTTTCCTTTCTGCTGCTCTGTGCCTCCAAAAATGAACGGTATCTTTTGAAATGGACTGAGGACTTTTTTGCTTTTACTTCTAATCAGCATTGCAGAATAATTTTGCAGAATTCATGTTCATCTTCATGGTGTTTGCCCTTTGAAACCAGGGATCTGTTTCACAAGGGATTCATATCTAACTCATTCTGCAATTTTACATGAGTTAGCTACTGCATAGCTACCCCAAATGCACAGAAAGAAAAATAAACACTTCCCACAGCCTCCCATTATATTTGATTCAATCTCATTATGCAACTTGTTTACATTGTTTCAAATTAAACACTTGCTAAACCAAAGCTTAATCTCCAAAACAATTTTAATGTAGTGTTCTCTGGATTTAGTTACTCAACAAATGTTCTTGTCTTAAAAATATACCCTCAAAATACTCAGGTCTGATGACAATTAAGTAAGTTTATCAACAACATTGTACCATTTGCACCCTTCCATTGTCATACATAACTTTCAAATACTCATGTTTCTTTCTTCTTCAGAATACTCTCCAGTATTTACTTTAGACTATTTTCTAATATTCTCATTCAGAATTTATTATGAGCTAAAGAAAAGATTAATACGAGTTTTGTGACACCACATGACATTTTAAATATATATCCAGACAGCTTTTTAACTTTGCTACAACAATTTTCCCCAAGTTTTGTGTTAGAAAGTCCTAAGCAGAATCTCCTCTTCCATCCCACAATAAGCTAGATGGAAATCAGAGGGGGTGGATATCTCTGCAACTTGCATCTTTGATCTCTTTGGCATGCTAGCATTTCATTTGAAGTTCTTATTCATAGATGTTTCACATCTTAATAATTTTTCATCAGATCATTTAATTCTGATGCTATGCAATTTCAGGATTTAAGAGTTCCTAGCTTTGTGGGCATTTCTATGCCTTATGATCAATTTGCCAGTGTTTCTCAGTTCTCCTTTCCTACAGCCACGTTGCTGTAGCTAAACAGGGCAAAGAAAGGAATCTCAACAAAGAAATTTGATGTATATAGAAAATCAGTGTCATTAAATCCAAACTGGGAAAATGTGTTAACATATCAGGCGAGGCT
This sequence comes from Serilophus lunatus, assembly GCA_013399895.1. NCBI lineage: Eukaryota > Metazoa > Chordata > Aves > Passeriformes > Eurylaimidae > Serilophus > Serilophus lunatus. The sequence continues at coordinate 68,487 of VXBA01004780.1, read as the reverse complement.
ATAATGGCTGAGTTTCTGCTTTTCTTTATTTGTTTATAACTGTCTAGTTTTCTAGCAATCTGAAATCTAAGTAGCTTTCTTGTATTTCTCCTTTTGCAGATAGTCTGGTATCTCATTTATCCTTTGTCAGTTCTAGCGAATCCTTAGTTAGGAGATTGATTTTTTACAAATCTATTAGCAACGGGTTTATTAATTTCTTACTTTAAGTTAAATGTGTATAGGGAGTTTTGCCAGTACAGTGCTGCTAAAATATTACTCTGTCTTCTGGATCAATCACCAAACAAAGAATTGAATGCTTTTCATGCCCACATATGCACAGACGCCCTCATCCAGGAAGGTCTCCCTCCCATTACTATCATTTCTTTACAGACATGCAGACAATTTCTTTTCACTCAACACTCCTTTCCGAAGTTTTTAAAATATGTTTTCTGTTACATTTTTATAAAGCATTGAATAACTGTTTAAATCCAGATTGCATTGACTACAGTCACTCCTTTCATTTTTCAAGTTTGACCACATTCATCCAGTGTCTTCATCTATACTTCATACACTTGTTCTTCATACACTGATAGCATTTACTATTTTTAGTTCTATTAACTTTGACAGACCTAATCTTCCTAGTGTCTTATGTGCCTATCCTTCAGGATACTTCTAAATAAACTTTTCATTAAACTTTTTTTTGCATCTTAATTTCCTCAGCACGATTAGTTTAATAAATTAAGAAAATGCCAATTTTGCATACTTCATTCATTTGCCTAGTCTTTATTCTTTTCCAGTTTCTGAATTATTTTTCTTAATTTAAAGACTGATTCTTGCCCTTGCAGCTTGACCTTCTACATGGACACCTCTCTAGTCTCCGTATTTATTACTTTCTTTTCTTGACTTTTTTTCTGACCATAGACCATGAGAAAAGTTCACTTCCCTCCTGGCTGAACTTTAAATCTGAGGGTCTTTGGTTCTGCCCCTCCTTTGTGCCCTTTGTAAGCCTCCAAGACTTCTGGGCTGGTGGCCGAATTAGCCACAGTATCCAAAGGTGTGAAACAAAGGAAAACTTAAATCGTTTCTTACAGCAAGAAAATCCAAGTAATCAATTACAGAGGGACAGGAAAAATTATATGTATACCATTTTTCTCAGAAATACCTAGCCAAAATATTTCAATGCAACCATCATGTGACCTGCATAAATCTCATTCTAGCTCAAAATGTACTTACCAGGAAAACCCCAAGTCCATGATTTTCAACCTGAGGTGTATCTCAACTACTTCATATGGAAAAAAACTGTCTTTAAAAAAAGCTTAATTATCAGCAGATTTTAACAACCTGTAAGGCAATCTGTTTAGCCACTAAATAATACTGAAATGGCCTCAAACCTACAAAACTTGAAAGGTAAAGGAGATCAGCTCTCTTTCATATAGATAATTGCAGCAGCTTGTTGTTGTTTTTCCTTTAAAACAGGGCTTACGATTTGGCAGCCTTGGAGATAAGACCTTCTGAAATCACAGCCACTACAAAAAGGATAGGGCCTTAGAGCTCATGGTGCTTCAGAAGATCCAGGGAAGAAAGACTATATACAAACTGTACATGGGGCAAAATGGAGTCTGTCTTTATTGCAAATTCATGTGCCTTTTATAGTCAATGAATTGTTTTGGTCAACAGAGGCAATAGACAAAAGAAATAATGGTCATATTTTATGCAGGGGTCACTTCTTTCAATGTCTTAGAGACACAACAGATCACGAGATGTTGTTTACATTCTTCACACATTATGTCATGACCTCCATCATATTCTGCTCCTTGCTGGCCTGCTTTTTCCATCTGACATACACAGCTTGCTAAAAGTTTAGACACACGGTAAAAACAGCTCTATGTTCTCCTACAGATAATCTCTATTTTTCCTTACATCAATGAAGAATTTCTAATTTAAGACAAGGAATTTGCTCACAAAAAACCCCAAGAACACTCCAGAATTTATAATTTTAGCAAGCAGAAAACTTTGACAATTGAAAGATAGGCTAAAAAAACATTCTTATATTCATTTGATCTAAATGAATTTGAACCCAGTTCATTTCATACAATTTTTCAGAGCAATGACTGGTTTGTGTTCCAGTTTGCATCCTGGCAACAGTAAACACATCTTCATTTACTTAAGAGCTATTGCTGATAGTTTTTTTAACTGTTCAGTAAATATGTTGCTTAAAAGATTGTTCAATTAAACGACAGCTTTACTGACAAAGACTAGGCAATAATGTTATTGCTACTGAATGCATCAATACGGCTGTGTATTAAGCCATCCTCAGTAATTGTTAATTTATATACATTTGAGCCCCAGGGGAAACCATAAAGTAATGAAAATTGCTTTTAGAAGATATGCCTTAAAGATCAGACATCAACATAAGCTGAAGACCCTGATGTGAGTTACCAAAGTTCAGTTCTAGAGCTGTAGTAATTTCAAGAGATAAAGACTAGGAGCTCATAAGTAACATATTTTCTATTCCTTCCTTCCTGAAAGCCATCCTAAACAGGATTTGACAATAAGCAACAAATATAAAGTGTGAGTTACGCATAAAAGGTCTGGCAACTTTTTGATAAAAGAATAATAAATTTTTTATGAGCAGTTTCTTGATATTTTTCCCTTTCTTTTTGTGTTTTGCTGGTGTTGGTTTTGTTGTTTGGATTTTTGTTTGGTTTTGTTTGTTTGTTTCTTACAATGACAAAGAAATTAGAATGACAGAAGTGAAGAAACTATTCTCACTCGGCTTTACAGCAAGCCCTGAATTTGCAGGAAATAGGACTGACAGTTTACTCCGGCACTGCCAGACATTTATCATTTTAGGACTGTTGTCAGCAGCTTCTAATTTCTGTGAAGTCCTGCTAAAATTTCCATTTCATGGGCAGAAGATATCTTAAAACAACATTGCACTGTTCTGTTGAAATGTAATTAAAAATCTAGTTACTCCAGTTAACACTGGGATTTTGTCAAAACTGATGTTATCTCATAACACGGCTATCCATTTAATTCATAAATATAGGATCATAGCAGAACTGACCCTAGAGAAAGCTGTCTAGGTCGCAAGAACTGAATGGTGCTACTTTCCTTTAGCTTACATCTAAGGGGTCTGAAATCTGGAATTTAAAAAAAAAAAAAAAAAAAGTATTATCTAAATCATTCTACTCTCAGCTATATATGGGAATTAATAAATTCTACCAGCTGCTTTTTTTTTTTTTTTTCCCCAGGTTCTCAGATTCACATAATTCAACAATAACGACTGAAAACCAAGGAGAAAATTCCTGATATTTTCTTCAGGACAGACTCTGGCTAGTGGGCAATAATTAATAAATGGAAACTCATAATAACGGAGTGTTGCCTATGCCTATCTTATGCAAAGGAAGTGGAAAAAAAGACATCAAATCTGAAATAGAGAAGTTTGTCATAAATACCACAAAAAGAGATTGAATTATATTGCAAAGACAGCCTTGATTTTGTCATTTTGGGGTGCATGGCATGTATTATTAATAATGTGTTCTGGGATTTATTCAATGAAATTTGATATTGTAAAGATTCCTAAATACATACTTTTGTACAAACTGATCTGTAAGAATAAAATCCATGAAAACACAGAATCTCCAAACAGATTTATATTCCCAGAGAATGAATCTTGGTCTTTTCTTCTTATTCACTATGTAGTGACTATTTCGTGCAACTGTTATAAAGTTATATGAGATAGTCACCTCTGCTCTAGGAGATCTTGTCAGGGCAAGATCTGTAGTTTTCTGAGTTCTTCTGCCCAACACTCACATGCCTAACCTCAACTAGTGTTGAAAAAAGCAGGGTGCAAAGGAAAAAGCAGACTTGCCCAAGACCTCAAACAACTTAACCTGTGCTCATTTGTAGTCTGAACTACTCAGGCACATTCAGGACAGAGCCATAAGGACATAGCGGGAAAGGGATAAAGAAAAATAATCTCAGGCTTTCTCCTACAGCACCACATCAGCCTGCAGTGGAAAAAATATGACAGAGACAAGGCACAGGTGAGTTTTATCATGACACAGAAAGAACAAAATAGTCTACTCCATCACCTATGGGCCTGAACGCTCATCAGACCACATCAACTTGATTTTCCAGGAAAATGTCTCTCAGAAGGTCACAGCTAGATAAAGCAAAGAATAAATGCCAGGGATAACCCTCCCTTCATTGCAGTACTAACACCAGGACCTCTCTGAGGGTCCACTGACTCCTCTTCAGTCTTCAACATTCTCAGCACACACAGGTCATGCCACATCTGACTTTTATAACTGATGTACCACATTTAGGGCCTACAGATTTTGTTCCATCTGTCAAGGCCGAGGCAAAAGTGCTGGTAGTCCTACAACTCTTTCATGCATTCTCTCTGACTACACCCTGCCATGCTAGTCTGGGAGAAAAACTGGAGAGCAACTCACCCATTTCACAGATATTTTCCTTCCCCTTTCACAGCTTCATGTGTGTTAAGGGAAGGACAACAACAAAAAAAGAAAGACTGATGTGGATCTGCACTGCATACACGTATATTGCTGTAAAATCAAAATGCTTATAGATATCCTCCACTATGATATTTTTTTTTGTATGTGTAGGAAGTTTAAAGTAGCACAAGCCTCTTCTTAGTTGTTTTTATTCTCCCCCCACATTTATGTGTCGTCACTTACAATCTGCTTTCTATTCACTCAGTGTGTGTTTCTGGGAAAGTCATAGCCCATTCTGTGGCTTCTGTTTTTGTCCTACCATTCTGTCCTGCAAAAATAATGAACATTTTATCTTTCTTGTTAATCATCCGACAGCTGGTGTCACATTCATCACCAAGTACAAAAAAAGGCTCTTTTTGAAATAGACTCTTTTGAAAAGTGTAAATAGGGAATATAGGCTAATGAACAACACAAAGCCGGTGACATCTCCATCACAGAACAGTTTGCTTGTTATAAAGCTGGTACCAGGCCCTCTATATTAATTACACTGTTTACAGCTCACAGTCTGTCCACACTAAACAGGATTGCTGACTCATTTCAACTTTTTGGAATGTGACTGAGTAATGTGTTTCTTTTCCTCCTGAATCTTAGTGTCCATCTTTCACAGAGATCTGCTTCTTTTGTACTTGTGTTAGCACAGTGAGAAATTACTTAATCACTCGTATGTTACAATAACACATAGCTCTTCTGCTTTTTATTGTCGGTTTGAGTAGCTCAGGGGCTCTTCAAAGGGTTACCTTGATCCAGAGCAAGGTAAATTGAAAGAATTTCTTTTTCAGTTGATTATAACCTTGAAAAATCATTTTTTTCTCTAGTTGGTATTCTATTATTTTAATTTTTTGCATGAATATTATAACAACACTAAAGACCACAGCAGTGATAATTAATCGCCTTAGAGGCAAACACAGTAAAAAACCCAGCATCTGAGAAACACTAGATTTTCCTAATTGTGACTTGTGTGCTGTTGTGAAAAAGTCATTGGGCCAAGGATCATTATGGGCCTTCACAAAGCAGATCTGCAGAATGTGTTAGTCTTTTTACAAGGTAAAAGATCATTTTTCTTCTGGCAACAACTTTTCTCAGTATATCAGTATACCCCAGGCCCTGCCTTCTAGAGCTGACAGTTGGGCCAGCATCATATGCTGACAAAACACATTATTATTTGAAAAGAATGCAGCACATAAAAAAGAGAAAAGAATTCTTACTGAAGTTCAACACATTAGTAACATAAATAATTGTAATTTTCTGTGTATCCCCAAGAGTATGTCAGAAAGAGCCATCACATGGCTGTTCTTCTTCCATCTAAGCATTCACAATAAATATTTGCAGGTCTGAGTTGCCATTTTGTGGCAGATCTACCCTAAATTACTTTCTCTGTTTGAACTGGAGAAGGACATATATACGTCTGTGTGGCCTATGTGCCCTGCAGCTGCTTCTCTCACTGGGGTTCCAGCGTTCCCTATTGCCTTGAGTTAACACTAGAACATTATAAATCCATACTTCAATTTCAGTAACTGAGAAGATAAGACGAAGAGATGGAAAAGATGTCCCTCAGTAAAGGGTCTTTAATATCAAGGGTGTTTTTGGAGTAACACAACAGCTGAGAAGAGACCAAATCTTCTCAAAGGTATCTAACCCTAACACTCTGAAAGTAGCTTCTCAGCTGGGTGGTTTATCATTTTGATGTTTCCCATTTGGGTATACTAAATCAAACCAGTGGGATAGTATATGGTATCTTGGCTCAGCCAGTCTCCTAGGCATGAAGGGCCTCTAGTGGCTGATGGTCTCATTATAATAAAAATAACTCCTAACTCAGGCTTTCAAAGTGTTAAAATATCAGGCATTTTAAGGTCACACTTTGCCTATAATCTTTTATATAGTCTTAATAAACAAAGAAGCCTTTGACAGAAGGTTACTATACCATAGGATGCTGATGCTATTCCACATGTGACAGTGATATGAAAGGTCAGAGGCTGAGTCATGCCATTTAAGGTAACCAAAGTCTTTTATATATATATGAGTCACCCTTATATATTCTTCCTGTATCCTTAACATCCCTAAACTGCCTTGGACTTAGAAGACCTTTCTTTCCAGAAATTTCAAAATAATGTGGTGGGTTGTGGTTTTGGTTTCATGGGGGGTTTTGGAGTTTGGTTGGGTTTTATTGATTTGTGAGTTTCGGGGGGGGGTGTGTGTGAGGGTTTTGGTTTTGTTTGTTTGTTCGTGTTTTGAGGCTTTTTGATTTTAAGAGTTGACAGACTCTTAATTGATTTAGCTTGGGAAAAACAGAGTAAGAAGACTTTCATTGCACTCTGCAGACGTAGCTAACAGACAGCTGATGGTAGCACATTATTTCAGTATAGCACAGAAAGGCAAGATGTAAGAAGTTTGAAGCTGAAGTCAGCAAAGGTTGAACTTGTAATAATACAACATTATGAGAAAAAACAATTAAGCATTTAAAGAGATAACAGAATTCCAAGTGGTGGAAAACAAGTTTCAACCTCTGTTGACTTTCCAAATTGACCTAAATCCATCATGTCAAGCAAAAGTTAGTTAGGTCCAAACGAAATATCACCAGGCAAAATCCTTAGATCTATATTTTTAGGACAGAAGAAACTAAGTGATCTTTTCTGGGCTAAGACATAATAAGCAAATGTTTCTTATTGTCTGAGAGATGAGATCAGTCATAGGAAGGGAGGAAGACAATGGGGAAAAATCGAAAACACGGAGGTCAAAAAGCAGATAAACTATGAGCTTATCTATGTAAGAAAGGCTTCAGGAGGTGATCTATCAGTACTGCATGGTAGACACTGTTACACGGTGGGAGAATAGCATTCACTTCCTTTTGAGACAACCCATAGGATTCATCATCTGAAGACAGAAAAGTGAGAAAGTCTGAGGTATGTGTCTTGTATGTCAAAGTGTAGAATTAGAGTTCATCTCTTTTCATTATTCTTGACATTAAGATAAGGGATGTAAGTGCAACCTTTCACACATGATGATCTTACTTGACAAGTGATCTGGGACAGCCTTTGGATAAGGATAAAGTGTATGAAGAAACAATACCCAAAGCCAAAAGAGTAACCAGCTCTGAGCTGCTAGACTCCGTCCGGGTAACCTTGTTTTAAATGTTCCCCCAGCTGCAAAAGGGTTTTTAGTTAAAAGGTGAAACTAATTTTAACCATAACTTTTTAGTTTTGATCAAATGTTTTGGCAGTCCAAATCAGGACTGCTTTTAAGAAGAGAAAAAATCTGTTGAGTGCAGTAACTGTTAATAAAAACCTGTGTAAGTTTTGCAGATGAATGGGGTATTTTGGTAGCCATTATGTGAAACCCTGAAGGTTTCACTACAATTCTCTTATTCATAAATACAGTTACTTCCCAAAAAGCCAAAAGCAAAATTACATGAAGGATTTGTATGCCTATAAATATTTAAATAAATTCTGGTTTTCTAATCTGGTAGCTCTGTCTGTCATGGCACTTTTGTCATTTCAGCGTAGATGTTTCTTTGGTACTTTTTTCCTACAGGTCTGCTGAATTAACAGTGACCTTTATGGAAAGAAAATGACTATCAGCGCTTTTAGTGGGAATGACAGTAACTGGCAGAGGAATAGGGAATATAAAACCCCTATACCTATTTCTGGGATTTTAAATGCTAATGGTTGCTATATGCACTATTACAGGAAGCAACTCTGGGCTATTTTCATCACCTGCAAACGCAAGGAAATGTATGTCCTGTAATAGTCTGTTTCCAGCGGAATTGACATTGAACTTTTAAATTGATTTAAAACCAAAAGGGACAGTTATCATGTTGTAGGTCACTGTCAGTCCTGGGTAGCTCAGGGTGGAAGCTGACTTTATAAACCAGCATAAAACGCACATTTGTCTACAAGATGTTGCACCGTGGATCAATACTATCCTTCCAAAACTGGGATTCATGTCACATCTGCTCAGCTCCTTAGTCATAATTACTAGGGAAGCTGAATGATAAGTCAGTAGTGCAGCAGCAAGTAAAATAGCAAACACCAAAGGAATCTGTAGCTACATCTCTGCGGCAGACCTAATGGCTAGAGTGTGGTCTTGAGCACACGAATGGGGTCTGACTATCACAAGTTTATATATTAGAATGTTCCACAGCACATTCAGCCTACAGCCCTAAGGCAGTGCCCAGGCATAGCCTTGAAAAAGGCATAGGGATGAGACTTAGCATGAAAGACCATATGCAGAAGATCATGTGGTTTCACTGACAGGATGGGAGTTTTGGAGTACAAATATCCTATCTAAATTAGAGATGTGATCTCCATGTTTGTGTGTGGTACATCACCACATGCTTAGTTACAGCTAACAGTATGTATGCCTTTTCCTCAGTATTATCCAAGATTATCCTGAGTGATGAATTCTCTAGAATTTATCACATATTGCCCTAATGCAAACAAAAAAAGGTTATGAAAGAGGATAATTTTCCCCCATTAGACTACTTGAAAGTATCAGCTGTGAAAATTGTGCAACATGTTTTTCCTGCCTCTGCCTTATGTCTTAAACCAGATAAGATTGAATCAATTTAAAAAAACAGATCAGAATGAGTGAAGGGAAAGCAGTAATTTCCACACATGGAAATAGGAGCAATAAAGACCATGGGCTCTTTATTGCAGAACTGACTATGCTGCATGATACTGAAAAGTATTCGGAACATAAAGAATACTAAGTGATTAACACCACCATACATGTTTTGAATCGCTCAGCTCAAAGGGAGGAAGAGAGATTAGCTTAAACATGAAATCTAGAGCACAACTGGTGTGACATACCACGTAGTCCACCCATTGTACACTGCATTTACAGA
>VXBA01004780.1:29720-59137 GCA_013399895.1 Serilophus lunatus | reverse complement strand
TTTTTTGCAGCCCTGACATGACCATCTTGCTTCTGGGCAAATGAGAAAGTATCCAGAGGGTTCCAAACAGAAAATACAGGCAGAGGTACAGAAACCGTGTGAGGATAGAAAAAAAAAAAAAAATTAGATTCATTTAACTAAGGAGAGATTGGGAGAAAATGCAATATTCTTCAGACATCTGAAAAAGGGGAAAACAAAAAATTTTTCTCTGTATTTGCAAGAAATGGAGTTGGGAATGGTGGGCTTATACTGCAGTAAATGTGACTGCAAGAAAAGCTTTAATATGCATTAGTAATATTCATCTGTGAATTGGATTGGCAGCAATCTGCAAAGAATAGTCTTGGTCATTGATTGTCTTCCTAATTGGAACAGGTTCTAGTTTAATGTTACCAACTACATCTCTCCCATAAAACAAAAGTTTGAAATGGGCTCTACAGATGTCAGATGGATAGTGTGAAGGCATTCATATTAGAAACATCACTACTAGCCTCCTTTAACCTTCATTTCACCCTTAGGAGTTATCTATAGCATTCCATATCCTAGACCGTGGAAAAAGATATCTGTATTTCTCAGAAACGTGACTCACCAGTTAAGACTAGAAGGGAAGACTTGGTAAAGAGTAGTATTCAACCAGGACTGCTCTTGTCTTGAAGTGAAGGGTGCTGTGACAGATAAGTGGTAGTCAGCCTTCCTTTCAGTCCCTGTTCTACAGGCTAAAATGCCCGTTTTTGTGATTTTCATGTACACATACATTTTCTGGAACCGGAAACTGAAGCTAGGCTGGATGTTCATTTAATTAGTCTCATAGAGATGAGGGGAAAAGGATATAAATTCATACTTGCTTTTGTAGTCAGCCTTTTTTGTTTGTTTGCTTATTTCCCTCCTACCCCCCTTTTCCTCCGTTGCTTTATAGTTTCCTGCTGAAATGTGATGTTTTTCTCACTGCAGTTTGTCTAAGATCTTAAAGCTTGGAGAACTCTGCTTAATAAAGTGTCTCTTTTTCACTGTCAAGGTTTCTGAAAATTGAACAAACTCACTGCATTTTTCCTTTACCCTGAAGTAAGGAAATATTGAAGCCACATAGCTGAAGTACATGATTCAAGATGGAGGTCAAATTTTATATCACACTTTGATAAAGAAGGTAAAAGATCTGTCCTTGTCATAGTTTTAAATCAGAATCATTTTATAACCTTATTAAAAACTAAGAAAAACAAAACAGTTGGGACAGTCTTCAAAGGCTCTACTGAAATTTCTATCCAGCAAAAAGCAAATAACTTTTGGCAAGTATTTCTTTATACATTTCCATGAGAAGATAAAAATCTTATTTATGTCTTTCAGCAGTACAAAAAACATGGACCATTTGTAGATGTAAATGTAGGGAAGTCTGGGAAACATGCAAAGTTTAATTCAGAGTAAATTAATGGAAGCACATTTTAATATCACTGATTCTTCTTCATATGTTGAGCAAAACCAAAGAATGGAACTGGCATAATTGTAATGCCCACTATTTCCAAAAGTGCTCCTGCAAGATGTCAGAACTTTTTTAGAATCAGGGCAAAGAGCTCATGATCTGCAATTGTTATTCCAGCTCCCGGACAACAAAATCAAATCCAAATCTGTTGAGGAATCTGGGTCATTGCTGGGTTTAACTAAAAAAAATAAAATAATCCCAATTGAAATAAAAACCTAAATATTTCATATACTCTAATTGTGTTTCATAGTTGCAGTGACTTCAAAGTAACTGAAGATTTGAAATTTGATGTGAATAGACAAATAAGTCATTGCAAGCCACAAAACCCTGCAGCAGGAGTGTATCAGCACAACCAAGTCCTTCTGGGTTCAGTTTCCCCTGAAGGAAGATTGTCCTTTCAAATAAAATTCAGACATGGATTTTTACAACAATTAGCAAAGTTCTTTAAGGAAAAAAAAAAGCAACTTTCATGAGAGCTGTAGATCAGCCTGCTAAGTGAGAGTATAATATCAGAAAGGAGTTTTGGGGTTTTCACACTGGCTTTTTTAGGATAAAGGGCAGGAACTGGTAAAAAAGCCTGCTCACACCAGTAGAAAAGGACTAACAGTAGTGATACCACCGATGACTGCACCTGTATGATTTGGGGACGTAACTGAATCACTAGGCAATGTAAAAAAAAATAAATTTCTTTCCTTTGCAAACTGATTGGCACTACAAAAATGCCTGTGAAAGGATAGTATTTTGCAAGACCAGGGTGATGAGGAATGTTAGAAACAGAAATTGGGAGGGAGTCGAGGCATAAAAAAGGTTGTGGTTCTCTTAGGAGGCCCGTTGCCATTGAAGGGCTTCAGAAGTATCAAGTGTTGCAATTCATAATGAAGGAGCATAGGGGAGAATTGCAACATGTGAAAGGGTTACAACAGCACATATATTCTACTTTTTAATTTTCCAGTTAATCCCCTTTAGTAACTGCCCTATCCTTTTAAATAGGTCAGATTTCAGAACCTTCTAGCAAATTTCCCCTGTTAATCTATCTTTTTTCTTTGATTGAATAATACAAGTTGAAGTAAGGCACTTACTAATTCTTCTAAATGCAACATAATGCATTACTAAAGCACACTGCATCTTATGTCATTAGCAGATAATAGCACCTTCATTATTTACCCTCTGTGGGGGTTTGAGGGGCTTTGGGTCTCGGGAGTGGGTTTGCGGGGGTCCTTGGGCTTTGGAAAGGGGGAGGGAGTGTGCAGAGCGCCCATTTGCCTTGTCTGGGTAAAATCCTGTTTCCCTTAAAAAGTGGGGGGCCTGAGATCGAGGCAGCCCTCTCCCAGAAAAGGCAGGGCGGTTGCCCCCAGCCATCCCCTGTGGTTTTCTCCAGGCCGGACAGGGACCGAGATGGCCCTCGCTCCCACCTGCTCTCCCTGGGGCTGGCAGCAGCAGGAGGGCACAGGAACAAAGCCGCAGCGAGGCTGGGGCTGGCCCAGTACTTACCACATGCAGTGTCGCACCAAGCGCCAGCTCCGAGCAGAGCCGCGGCATGAAGCGGGGACTGGCCAAGGGTGTTCTGCTCTCCCCGGTCGGGGCAGCAGCCGGTGCCGGCACTGGTCCCCACGGGCCAGGGAGGCGGCGGTGCACTGCGATGCCGATTCGCAGCCACCAGTGTGCAGCCCCGGGGCCGCCTCCAGCTGCATGTGGTGCACGGTGGTCCCTCAGTCCCGGTGCAGACGGCAGCCCAGGAGCACGGCCACGGGGGAGCCCCGGCATGCCTGTGGGGGGCGGCGGGGCGGCGCAATAGGTGCGGTCCCGCTGGCTCCCAGCTTGCAGGCAGAGACACACTGTGGGAGCTGCCACGAGACCCCGGTGCATCTGCAGTCGGGAACCTGAGCGCGGCAGCTGCTTGTGGACAGCGGCAGGGGTCCAGCGCTGGCACCGTGCTAGCGATGGCCATGCAGAGGGGCAGCAGTCACTCTGCGGCATCCCCGAAATGCCTGTGACCATGAAAACAAAGATGGCGCCTCAAGCCCCGAGCATGCGGTCTTCATCAGGAACCACCATTGCGCATGGAGTGAAAATGCCAGAAAAGAGGCGGGGCTTGGCACCGCTGGCCAATAGGGAGACAGCTTAGCCCGGAAGAAAACAGCGAGATTTGCGCGAGAGCTAGAGGGCTTAAAATGCCAAGTACAGAAGCCCTGCCCTCTCTTTGGCTTCCGGTCCAGGGGCGAAGCACACAGCTCCTTTCCTCCTCGGTGTCAGGCCCTGCGGCATGACTCCACCCATTCCTTTCTGCACTGAGGCGATTTCCAGCTTGAAAGCGAGTAGCCACTTCCCAAAGGGGTCGTGGGAAGGGGTTGCTTTTCACTTCTTCTTGTGTTTTGCAGGAAACCTCGAGGGCCAGGAGTGATATCCTCAGAGAGGGAGGGAGAGAGACGGCTTCCCTACCCCTCCCACTGTTTTCTCAGCTAGTCACCTAGCTGGCAGAGCAGTTCCCTTTTTGGTTTTGTCCCTTTTTTCGCTTTTGTGTTTTTTGCATGTCAAGTGTTCTTCTGGGTAAATTTTGGGTCCCCGTGGGTTGTCCCTCCTTCCCTATTTTAAACTATTTTAAATAGTAATGAACTATTCCCATGCTGCTAATTTTGTTCAGTTTTCTGTCATCTTTATTGTACATGCCCCATAGACGATAAAAAGTAGTTCTAACCACCACATCCTCTTAAGACCATTCAGATTGACTGTTTCCCTAGCAAAGATTTTTGTACCATAGTGGAGCAGCCTTATGGACACAACCCTTTGACATCTCTTGATTGGGACCTAAATTATTATGCATGTACAAGTAGAGCATAATAGTGAACTAGCTAACAAAATAATGGCATCAATGTGAAACCTAAGTTTCTAGAATAATTTGTTAGTTTCTTCTCTTCCCTGATTTGTTTATTGCATGTAGACACCATGCTTTGTGATTTATAAAATTCAGTGAGATACCCCTTTTCTCTTCCCCTCGCTCTTAGTCTTCCCTGTCTTTGAAATAAACATTGGTCTACCTGATAGCCCTGAGTTAACAAAAAGGAAGGGCCAAAACACCAAATCCTGATGTAGATATTCAGTATGAAAGAGCAAATTATTTATATGTGACTTTTTATGAGGTGAACTGGAAGTAAGACATCAGACAAATGCTTCCAGGCATGACAGCTACTACTCAAACCACTGCTATCCTGAAGATTAGGTAACTTCCTGAAATGGCAACAAGATCTTCTTTGTGACTTGTTCTTGCAGGAGAACCACAAAACATAGAGAGCTGATCAGGTGGTGGCACAGAGCGCGGCATGGTCAAGTGGGAAGGGGCCCACCTTCTGTGACTGGATTCTTGATGGTCTCTGCATGTATTCAATTTCTCATCTTGGGGAAATACCCATTAGAAACACATAAACTTTCATTTCACTCTATAAGCATATCAAAGTTGTCCTCAATAGCACAACTGGCATTTTTGTGAGGAAGTCCTAAGAACAGCAAAAATAAATGCCAAGCATTCCCCTGTAACACTGTGGGAATGTAAACTCCTGTCCATGGAACTCTGAATGTTCACAAGCTGTAAAATAATATTTGGACCATATATTGTGTATGGTAAAAAAAAACAAAACAACAAAGCCCTTCATAACTGAGTGTTACACAAAAACGTTACTTTAAAGTAACACACTTTCCTTAGACACTGACCTTTGGCTACATTTCATCTGCATACAGCTTCCAGACCTCTTCTCCTTGGGCTCTCCTGCTGACTACTGCTTCTTGTGTTTGCTTGGCAGGTGCTCCCCTCTAATCTCTCTGCCTCTTTCATCTAGTAGCCCCTGTAGCATACTCCAGCAACTCTCCAAAATATTTACTTCTGCACCATGTGGAATACAAAGGTGGCACTGTACTCTACCTGAACAGCAGTCTGTCCTGAGACCGCTAAGCTCTGCAAAAGAAAGAGTTGTGAGCAGTTCTGAATAAGATTTCCAGCTAGAGAGGACACTTGAAGGCTGCATGTAGTTGGTCCTCTCCTAGCTTGTGATCAAGAGGTTTAAATCATTTAAGGGCTTGCTGAAAAAGGAAAAAGAAAAAAATAAAATAAAAATTTAGCTGTAGGTTATCTGCTGCTTTTTTCACTTGTGAAGACAACATATGCATCATGATGTAAGACTGCCACGATAAACAGTGATATTTGATATTCTAGTGCATTGAAACAAAAGGAAGAAAAGTCTGAATGAACAGAGGTGGCTTTTCTTAAAGCCATAGAATTGTTTTACTGTTATGTTAATTTGGATTATATTGATAAGACTCTTTCTAAGAACTGGCTTTGGAGATGTTGAAGCCTTTTGCAGAGTCACATAACTGGATATCAGGTGATATGTCACCTGTCTTTATTCCAGAAGAAAATGTGACTCTCCTTAGAGACATTTTACGCTGTCATTGTAAATATAAGAACCACTTAAAGAAAGAACAATGCTTATAAGAAAACAAACCTTAACTCTGTGATGTGTGATTTGATTTAAACTGGATCCAGAATATGTCTTTTGATTGTTATCTGTGTATTATGTTGTCCATTGTTTTTATGTGGATTCTATGTTTTATGTACTGTCTTAATAATGTATTGTTAACTTTGTTATTGTTATGGTATAATACATCTATATATTGAGATATATCAATATATATTATATAATTAATATACTATTAATATATAATAATATAATACCACATGATAACTTATAATAATAGTATATAATAATATCTTAGCACATTTGCATAATGTGTTAAGACCACATAATGATAATAATAATAATGATAATAATAATAATGATAATAATAATAATAATAAAAATAATATAACTTTAGCACATTTGCATAATGTGTTAATAAGTAGTTTTGGTTTAATATTGTATTGTTTTATGTGTTGTTAAGCTTGTTATTGTTAGGGTACCATACAGATATATATAGATAAGTGATATTGTTAGTTATTGATAGGTTATCAATTGATGTTCAGTTGTTTGATAATTATTGTTAATGAGGCTAAGTGCTTAACTTATTTAAGAGAGGGGAAAAAAGGCCCTTCTCTTAGATAACTGATGTACTTGCTTTGAAACATCTGAGCAGGTATTTTAAGAGCAAGAACCCCTGGGGAATATCCCCAGGAGATATAATCTTATCTCTCTTGGGAAGAAACACCGATCCCTAGAGTGATAAGAGAACTATTGACTTATTTGATTGACTTTTATTGCTTTTTCGAATACACCATCAAGAGTTTTCACAAGCGTCATTCCAGCTATAGCTGCTGGTCATGCTTTGACCACGCTAGACAAGCTGGGTTGTTGGCTTGCGAAAAACGTAAATGCTACTAGCTTAGCATTGATTTGGTTGCTGATTTAGATGCGGTTAGAACTGCTACTTTGCAAAATAGAGCTGCAGTAGATTTCTTGCTTTTAGCACAAGGTCTTGGTTGTGAAGAATTCGAAGGATTATGCTGCATGAATCTAGGTGACCACGCTGAGAGTATTCATGCAAGCATTCAGAAGCTTAGAGAATTGAGTCAGCAGCTGAAGAAGTATGAAGAGGTTGATTTGGGTGGTATGTTTTCATGGTTGCATCGATTTGGTATTAGATCGTGGTTTAAAAGATTGTTAATGATAGGCATACTTGTATTTGTAGTCTTCATCTTGATTCTACGCTGTGTTCCTTGCATATTGGGTTGTGTAAAGCATACGATTGATAAGAGCGTTAACCGTGTTATGGCATTGCAAGTGAACATGGCTATGGCCCTCCATTTAACTAATAAAGGAGGGAGAGATGTAGGGAAATGTCAGTGAATGTTTTTTTGTAAGCAGTAGGTGACAGGTGGAATCTAGGACCCAGGAGCTTAAGAAGGAGCTGAACTGAAAGTGAAAGGACTGACCGTGCCATGTAAGGAAGATGCTTGTACAACACGGCAGTGTCTGATTGGACGAGAGAGAAGTGATAGGAGAATTGCTTCTCAGTGGTTAGAAAAGTATAAACTATATGTAGACTATAAAAAAGTATTCTTGTAAACAATAAACAAATTTCTCCTTTGACACTACATCTGTGTGGTCGTGTGTCTTTGAGGGGACCCAGGAAGCCACATTCTAATTATGACTGAACTATTTTATATGATAGATGACATACTTTGGTAGAAGAAATGAAAAAGCTTGATTTGGAGACTTGTTTCACTAAGTCTGCTTACAATAAGAGACAATTGCCCAAATAGTCTTTTTATCAGAAAAGTCAGAGAAAGACTTGAATTTATCCATGTCTTTCTTGTCTAACTTCACAACAACATAAATTAATGAAATATATTTTTCTGTTAAATTAATGGTTCACAATGCAAGTTGTCTAATGCACAGAAGGAGCAATATAAAGAAGAAGTACTACTAGCCTGGCACTTGAAGATTCATCCTCTTGTTTTGCTATACACTTCCTTTCTGCAATGAGGTAAGTCATATTCACTCTTGTTCTTGCATAAAAAATAAAAACAAATTAATGTAGCCTTGCTGTCTTTGGTGTTGGTTGTTAATTTTTTTGGTTGGTTGATTGTGTTTCTTTGGTTTTGCTTTTTTTTTTTTTAATATTAAAATAGAGCAAAATGCATGAACTGCTGAGGACATATCAAAATATGCAGTTCAAAACATGAATGTAGTGCTTGCAGCTGAGAAATATTACTACTCAGGCTTTAAGTGATTTTCCATATGGAAGAAATAAGATCTCCCTCTCATTACTGTGCCATGAGACCACTGAAATTCACACCACATCTACCATCTTAAAAATGGTTTTGTAGAAAAATCCTTATCTGTTGTTGCAGTATGGATAGAAAAATGCATGTTCTTAGCAATTTCTCCTGCAATAACAGAAGATGCTGCCACCTTACAGAATATATATCCTACTGTATGCCTTAAATTAAAAGAAAAAAAAATTAAGAAAATTAGAAGGAATAGGAACATTGAAATAGAGAGGAAGCATATTCAAAATGAAGAGAAAAAAACCTGCTCTTTTGGGAAAACAAGTGTGCTGTGTTAGCATTATCTCTCTGGGAAGTCCAAACTGTGGTTTAGGATTTGAATTTTGTCTTTACTCATCACATTGCTCTTCTCACCTGTACCATTCACTTTCTGTCTCTAATAACTTTGATGCTGGTCATCAGCAAAAAGGTATCAAATTAAATAATTTACATATTTGGTTTTGGTCTTATAAGAAATCTAATCCTCTGTTCATGATCAGATAAAATATAAACTCTCATCTGAACTTTAAGAAGCAAATCTTAATTCTACAGTCATTATAGAATGCATGATTTTATATAATGATTGCTTAGTCTAAGTCAACTACACCTGGATATAATATGAAGTACATTTCTGTATAATTTTTGGCGGTTTTAAGATGAATACCATAGGGGCTAGATTAGGCTTCATGGGGAGAAAAATAATTTTTAATTTTTATATTCAATTGTGATTTTCAAGGAAAAACCAACGTGCATTGCATCAGCTGTTTTTCATCCTAGCAACTCAGAACAAGAGGGAGCTCATTTTGATGATGCCTGCTGGTAAAAAAGAAGACTGTTGAAGGAAAAAGAACTGTTGAAGCCTATCTGAAAAGTCCAGACAAATGAACATAAATCTCAGACTGAAAGACAATCTTCTCTTGGCAGCTTCCAACAAGCAGTACAAAAATGAAATCTGGTCCTTAAGTCTGTTAATTTAAATCCTATTCAGGACCATACTTTTGTCTTCTTTTCTAATTTTTGAACACATGATATTGCCAAAGGATTTTTTAAAAATTAGGACATTTGAACAACACCTTTTAATAAAACTTCCACAATTGCCAAACTCCAAATGAAAGAAATCAAAAACATTTTAATTAGAAGGTTACATTAAACACCCTTGAGCACTCCCATCACGAACAGCAGCAATAATGTGAAGAAGCCGTGAACAAGGTAAGAGGCAGAATGAGACCACTTGAATTGAAACAAAAACCTCAATGTAATGCTGTTTCTTCCCTGAAAAGATAAGCTTGTGCAAAGGCAGTGCATCAACATCTGTAATATGGAAATATCTTTTGAAGCACTGAGCAAACCAAGACTCCTCACCTGAGAGAAAGGTGTCCTAAACAGAGTGACGGGTGTTCCTGTGATCCAGAGAGATATGGACAAGCTTGAGAATTAGTTCCATGTGAACCAAATTAGGTAAAACAATGTGCTATGCCTGGGTCATGTTTCAATACAGGCTGGGAGAAGAAGGGATTGAGGCCACCTCTGCAGAAAAGGATTTTGGGGATACTGCTGGACAAAAAACTAGACATCATCTAGCAATATGCACTTGCAGCCTAGAACGTCAACTCCGTCTTAGGCTTCACAAAAGCAGCATGGCCAGCAGGTCAAGGTTTCATCAAAAGAGTATGAACAGCAGGTAGAAGGAGGTGATTTTTTTCCCTCTACTCTGCTCTCATAACACCCCACCCAGAGTGCTGCATCCAGTACAGGAAGAACATGGAGTTGTTGGGGCAAATCCATAGGAGGTCACAGAGTTGACTAGAGAGAAGAAGCATCTCTCCTGCAAGGAAAGGCCAAGAGTGCTGGGATTGTTCATCCTGGAGAAGAGAATGCTTGAAAGAGGCCTTATTACAGACTTTCAATATTTAAAGGAGGCTGATAAGAAAGATTTGAACTCATATTTCAGTAAAACCTACTGTGATAGGGAAAAGATAGAAAGGTATTAGATGCCCCATCCCTGAAGTGTTAAGAGCCAGGTTGGACTGGACTCTAAATAACCTGATCTATTTGAGGATGTCTCTGCTCATTGGAGAGGCTTGGACTATATGACCTTTAAAGGTCCCTTTGAACTCAAATCATTCTATGATTCTGTGATTACTACTACTACTATTATCCTGCCACAGCAAATAAAAAATATACCGTTGGATCAGATTCAACATCATCATCTATAGATTAGTAAATCCTGATGCTTCACAGTCTGAAAGAAAGACACTGCCTGTGCTGTTCCCAGCCATCCTGGGGAGATCCTCTCAACAATATTATTTAAAAAAATTTTCCTGTCTGACCATCCAGGAGCCACTCCAACAGTCATACTTCCACACCAGGGACGTTAACTACTATGAGCAAAACCCCTTTTCAGCAGGTGGCTTTAGTGAGATGATGGATGCCCTACTTGACTTCCTACACACAGCACATTCACACAGTCAGACAAGGTTTCCTCACCAGCTTGACCCTTGATTAGCCATAGCAGAGTCTCACGTGTCCGGATCCTTGAAGTAATTTAATCATGGCGCAACAACAGAATAACAGCTCAAACTGGTGGCTCCAAAGAAGAACACTGAACAAAAGACCCCTTGGGTTTTTATGGCTTAACAGTCTAAGCATGTGACTGTCTGGGGTCATTGGCTCCGGCTTTGCCTCTGAGTGTCCAAACCCCTGGTTGATGCCACAAGTTCCCTTGCCCTTTGTTGTGCAAATGGTCAACACCAGTTCATGGCTTCTTGCCTTGGGCTCCTGCTGCCCAGAGTTCAACATGCAGCTGCTTACCAAGTTACCTGCGCTAAATGTATTCCTTAACAGCCAACATGGCAATATTGATGGTAGAATAAAACCAGTTCAGAGCTAGATTTGTACTTCACTCACAGTTAAATTCAACGGTTTCAAACCTCCAGGTTTGAATACTCATCCTTGAGAATAAAGAGTGCTGCTTTTTGTAAGTATCATTCTGCTGCCCAGACTACTACTTAGTTTTTTGGTGGCTGGTAGCTAGGCTTTTGGAAGAAGTCAACAGATAAACTAGTTTTGGGACATATACTCTCCCTGTTAGGTGCTGCTGGTCATTAAAAAATCTGCTTCACTCTTCACGCAACCTCATTTAGATTCTAGAAATTCTTATACCTAGTACCTTTAAAATGTGTTAAATACAATCTCATCATGTCTTGAATTTTTCTTAATATTATCATAACAGTCAACAAATAGTTGATTATGTTATTGCACTTAGCCTGTAACAGTAAAAACAATCAAGCTATTCTGGAACAATCGCTAATACCGCGCGTATATTTCTCTCTGTGCTTCCCTCATTATACCTAGTCTATTCAAAAGAATAGAAGGCTTATTTTACCATGTTTATTTTCATTCAGGGTACATACTAATACTGTGAAAACAAACATCATCTCTTCTTAAAGATTATGACTCACTCCTGCGTCAAAAGAAGGAAAAACTCATGTATTAGCACATTCTGAGAAACAAAGAACTTCAGAAATTGTGACTAGGATTAGGTTCTACCCAAAAATGTTTTTCTTTATTCTCCAAGCTCCGCTTGCCTGAAGAAAACATTACAACACTTCCTTTTTTCTTCAAAGTTGTCATCTTAGATGTAATCCAATTTACCTGAGACTACACACTAGTATGCTGCTAAAGAAATCACAAAAACCCCACCCACTTTCTATAGCTGACCCTCTCCTATGGCTTTTTTCTCCAGAGAGAAACATAGAAACCATCCTCCAACTTACCTTCTCAACAGCTCTTTATATGCCTTCTTTTCATGCATGTTACTAAGGCGCTAATTGGAAAACATTAATTGTGCTACTTGACAAACACATAAATTGGCTTTATATATGGGCTGTATATAGAGTTACTACGCTTGAGGCATGCTGGTAGGTATGTTATTGTTAGACATTATAACTGCTCTATATCTAAATAAAACTATTTATCCCTTACTAAATAAACTTACTTTAATAAAAGTCAAATGACAAGTCTGTACATTTCAGCAGGCAACCAGCAGAAAACCACAAGTGAGCCTAGGAAGCCCGGGAAAGTATCTGCCAATATCATGTGGCAATTGACCAAGCATGCCTAAATTTGAATCTTTAATACTTGCATAAAAGGTTCCTTGACTCAGATTGTGTTGCTGTAGTTAAGAGACTAGAATGGGCAGGAGGCCTGCACGGATAAACAAGCAATTCCTGTCAAAACTCAGACATAAACAGAAGAGGTGGAAAGAGGGATAGGCCATCTGCTATGAATATAGGGATATTATCAGAGTAGGTAGAAATGAAACTAAGAAAGCCAAGACCCATTTGGAATTAAATCTGGTCAAGAATATCAAGGATAACAAGAAGGGTTCCTACAAATAGAATCATAGAATGGTTTAGGTTAGAAGAGATCTTAAAGATCATCTAGTTCCAACATTCCTGCCATGGGCAAAGATATCTTCCACCAGATCTGGCTGATCAAATCCCCATCCATCTTAGTCTTGAACACTTCTCTGGGCAACCTGTTCCAGTGTTCCTTCACAGAAAAGAATTTTTTCCTATATGTGAAATCTAAGCCTGTCCTCTTTGAGTTTAAAGCTATTTTTCTGTCACTATACGCCCTTGTAAAATGCTCTCTCCATCTTTCTTTTATGTTCCCTTCAGGTACTGGAAGTTAACAATCAGGTCACCTCAACAGCTTCTCTCCTCCAAGCTGAATGACTCCAACTCTCTAGCCCCTTCCTTGTAGGAGAGGTGCTCCATCCCTGTAAGCTCGGTGGCCCTCCTTTGGATTCATTCAGTAGATCAATGACCTTCCTGTGCTGGGGATCCCAGAGCTGAATGCAGTGTTCTAGGTCAGATCTCGCCAGAGCAGAGTAGAATCACCTCCCTCAACCTGCTGGCCACACCAGTTCTGATACAGCTCTGAATAAAATTGGCTTCCTGGGCTGCAAGTCCACATTGCTTGATCATGTCCAGCCTCTCACCTACCAGCACTCCAAGTTCTTCTCACCAGGGCTCCTTTCAATTAGTCAATCCCCCAGCCTGGATTAACACCAAGGGTTGCCCCGACACAAGTGCAGCACCTTGCACTTGATCTTATTAAACCTCATGAGATTCCTATTGGCCCACTTCTCCAGCTTGCCTCAATGCCATCCCATCATTCAGGTATGTCAGCAGTATCACTCAGCTTGGGGAAGTCAGAAAATTTTCTGAGGGTGCACTTGATCCCTTCATGTCATTAATGAAGATATTAAACAATAGTGGTCCCAACATGGAGTCCTGAGGGACACCACTTGTCACTGCTGTCCATTGGGACTCTGAGCCATTGACCACTACCCTCCAGAAGTGACCTTCCAACCGCGTACTTATCTGTCTAACAGTACACCAACCAAATTCATCTCTCTCCAATTCAGAGAGAATGTAGGAGACTATGTCAATGCTTTACAGAAATCCAAGACATCCATAGGCCTTCCCTTGTCCACTGATGTAGCCACTCCATCATAGAAGACCACTAGGTTGTTCAGACAGAACTTACCCTCGGTGAAGCCGTGCTGGCTGTCCTGAATCACCTTCTTGTCCTTCATGTGCCTTAGCCCACTTCTAGGAAAATCGGTTCCATGATCTTCACGGACACAGAGGAGAAGCTGGCAGGTTCCTAAAGTCCTCCTTTATACATTTTTAAAGATGAGGATAATGTGTCCCATTTGCCAGTCACGTGGGACTGCACATGATTGCCATGACTTTTCAAATGTCATGGAGAGTGACTTGGCAACTCCATCAGCCAACTCCTTCAGGAGTCTGGGATGCATCTTATCAGGTCACATAGTCTTATGTCCATTCAGGTTCCACAAATGGTCACAAATTTGATCTTTACTTCCAATGGGAGGGACTTTGCTTCCCTAAGCCTGCATCCTACAGTCCATCTAATCGAGAAATGTGGGGAGAGAGGTTGCCATTCAGACTGAGGCAAAAAATGTTAAGTACCCTAGCCTTCTCTTAATCTGTTTTTATCGGTTTTACAGCCTTGTTTAACAGGGGATAGTACGGCTCCTTTGACCTTTCTTTTCTGGTTAACATACCTATAGAAGCCCTTCTTGTTATTCTTTGAATTCCTTGATAAATTCAGCTCCAGCTGCATCCTGATCTTCTTGACCCCATCCCTACATAACCATACTTTTTCTCTATATTCTTCCCAGATTACTTGTTCTAGCTTCAACTACCCTTCCGTTTGTTTCTTTCCCTGGCTCTTTCCCTGTTTTTCCAGTAAGTCTATCCTCAGACATGATGGTTTTTTGCCTTCCTTGCCTGATTTCTTGCTCCTGGGGATTACTAACTCTTGCATTCCATGGAAGAATTCCGTGAAGATCTGCCAGCTCTGTTCTACTCCTTTGATCCAAGGGCAGTCTCCCAGGGGATTGCACTGACTCTTTCTTTGAGGACCTGGAAGTCTGTCTGTCTTTCTAAAATTTAGGGGCCAAACTTTACTCCTTAGATGATCCATATCCCTCAGGACTGCAGACTCCATCAGTGCATGATCATTGCTGCTCAGGCTGCCTCCAATCTTTATATCCTCAATTAGCTCATCTACATTTGTGACCAACAAATCCAGTAATGCATCCCCACTGGTAGGGCTGTCTATTACTTGACTCAAAAGTCTCCTATCTTTCCTACAGCTCACCATGTTACTTTTCCAGAAGGTATTGGGGCAGTTGAAGTCCCCTGGAAGGACCAGGGCCTGTAACCACAATGTTTTCTGTAGCTGGAGCAAGAAGGCTTCATCAATAGACTCCTCTTGGCCAAGCAGCCTGTAGTAGACACCAGCCACGAGGTTTCCTTTGTTGTCTCAGTCTCTGATTCTTACCACAGGCTTTTGACATGGCTGTTCTTCAGAAAAAACTCTTCCCATTCAATGCAACTCTTGATGTAGACGGCAACCTTCCCATCTCTGCTTCCTCACCTGTCTTTCTGAACAGTCCTCAGACATTGATAGTCACACTCCAGTTGTGGGATTCATCCTACCAAGTTTCAGTAATGGCAGCAAGGTCATAGCTTTCTAGCAACACAGTGGCTTCCAACTCATTCTCTTTGTTGTCCATGCTGTGTTCATTGGTGTAAAGGCATCTCACCTAGGCTGTTGGCCATGTCACCTTCCTAGAAAAGAATCCTTTTGAGATATTTCCCTGATGTTTCCTTGTTGGCTTCTGTTACCTCAGGAGCCCCTGGCTTGTCTCCATAAGATGCAAGTATGCTCCAGCATGGCCAGCATATTTCAATCACTGATAGAGGACCTTTGCTATCATCCTGTCCCTCTAACCTTTGCATGTCATCCCAGTATGCTGGGGAGAAGCCTGACATTGTCCTACCGTCCTCACATCTGGTTTAAAGCTTAATTGTATTAAGCCCGTTTTATTCCTTATTTTTGTGGAACAGCAAGCTGCTGGACATCACTTGCAGCCATGCAAAGTAGGGGCATTGCTATTAACAGGAGGGTGGCTGGCTGCTGCAAAATGCTCTTTATGCTATTAGGCCTTTGTCACTTCCAATTGTAATAAATAGAAGATAAAATTGGGAAGGAAAGACCTGAGTAAACAAGCTGGAAAATGTTATTTTAAAATGCAGATATTAAACAATGTGAAGCCTGATAAGGAAAAAGCTGTACTATTTATATTAGTGCATATCTTGCAATAACAGGTTCTCATGTCAGTGTCTAAATGTTTACCTGCTAAAAATAGTCTCTCTTCTGCCTTAACTTTCTTATAACACAAAGGATGTTTTCTTTAATTTTCCCTTTCCTCTTCTGCCACTGGCGTGGCAGAAAGCTTCCTTCACAGGTGTGCCATCTGGACTGTCTCTGTCTTGGCTGCATCAGGTGCATATGGAGGGAAAGAAAGCAGTGGCAGTTCCCAGGGGGTCCTGGCCAGTGAGGACTACTCTACTCATGCTCCCAGGAAAGATGAACTTCTCAGTGGGTCTGTCACATTGGGATCAGTTGAAGTTTCTTCAAAATGGCATCATTTTTGCTGCTAAGTTTTGAATCAAATAAAAGAAATAAAAATCAGGATTCTTGAGCTTTGATTAATGTTTGTATGAGGCAAAACATTGGATTGAATAGCTTACCAAAACTGGACACACAGAAGTAGATGTTTGTTGTTCAGACATCATTCTCATTTATAATCCACCACAACAAGCAGAACTGCACATGTCAAACTGTGATTATCTTCCCAGACAGTACCCGTTTAATAACATGTGTTAAAGCTGCTCTGTGTTTTGATGAGCAGGTAATTGCAAGTGTATGTTAATGTTTTCCAAAGTGCTAGAGAACACAGGTGAAAAAAATCTCCTTAAGGTGATTGAGCGTAGGG
This sequence comes from Serilophus lunatus, assembly GCA_013399895.1. Classification (NCBI taxonomy): domain Eukaryota; kingdom Metazoa; phylum Chordata; class Aves; order Passeriformes; family Eurylaimidae; genus Serilophus; species Serilophus lunatus. The sequence continues at coordinate 42,529 of VXBA01004780.1, read as the reverse complement.
ATAGTTGTGACTGCTATGATTGTATTGTGCATAGATTAAAAGGTAATCCTTTGTCAATGCCACATACTCCAGTTTCCCATGGAGAACAAAGACAAGGGATCTTTAAATCCACTGTTCCTCTCTGGAGGAGGTGTCCAGAAAACTACTTCTGCTCCTTTCCCCAGCTCATCTTGTCCAGACTCTGGAGAAGCCTAACCAGCACACCGCACCCATGTACCAACCAGGGTCTGTTTAGCAACAGCTGAATATTCTTTCCCCCTCTTACATAAAGCCAACTATTTTTTTCACAGGTTCACCCTACAATAACTAGTTTAGTACTGCTGGATACTTCAGTACTTCTGAATACCGAGTCAGTTGGCAAGGTGGCAGTAGCAGCAGCACAACGAAGGTCAGGGGTGAGTATCAGATCAGGCTGAGGCAATGCAGTTGCTGCTCATTACACTCACTGAGAGAATTTAAATAATACGTCCACTTGATGGGGGCCCAAGATGCCAAAACTCACCAAAAAAATGCAGTGACCCAGCCAGATCTCCCAGAAAATCATGCTGCTATCCAGATTTCAGGCTGTAGGGAATGCCTAAGCCTCTCAGTGGATAATAGCAGGCAGTTGCATCAGGTGTGATGAGGTGGATGACCTCCTCAGTCTGGAAGCAGCTACTAAATGAAGTAGAAAGGTTGGGAAGCATTAGAGAATCACAGAGGGGGATGAACTAGTGGAACCATGCTCTGGCCTCTCTGAGACAGAAGTAGCAAACAGAAATAATTTAGGATCAAGGGAATCCTCTAATTACCACCCAGCCAGGAGCAGATACCAGTTGTGAAGCAAGAGGTGTGTGATGAGTAGTCCATACTCATACCTCACTCCCCAAGCTGCCTCTGCACAATAGGTATGAGGGTTTGCATGAGGAAGACCAGCCTAAGGATGAAGTGGATGAATGTTTGATCACACCAGAGGTCACCACAATCAGTCTACCCATCAAATTACAACCTCTTCCAAGAGGCAGAAAAGACATGTTTTAGCTGTAGGAAATTCCAGGCTAAAGGGAACAGAGGACCCAGCATGCCAGCTGGGCCCAACCCATAGGGAGGCCTGCTGCCTCCCAGGGGCCTGGGTTAAGGATGCCACCAGGAAACCTCCAAGCCTGGTGAGGCCCATGGACTTGTTACTAATCTTCCATATAGGGGGGGAAAAAGTGATAATGAGGGTGATGAAAAAGAATTTCAGGACCTTAGGGCATTTTGTAAGAGAATCTGGGGTATGAGTAATTTTTTTCTCTGTATTTCCAGTAGAAAGCAACAATATTGAAAGAAACAGACAGCCAGAGTGTATTAATACATGGCTCCATAGCTGTTGTCACCACTAAGATTTTGGGGGTTTTGACAATAGAATGGCCTATGCAGCACCAGGCAAGTTGGCATCAGACAGCAGCCACTTTTCTCAATGAGAAAGAAGAGTCTTTGCCCAGGAAAAAGTGATACTCATTGGCAGAGCTTTAAACTGGATATGATGGGGGTGGGCAGCAATATCAGGCTGGTTTCTTGCAAACTGTGGGATAATGTGGAAAAGTTAGAGGGGCAGGGTACTTGTGAAGGCCCTCTGCAGGCAAGTCTGAGATGTACTCGCCATATTGGAGCTTATTTGCAATCTTAAGGAGCTAGGAACTCCTGAGATAATAGGAGCCAATAGGGAAACATAAGGGAAACACTCCAATAGCAAAAGAAGGCTTAAGAGGGAATACTTTGATCAAGCACAAGCAGCCAAAGATGCAGCCACTAGACAGGACTATGGGGCATTCCTTTGAGTACCCCCCTAGTGGGGTATTGTTACTACCAAATACTTCTTTAAGTGCCTGTACACCAATGCACACAGTATGGGAAACAAACAGCAGGAACCAGAGATCTGTGTGAAGTCACAGGGCTTTAAGCTAATTGCAATTACTTGGACATGGTGGGATAGCTCACATGACTGGGATGTTGTCATGAGGTGCTACAGGCTGTTTGGGAGAGATAGATCAGAGAGGTACCGTGCTGGAGTTGCCCTCTCTGTGAGACAACATTTAAAATGTATAAAGCTATGTCTTGGCAAGGATAATAAATGAATCCAGAGGTATGGGATAGGATAAAAGGACAGATTAGTAAGGGCGACACTATTGTGGGTGTTTGCTACAGGCCACCTAGTCAGGAGGAGGAAGCAGATGAGGCCTTCCACAAGCAGATGGAAGCAGTCTTGCAAATACAGGAGGCACTGGTTCTTGTCAGGGGCTTCAACTATCCTGACATCTGCTGGAGAAGCTACACATCAAAGCATAAACAGCACTGGAGGTTCCTGGAAAGAACTGATGACAACTTCTTGTCACAGATAGAAGAGAATCTCACAAAGAATTGCATGCTCCTTGACCTCATACTAACAAACCAGGAAGATGTTCTTGAAGATGTGAAGGTTGGGGGCAGCCTTGGCTGTAGTGAGCACAAGATTTTAGAGTTCAGTATTGAACAGATAACAGGACAGCGAGCAAAATTACGACCACGGACTTCAGGAAAACTAACTTTATCCCCCTTACAGATCTTCCTAGAAGAATCTCATGGGAACAGGCCCTGCAGGGAAGAAGAGCTGTAAGCAATTGTTAAAGTGTAATGACTTAATTGTAGAAGCACCAAGGCACTATGCTGAAGCCAGGGTTTGAGGCCAATCAAAGGCAAATCCTGCAAGACAGGATGGTATCTTTTATCATAGTAATTGTTGTGCCTTACTCAACTCTGCTCAGCTGTAAAACACTGGCTTAACTGCGCTGACATGAGAGGTAGTTATCATCATGATTGTTGATATGAGTAGTTATCATCTCATAGGTGTAATAAACCATCAAAGGTGCGTGAAGCACTTCCAGGTTTACTTTTGGAAGCCTTCCACCAGAGAACTGAAAGCTCCTCCCGGCCAGGGGAGGTACTAGGCATTCTCACCTGGCCTGGTATACTAACACATGGTATACTAACACATCGGACTTTTTGTTTCATGGGCTTCTTCCCTACGGATCAAGACCCTCAGTTTGACCAACAATGCAACAATCAAGATTGTAGAACCATGGGCCATGATTATGAATCTTTCTATTCTTATCCTTCCTTTCTATTCCTTATTTTTTTTCCCTTTTACATTGCTCTCATATTGCCATATCACTATAGATAATAATAACCAAAATGGCTACATACTTCCTTTCCATTGCAATAAAATAAATCCTATATAAATACAATTACAAACATCAGTCATTCAGTATCTTTAATCTACCCGAAGGGATCTATTAAAAAGTGCCTGAGTTACTCTTGCCTTCAGGATCAGGTTTTAACAAGAGTCCAAGAGAATTTGTTAATATTCGAGGATCACTTTCTCCAGGCCCAAAACATATCCATCCCAATGAGAAAGAAATAGACCCAAGGAGACAAGAAACCTCTATGAATGAATAAAGAACTCCTGTCATTACTCAAGTATGAGCAAGGAATGCACAGGAAACGGACGCAGGAGTATTCACTTGAAATGAATATACAGAGATATTCACAGTAAGTAGAAATGAGACTAGAAAGGCCAGGCCCATCTCGACTTTAATTGGGCCAACTATGCCAAGGAAAACAAAAAAGGCTTTTTCAAATACATCAATAATAAAAAGGAAAAGAAAGGATAATATGAGCCCATTACTAAATGGTAACAGAGGATGAAGAGAAGGCAGAATTATTGAACGCCTTCTTTCACAGAATCACAGAATATGCTGAGTTGGAAGGGACTCACAAGGATCATCGAGTCCAACCTCTGGTCCTACACAAGACCATCCTCAAGAGTCACACCATGTGCCTGAGAGCATTGTCCAAATACTTCTTGAACTCTGTCACATTTGGTGCTGTGACCACTTCCCTGGGGAGACTGTCCCAGTGTTCAACCACCCTTACTGAAATCAGGACAGCTCTGAACAATGGAATCATCAGGATTGGAGGAGACTTTCAAGATCATCCAGTCCAACTATCCAACCAGTCCCACCACCGTATCACTAAACCATATCACCTAATGCCAGATGCTGATGCCTCTTGAACACTTCTGTTGGCAGTGACTCTGCCTCCTCTCTGAGTAACTTACTCCAATGCCTGACCACCATAACAGCAAAAATATTTTTTCTGATATCTATCTGAATCTCCCCTGTTTCAGTTTAAGGCCACTTCCTCTTGCCTTCTCACTTCAGGTGTGGCAGAAGAGACCAGGCCCCCTCACTACAACCTTCTTTCAGGCAGCTGTAGAGAACAATGAGGTCTCACCTGAGCCTTCTCTTCTCTACACTAAACAAACCCAGGTCTCTCAGCTATTCCTCATAAGACATGTTCTCTAGACTTCAGAAGCCTTGTACCCTTCTCTGGTCACACTCCAGTACCTCAATGTCCTTTTTGAAAGGGGTGGGGCTAGAACTGAACACAGCACTTGAGTCGTGGCCTCATCAGTGCTGAGTACAGGGGAACAATCGCTGTCCTGGTCCTCCTGGCCACACTATTATTGACAAAGGCCAAAATGCCATTGGCCATTGGACATTTGGGCACACTGTTGGTTCATATTCAGCTGGCTGTCAACCAGTACCCCCAAGTCCCTTTCTGCTGAACAGCTCTCAAACCACTCCTCCCTAAGCGCTGCGTGGGGTTTGGAAACATTTGTTCCAACCACAAAGTGCTCTAAGATAGTTAAAATAACACTCATCACCTTGTTTCCCATTTAGGTGACCTTTTCCTGTTTTCTTGCAAAGCACATACAAGTGTGAACTGCCTGTCTTACTGCTGAAAGGGCAGGAATCAGCCTCTCATCACTGCTCACTTTCTGCATCTCACAACCAGTATTTCTTTTCTAGAAGGAGCCATGCCTCCTTAAGCACAGTGCTTCTAATGAGAAACACCATCACCAGGGAGCCAAAGGGCAGAAAAATTACGTTCTAATTTTTAAAAATAGATATGTTTTGTGCAAGTTAGTATTGGAGGATTTCCTTCATATATTTTACTTATCCATTGGGTATTACTTGGAATACTAACCATGAGTCCCTGCCACTACTTGATAGATGAGTGAAAACTGTCCATGACTCTTAAAAGTCAAGAGTCTGCTGATGCTGTTAGGCTTAAATCTGTCATTTAAGGCTAACAGTAATGAGATACTTAGCTGATTAAAAATCAGGAAGCTTCTGGTGGAAGAATCTCTGCCATAAGAATCTAAATATATAAACCAGACAAGGGAGAGGTAATATTTTTCATATATTCAGGTTGATGTATCTAAAATAAGAGACAGTTCTTTCAGCACATCAGCCCTTCTGGAAGTCTAAAATAGAAGCAGAAATTTTTAAAACTAAATGCAGGCTTCAATAGGAGAAACCTCACAGTTCACTGTGAAGGTCACTTCTATCTTTCATTGGAGGAAGCACTCTGCTTTACTTTAAATGAGCTAAAATTAGATCTCAAAAGTCCAGTAATCCATGTTGTAGGCTCAGCTATCACATCCTATTGCTAAACTTGCATTTGCAATATTTTACTTCCTTTCCTAGGGCTCCCCCTTTGCCAGATGCCAGAGTTCCTCTTTGCATTGCAGAGCTGCAATAACTACTTATGTTCATGTTTTTACCTTGTTGTAGGTTATGTTGAGTATTATCTTTCTGCATTATTTTTCATTTGCTCTGGGCACTTTAGACACAAAAATGTAAGGTACTTATAACACAATAAATTTGTAGTGGCTGATCTAAGACAATAGTAATTGTCCTCAATACTCAAAAATAACTGCTCCACGTCAAGCAGTATAAAACATTAAAGGCCAATTAAGAATGCACAACCTAAACTTGCTTAAAATGTCGGTTTGAAATAGAATTAAAATATTACCCAAATGTCCCCTATGTTGGGTCAGTCTGTAACTGTGAAACTCAATTCTCGTGCTCCCTTTGGATACTCCTGACTCTCTCCTCTTAGCAGAAGCATGCAGAAAGAAGACACCAGGCCCCCTCACTACAACCTTCTTCCAGGCAGCTGTAGAGAACAAAGAGGTCCCCCCTGCTAAGGTGCTGGGAGGTATGCAGACAAATACTCCATGTTCAGAAGCCAATATTTACCCTTCTAGAGAGTGTACTCATGATTTTGCCAGCAGGTTTTTTGTCACAGTTCTGGCTTTTTTTGCACTTGTCAAATACCTTCTTGTTTTGGTTTTTTGCTTGGTGATTTTTCTTTTCCTTTGCACTGGTGAGTAGCTTTATTCAAGGTATTGACTTTACTGTTTTAAAAACCAGATGTCCAGTAACTGCCTGAGGTCTTTGTTCACAGGTGGACCTTGCAGGTAAACTCAGGAGAAGGAAACTACAGCACTAGCCTACCTACCTTCGTGGGGTAGCTGATGTTAAAAATAGCTTTAATCAGAAAAGGATGCTAGAACAAAAGGATCAAAGTGAGTTCCTGAAAAAAAGTCTTGTGAGGATTTTAACTTTCACAAATAGCTATTTAGGGCATCCTTTTTGTTCCTCTTTCCTTTTGTCCATCCTGTCTTAACTACTACCTGCTCTCATTTCATTTCTTAGAGGACAGATTTTATATGTCTCTGTTTCTTAGTTACCTTAATTTTCATTAGAGGCCATTTTTTGCATGTGATCTATTTTTATTAGGTACACTGACTTCACTGACATTCTTCACCTCTTCAGATTAGCAGTCAGGACAAGTGCAACTCAAACAAACTAAATGCAGTGCCAGTTACTTTTCCATACTTATATAAATGTAGAAAGTACTCTTACCTGCAAGAACGGTAGCAGTCTTTGTAGTGGTCTTACACAAGGTAAGAACACTTAAGGTTAAAAAAAAAAATTCTGATGTGTTTAAGACAGAAAAGGCCTTATTGAGAAGTGTGGTTCACAGCTTTCCTCAGAATGTCTGAACACATGGCTCTGTCATGTCAAGTCTGATGAAAAATTACTTACGGAGTTAAGTTTCCTTTCTACATGCCTTTTTAATACTATTGTTTTCATGTTAGAGTGATGCATAAAAGAAGTCTAGGAAAGATAATAAACATTAATTGGGTTTAATCTATCACAATAAGCAAAAGAGCACAGGATGTCGTTTTTCACAGATGAGGTGCTTGATTCACTTGCCTCTGACAACAGCAGCTTTCATCCCACTTTTCCTTCCTGAGCACACTCTCTCTTCTGCCCTATTCAGAACTGCTTCTCACACATCTTGCTTTGGTAGCAATGAGCTTCTGTTGTACCTGCAGCGCTGGAAGTGCTGGCTTGTAACTAATCACTCAATAACCCAGTTCTCAGCAGACCATCAACTCTATCTTTGACTCTTAACTCCCCAGAGTTCCTCTGTATCTAAACATGCTTAAGACATGCATAACCGTCTTGCTTAGTTTGAACATCAGCTGCAACTGTTGAGGATTAGGAACAATGACTTGTACTCCGTTTGCCAGAACATTTATTTCTTTGTGGCTGTTTTGTTGTACAATTATAGTTAATTACAGAAAATAAGACAACAAATGCTCTCAATCTCCTAAATACTTGCTCTAGTCTTTTGTGCTTTATGTTTATAATACATGACCAGAAGTGGACTGTTCACATCTAGTTACTGGCATCACATGTATGTGAAAAAGTTATGATTGTTAGAGACATAAACTTTTGACATGGGCACCATATACCTCCTCACTCAGTTCCTGCATTGTCTATGTTAATAGAGCACCAGGAAAACTGACTACTGCTCTGAGGATTCAGGAAACTGCATTTCTATCCACAGAAACAAAACAAGCTCCTAACCTAACTGGTAGGAAACTCTCCTGTCCTTTGTCCTGCAGTAGGTGAAGACAAAATTGGAAAGGAGAAGGGAGAGAAGAAAGGGAAACATAGTGACTGAAGTACCAACCACTTTATTTTGCTTAGAGGATTTTAACTACCCTTTGGCATTATTTCCTTTAACAAGGAAGTTTTATGTGTAAGATATTTGGGCATTGAGAAGGGCTAAATAAAGACAAAACAAAACAACAAACAAAGAAAAAACCCCAAACCGAAACACACTCAAAAGAACCTGTACAGTTCTTTTAGGGCACAAAACACTGCTATGATTGTTGCGCAGGTTTGAAGCTAAGTCTCTAATACGGGGCATGATGCTTTGCCATCACATAAATCTTTGCACCTTCTGTATGATTGATGAAGTTGCATAATTGGCCTAGCAGTCATTTATATGGGAGGCAAGCTAATTCTGGCCATTACAACTATATCACTAGCATACAGTGTCTCAACTCCTGGTCTCACAAAGTTCCAGGCATCTTAAACAGAATACCAAAAATCACCAGAAGCAGTGGCAGAATCTGAAAAAAGTTGTTGCTTGCAGGCCAAGCAGTAAATATCTTGTGGACAGATACTCTTTACCAAGTGAGCAAGGAGAACTATTCAGTTTGAGGCAGTGATTGTGATTCCTACAAGACACTACATGAAGTATTTTCATACATTTGTGGTCATTAGGTTTAACTCTTTCTTATGGATAGGTAAGAGGTAATGCAGATGGCACTCTTGTTTCACCTCACTGCATTGCAAGGAGAGCAAACAGAGGCCATAGAGATTTTCATTGAAGGAACTGATGTTTCTGACAGTACTCTCCATGCAAACACATCATCAGCCTTTAAAGGTAAAGGCTTTAGAGTCTTTTTTCTTTTGCAGTACTCTTCACTTTGAAGTTAGTATAAACTTTGTTTTGGCATATGAAAGAAAAACAAGTCAAGCTGTGAAAAAAACAAAATGTGCAAACCTGTGGTCTGACTTTTAGTAGCAGGTGTTGTATAAAGGTGTTACTGCACTTTCTAAGTGCAGGGGCTAGTGCCTGAGATAAAGCTGTGAGACATTGCTCAAGCCAAGAAGCACAGCAAAGGAGTGTGAGAGCAGGGTGGGAAGAAAGAAAGCTGAGTCTCTTTGACACTGTTTTCACTTGACACTGACACTGGAGTGATATTATTTTCTATACTCTATCACTGCACTGTCGGCACACCTTTCAGCCCTTCCTGATCATGTCAGTCTGCGTTAAATTCCAGGAAAGAGACCTAATATGGGATCCAATAACCACCACAACTGCAAAACTGCTTTCCTGCCAGCCCCACAGAACTCATACTGGACAGGCAGGGTGGAAATAGACATTGACATCACTCCAGAAGGAACTAAAAAAAAGCTAGCACATCTTGTCTTACCACTGGGCTAAGCACCCTCCTCTCTTTTTTTGGAGGTTTTTCTGGGAAAACATATGATTGCCCTAAGCTCTTGGTAATCTGCCTGCTTTTTAATTAGCAGATCACTTCAAATGAAACTGCAAAAGAATTTAGGTTTTTGGAAACCTTACCAAGCTTCAATTAAAATACATTAATTACAGCAGAAACAAGTGCTTCACGCTAGCTCTGCAATGATTTAGGGAAAACAAATGTTATCATATCTGTGTGTAAGGACAATCTATGCCAATGAAATTCTGCAAGGAAAGTGACACACAGAAACTGTGTTCCATTATAAAAAAAAAAAAAAGGTTTAGTTCTATATCTAGTCCAGCTTTTATGTGCTTTATACTTTATTTGTTAAGGGTGCCTATGCTAGAAATCCCAGATATTAACAATTTACTGGAAATACAACAGTAAGTGCCTTAGAGAACACAGAAGATGTGGAAAACAAAAACAGAGAAGGTATAGACCCCTATAAGGTGAGAAAAAGCTGGTGTGGAATGTGTAATGAAGAGGATAAGTTAGGAAAGAAGTAAAGGGAAGAAATGAGACTTAGTCAATCACTAAAATACAGTAAGATTGCCAATAGTTTCGCAAGACAAATTACTAAGGATTACAAAGCACTTTGTGTAAAGGCCACACTTTTAATAACATGCTAACAGTAGAGCGATGTTCTAGAAATGAGCTTATTTTTTATCACCTGTATATGCTGGTACATATTACGGTGAAGATTCTGTTTGTCTAACCCATTAGTTTGTCACATCTTTTCAGACTGACTGCCATGACTTCAATTCAGCACCTGAGGGCACTCCAAGACCAGTTAAATGAAAAATACAGTCCTGCCAAAACCTAACAGGAGGCAAGGGAGCAGACGTTCTGACAGCAGAAAACAAACGATGGGATCATCCAGGTAAAAGGTCAGGGCTGCCTGCCAAACCTGTATGGGCTGACGTCTGAGCTTAGTATGGACTGCAGGGTTATTGCCGTTTGTGGCTGCAGGAGCACAGTGAACTGGCTGAAATTGGTATACTGAGTAGGGAAAAGCATATTCTTTCCATGAAATATTCGGGAAGTTCAGCTGTGAGTCAGTCTGAAGCCAGGTAGATGGTGTTGGTTCGGATTTTACATAAACCTTTGGTTGCGCTGGCAAAATCATGGCCATGAATACAGTGCCAAAGCTCTGTCGTATGCAGAAAGTTGGATATCTAGATTTTAATGCACCTCTTTCTGGAGATTTAAGTCTTTTAATACCTTACATTCCCAATGTTAGGGTAAGAAAAAGTGTTTCCTGCCATGACCTCCTTCCCACAAGCCTGTAATTAGGCAGCTTATGCCTCTGTCAAAGTCCCATTCAGCATCCAAACCAGGGATTTATGCACACCCATGCTTACCAGACCCTCAGTAATAAGGCTTTTATGAGCTGCCACATACTTTTGACGAAATGAAGCTGTAGGGTAAAGTGATTGCTGTTTTTCTGGAGACAGAGACAGAAAGCATGCCCGAAGCCTGGGTTTGGGTTAAGTTTGCCCTGTTTATTCGCAGTGTAACTGCACTGATGCATACCGATTTGGCTACAGAGTTGCTGCTATCTTGCAGCAACTGTTGCTAGCTTGCAAAAGTGCTTCTCATGTACATTTCAGCACTCTGCTAATGTAACTTGAAAGAAAAGATGGGAGATTTCAAACCTTTGCAGTACCCTTTTATCCAAGAGACCACCTTTACAAGGAAAAAAACCTTTCCCTTGTAAAACTTCACAATGAACAGCATGGTAAACACGAAATCTTGAGATAAATATATGCTCCCTATGAAAAAGTGGGAGAAGAAATCCGAGAGTAACTCCTTCATGGGACAGTTTGGCAGATTAATGGCCCTTTTGTAACTCAGAAGGAACACAGCTTAAAGATTTTGCTTCAGCAAAGTAGGTGAGAGAAAAAACGGTTCCGGTCTTGGTTGGCTTTGTATATTTAGCTTTAACCATGTTCTTGTGTACTCTTAAAGTGAAACTTAAAAATCTTCCCTACATTTTAGCATCAGTCAAAGCTTGGTTTTCTTACTTTTGCTTTTTACCGTGTGCAGTACCACTTCTTCCCAGCAGAGGGAAAACCTGCACTTCTATTCTACGTATATTCCCCTCTCCCTTTAAGCCTTTCAGTGCAGCAGACCAAAACATGGTATTGACAATAAACAAAACATGGAGAAATCACATTTACATTAAGTAACTTGTTTTGCAATAACCGGTACTAATTTGGAGAAAGCTAAATTTGCGTGAGGGAAAAAACCATTTGTTTAGGAAGTCCATGCTTGTAACGCCAAGGAATGAGGAGGCACAGTACTGAACTCTGTATCCCTGTTTATCTTATTATTTTTACCTCTACCCTTATGGCTAATCAGTGCTAACATTAACATGACTTGACTAGACTTTGCAGAGTGAGTTAGGAAGACACCTGAACGCAGAAGCACATGACCAGCAAAAAACTGCAGATGGAACTGTTATTCTATGTTTTTGATGGTTTTGGCTGGGGAGAGTGTGTGCTCTGACAAGGCATGCATCCCGATGTTGACACTGTAAAATTAGTATATTTTCCTGTTATTTTAAGATCTGAAATGAGGGTTTTTCAGAGACTGACACTAAAATAATTTAAATAGCTATGTGCTTTGACAGTCATTCCTACTAAAAGAACTAGTCTTTGATTTTTACCAGCAATGAAAGCAGGTAGAAGTATTCTTAGTGGGTGCCAACAGGCAAATACTACTTCAGAACTGTGTAATACACCGAGAAAGTAATTAATTCCGGCATTTTTGCATCTCCAGAGTGGAGAAATGCAGAACTGTTTCACATTTCAATACTTTTTCTCCCAGACACACACTTCACTCCTCCACAATTGTCTGTATGCTAACACCTAGATCAGAGATCTAGCACTACAATAGCCTTCAGGGGTCTTCAAACTTGATTTGTATTTGAGACGTTTTTGCTTATAAAAAGAAGATTTTAGAGCTGACTGTTGTCAGGCGGCTGTGGTGGATGTTCCTAAGCATGGGCTCTCCATGCTGAAGGAGGGACAGAGCAGTGTGCCCCCTTGGCAGTGGGGCATGTGCCCCAATAACTTGCATCGTCTTGAACAAGTCCATGGGCCGCAGCTCCATGCTGGCTTCGTCTCTTTACTGTGGTGGAGTTGTTTTGGCATAAGTGGAAAAAACTCCTTGCCTTCCTCACGTGCCACAGCAGGAACGCGTTAGGGGCCACAGCTCGGCCACAGCTCGCGTCGTCCATCACCAACCCTCCTTACGTTGCAAGGAGCAACCTTCGAGTGAGGAAAAACACATCTGGTGCTGAAGTTCCCCTTGACCCGTCTCGCACCCGGGGCGGCAGCGGCCAGAAGAGGCTCCGCAGCTGCAGCGGGAGAAGAGCGCGGCTCATATCCTGCCGACTGCAATCCTCCGCTTTGCTCCGCCGGACGGCTGGGCAAGCGACCGCAGAGCAGGACCACCCGCTCCAGCCCAGCTCTCCTAGAGCCGTGCCGGAGCCGGGCCGAGCTGGCAGGGCGGAGCAGAGCCCGGGCGGGGACGGTCGCGCAGTGCC
>VXBA01004780.1:0-29679 GCA_013399895.1 Serilophus lunatus | reverse complement strand
GGGGCGGGGCCGCCACTCGCCATATAAAGGACGAGCCGGGGAGCTGTTCGGGCTAGAGCGAAGTTGGGCGTGAGGAGGGGACGAGGCGAAATAGGACATAAAAAAAGACGAGCAAGCAGGACGGACGGACGGACAGACGGTGTCGACGAGGCGCGGTGATGGAGCTGCTACGGACTATTGCCCACCCGCCGGGCGGCGGCGGTGCCAAGTGCTGCGAGGCAGCGGCGGGCAGAGCGGCCGGCGGCGAGTCGCGCAGGAAGAAGGCGGAGGAGCCGCACCAGCACGGCCACCCCGCCGCCGAGGTCTCCCGGATTATAACTGACCCCACGACGGGGAAGCGCTACTGCCGCGGCAAGGTGCTCGGAAAGGTAATGGCCGCGGCGGGCCCCGTGCCATCCTGGGGCGGCGGCCGGTGTGCCGCGCTCGCCGCCCTGCTCGGCGGAGCCCGGGGCGGGCGCTCCCCCTGCGGGGCTGCGGTCTCCCGGGGACAGGGACTGCGCCGTCCCCGACCTGTCCCCGGGCCCGACACCGTGGGTCCGAGCGCCCTTCCTGCCCTCGATTCATCTCTGCCCCGAAACACAAGCGGAATCCTGCCTTCGGCTTGAGCGAGCCCTCGAGAATGACTTCAATGTTGCATGCGGGGAGTGGGGAGAGCGAACCTTCCGACAGGCGATGAACCAGGACCTGTCCTTAGCAAATTGCCCTTTGCGAAGGAAGTTGCCCTCCTTGACTAATACATGAGCTGGTGAATGACTAAGTGCGGGACTGCTTTCATACCTGCTCTAATTGCTTTTTTCTCCTCTGTCTCTCTAGGGTGGATTTGCCAAGTGTTACGAGATGACAGATTTAACAACAAATAAAGTTTACGCTGCAAAAATCATTCCTCACAGCAGAGTAGCAAAACCTCATCAAAGGGAAAAGGTGTGTATGCGTGAATGCCTTTTTTTTTTTTTTTTCCCCCCCTCTCAAACTCTTTGTGTGCTGGATTGCATAGCCCTTTTCCTGAGGTGGTGCTAATAAAGCTATCTGCTCAACCTTGTGGAAATAAGGCTAACAACACCTTGTTTATTTCTCCCTCTCTTGTCTTTTCAGATTGATAAGGAGATTGAGCTACACAGAATGCTTAACCATAGACATGTTGTGCAGTTTTACCATTATTTTGAAGACAGAGAAAATATTTATATTCTTCTGGAATACTGCAGTAGAAGGGTGAGCATCAACTGGGAGAAATCCGGTATTTACTTACCTGGAATCTGCAACTAATTTGTATGTGTGATATGTAAAAGGTATTTTTTGTGGATTTAGTTGTTGTTTCTCCATGTATTCATTTACTTTTGCTTAAGGTGAATTTTGTGCATGAATGTTCAGTAACGTTTCTGCCTTTGTTTTTCCTCTGCAGTCAATGGCTCACATCTTAAAAGCAAGGAAGGTATTGACAGAACCAGAAGTACGATACTACCTCAGGCAAATTGTGTCAGGGCTAAAGTATCTTCATGAACAGGAAATCTTACACAGGGATCTTAAACTAGGTAAGTTCTGCACATTACCAACTTCAAAACACACTCCTTCAGCCCTGTCAGCAATGTACCACTTCATTCTTGTATGTTGATAGCTTAATTAGGAGAATCGCCTCAGTCGGTCTTTACGGTGGAAACTCATAAGCGCTTAAAAGAGGACATTAAGCATTACTAATTAAAAAAAAATATAATCTTGGCTAGCTTCTGGCTTTGAACAAAGTATGACTCAGCACCTGTGGCAAATGCATTGCTACCTTGCAAGAAATGTAATAACTGGAATTTCTCTCTCTGGTAGGTAACTTCTTCATCAATGAGAACATGGAACTGAAACTGGGTGACTTCGGCTTGGCAGCTAGGCTGGAACCACTGGAGCACAGGAGGAGGTAGGAGCATCAAAAAATGTATAGTCTAGCAGTAAATGAAACCAAATTCATTCAGAAATGAGAAATCCTGTTCCATAGCAAAAACTAATTACTTCTGAGATTAAGAATTCACCTTCCAGCAAATGAGCTGCTATGCTTTGACTTCTTCTTTTGAATGATAGCAAATGCCAGAGGCTGAGAACAGATAGGGCAGATAAGAGTCTGTCCTTGTATCATAAAAGCACAATGAAAAACATGTATGCTATCAAAGTTCCTACAGCTCCTCTTTTAGGAGTCTCTTAAATTCTTGTCTGAACTTGAGAAGAAAACTTGCTCTATGAAAAATAGCTTCTCTCTTCTTTCTATTTGAAATACTAACCAGCTCTGTGGCCTCTTTGATTTTTCAGAACAATATGTGGCACACCAAATTACCTCTCTCCAGAAGTCCTCAACAAACAAGGGCATGGCTGTGAATCTGATATCTGGGCCTTAGGCTGTGTAATGTAAGTACTTCACTGCCTTTGAAATGAAATATTTCTATCATTGGCTTAGGCTTTTAAGAGTTCAAAGGGGATGCAGTACTGCATCCATTTGCAGCCCTTATACATGTGTAGCCTGAGTGCAGCAGTTCTTCTTCATGTTAGCAGACAAAGCCTTTTTTGTAGTTGTAGATAAATACTGTGGATGGATAAAATAATATTTTCCTTTGCTTTTAAACAGGTACACAATGCTGTTGGGAAGACCCCCATTTGAGACTACAAATCTTAAAGAAACATACAGATGTATAAGGGAAGCAAGATACAGCTTGCCTTCATCCCTCTTGGCACCTGCAAAACACTTAATAGCCAGCATGTTGTCAAAAAACCCCGAAGATCGGCCCAGTTTAGATGAAATAATTCGACATGAATTTTTCTTGCAGGTTTGTACTGTCTAGTGTTGTACCTCAAAAATGTATCCACACAAAAATGCACGGTGATCTAAAAATTTTTTTTATTGCATTTCCACAGGGCTTTACACCTGATAGACTTTCTGCTAGCTGTTGTCACACTGTTCCAGATTTCCATTTGTCAAGTCCTGCTAAAAATTTCTTCAAAAAAGCAGCTGCTGCTCTCTTTGGTGGTAAAAAGGATAAAGCCAGATACTTCGACACACATAGTAAGTGGACTGTAGCTAGGCTTGAAACTTATCTCTGTTGCATCAGTGTCATGTTAGTAATGACTTATATCTATGAGATATCAACGGAGCCCTTATTTTTATGTCTCAGAGCTTTGCTAAGTTAATTTTGACCTCTTTCTTGGTAAGTATAGATGGTAGCCTGCCCACCTACGCCAACTTACATAAGCAAATGCTTCCTACGGCATACTGACAATCTATGTTGGTCATCTGTTAGTTTATACTGTCTATTGAAGTTTAGTCTTCCTGATTTGTATACTGGCATCACTGTTCTGGGAGACTGTGGCATGTTTAGAAGAAGCTGCTGAAGGGGGCCACTCTGCTTTCTGCAGCTAATTTTTTATGCTCTCTGTAACTGAACAACACTTCTGATCCAATGTTAAGTATTTTTTTCCTGTATTGCAGACAGACTCGCTAAAGAAGATGAAGAAATCTATGGGCTCAGGCATGATTTGAAGAAGACATCCATAACCCAGCAGCCCCCCAAACACAGAACAGATGAGGTATATAGAAGTACAGTTCAATTCAAATCCAGTAACAGTTGGGTGGAGTAGCTCCAATTAAATTATATTTGACTTGGCTATCAGA
This sequence comes from Serilophus lunatus, assembly GCA_013399895.1. Taxonomy (NCBI): domain Eukaryota; kingdom Metazoa; phylum Chordata; class Aves; order Passeriformes; family Eurylaimidae; genus Serilophus; species Serilophus lunatus. The sequence goes on along the minus strand of VXBA01004780.1, from coordinate 26,039 downwards.
GCTGGGACTGTATACAGTATAATCAAGCTTAAATGATTAGCCAAGTTGCTTTAAGAAGGCTTAACCAAGCATCACGATGGTATGGTAGCCTTTGTAGGGAGACTATAAATTTTGACTTTTGAGTAATTATAGTATCTGCCTAGACTCCATTGTTGTCTGTGTGGTAACTTGTCAGCTGAGTGCTCTTTCTCAATATTCCAAATACAGGGCTTCAGTTCATGATTAACTAGGGCTTCTTAAAAGTAGAAATTGCTGAGATCTAGCTCTTACCATTTGTTGTTCAGACCTGAACACAGCTCTTCCCTTGCTAGGGCAGGAGAGCAGAGCACTGATTATAATAGCCTGTGAGATGCAAATTGAAGATCTGAAGAATGGAGAGATCTAGCATGCTTCTCTAAGCTCAATCTAACAGCGGCTCTTTGTACTTGCTGGAAACGCTTATATTAGCTTCCCTATAATTTATCATTTGTTGAGAAACAGGAGAGCCATGCAAAACTTGTGTATAAGCCTTGGCTTGTGTTATGTTTGATGTTTACATGTCTGACATCTCTTCTAGGAGATCCAGCCTCTTATCACAACAGTAGCAAAGCCGGGAGCATTGCCAGAAACTAAGCAAATTGGAGACTCTATTCGGATGATAGTCAGAGGAACCTTGGGAAGCTGCAGCAGTAGCAGTGAATGTAAGTGTAGAAAAATTTCTAATTCTGAGTCCCACCTTTATTTTCATTGTATCTCTGACACTTGAAACAAACATCTGCTTTCATCCCCCGTTTTTGATGTTTGAAATTTTACAGAAAATATTTTTGAGAAATTTAAATGGGAAAGTCATAAAGGCTAAACTTCTCAAAATCTAGATAACTCAAAGGTTTTTAGATTGAAAATCTGCTATGTGCTGTTATCAGTCTAAGAATCATACCTTTTCAGGTCTGGAAGACAGTACCATGGGAAGTGTTGCCGATACCGTTGCAAGAGTATTGCGAGGATGTCTGGAGAACATGCCAGAAGCAGACAGCATTCCCAAAGAACAGCTGACGGCATCCTTCCAGTGGGTTACAAAATGGGTGGACTACTCTAACAAGTATGGCTTTGGATACCAGCTGTCAGATCACACTGTTGGTGTCCTATTCAACAATGGGGCACATATGAGCCTTCTGCCAGACAAAAAGTAAGAATCACTACAAAGCCAACAACTCACTAAAGCAGTTTAAACATGAAATACTTGTTTTTCATCACTAACCTCTCTATTTTTTTCTTCTCTTACAGGACAGTGCACTACTATGCAGAGTTGGGCCAATGCTCTGTCTTCTCAGCCACAGAGGCTCCTGAACAGTTCATTAGCCAAGTAACTGTACTAAAGTATTTCTCTCACTATATGGAGGAGAACCTCATGGATGTAAGTTCAGCACCTTCAGGGTCTTGAGCTATAAAAGTACACTAAATGTGAACTGAGTAACTGAGTACTCAACACAGTCTGTTCCCTTTCCTAGGGAGGAGACTTGCCCAGCCTAACAGATGTACGCAGGCCCAGGCTTTACCTGCTACAGTGGCTCAAATCTGATAAAGCATTAATGATGCTCTTCAATGATGGAACATTTCAAGTAAGTTTGGTAGTATCACTGTAGCAAATGTTTCTTAAAGTACTTTATTTCAATAAAGCTAGCTAAGACTCAAAAACTGAGAGGAGAAAGTATACAAACAGGAAATCACTTCTCTCTTTTACAGGTAAATTTCTATCACGATCACACAAAAGTCATAATTTGCAATCAGAGTGAGGAGTATCTCCTCACCTACATCAATGAAGACAGGATATCAACAACATTTCGTATGACAACTCTTCTGGTTTCTGGATGTTCATTGGAACTAAAACACAGAATGGAATATGCTCTGAACATGCTGCTGCAGCGATGTAACTGAAGGGACTGGCTCTGTTAAACCAAATGGACCCTCTTGTTCACTGTGAATCTACAGTGGAGATGGTGGAACAACTAGTATGTTGATGATGGATATGTGGTGGTACGAAAACTTGACTGTCCTAGTGTGCTGGGCACACGTCTATTCGAAGCCTAAATCTACTTTTTGGACTAAAATGTTGTGATAAGGAGTTCTTCGGATCATAGTTTCCCTTCCTTCGTATGTGTTAAAGATGCATTTGACTTGAACTCGGAGCAGAGTGTGTTGGCTTGCTCTGTAAGAGAGCTTCTCTGATGGATTTAAACTGTGAAATACACATCTGGAAAGGGAGGGAAGGGAGAGCTCCGTTGTTGGGGATAATTGTAACAAGCAGCTTCTGGTTGCTTAACTGTGAACTATGGCCATACTATGTTTCCCTTATTTTTCAAAAATACCCACACTTATGGCTGGCAAAGTGCATTCCTTGTTAATTTTTTTAATTTATTACAGCCTAAAGTGAAGTATTTATTACATTTTTTTTGGACCTTGGCCTTTTAAATATGAATCTGTTGGCAATAAAGAGAATGGAAATCTGAAGCATCCTCCTCTATTCTTTCTACACTATGACTTTCTACACTATGTACTTTGCAGTACAAAAACTTTGCAGTCTACCTTTGAGTGTTGTTTTTAAAAACTCTGCTCTGGGTCGGGGTCTGAATGACAGACTCTTTAACCCTGAGCGGTTTGTCTGTGCCCACTTGTAGTCATGAATGTCAATACACCGCTTTTAATTGTACCTGCAACCCTAAAGCAACTGCTGCTGGAGCCTGCTCGACTAATGATGTAGGCCTTGACAGTTTGTTATTGTCCTAGAGGCTGAAAATGAAAGTATGCATCTCTTCAAGATACTGCATCCCAGAATTGATGTTTTACACTGACTGAAAAGAGCTCCTTACTTCTGGATAATACTTGGTCAACAGTAGCTATGCTGATAAGCTGTAAAAGTTTTTTCCTCTGCTTGCTGTGGAGACATTGCTCTTACTCAGTAAGGAAGTTAGTGTCCTGGTACCTCAACAGTAGAATGAATTGACCATACCTATTTTGTGTTACAGTATTAATGGTTACACCCTAGTAAAGTAAAATTAAAATGGTAAAAAGATTAATGGGTGACTTAGTAACACAGTTGTTTCATGTTAGGAGTTGGGTAGAATAAGTGTCAATTTTGGCCTAAGACCAATTAGGATTATGGTGATCAATAAGTTAAAATAAGTTTTCTGTTAAAGCTCAAAACAGCTGTGAACACCAGAGAGATTGCCTGCTGTTTTCTGTAATACCTCTGCTACTGAGTGTACTCTAATGAGCAATCTTTTCAAAACCGAAGGCAAGGCCATTTGTCAGTTAAAACCCTGCAAATAGGAGGGATTATGGAGGACTCATGACTCCGTGGGGGGGGGAAATGCCTTGCTTTTGGAACTGGGCTTATTTCTCCTTAGGTATTACATAGCTCCTGGCTGTATATAAGCACATAGCAGTCTTCAAGTAATTGTTCTGATGCAACAGCAAGCAGTAGTTCAGTCACTTGCTTGACCTACTGTTCATATAACTGAATGAGGGCCTGTCCTGAGAGGCAAACATCAAATGCTATCACTGTATCAATCAAAGCAGCTGAATGAAAGGAAGAGACAGCATAATAAAATGCAGACTAAACAAAGTACTGATGTCAACCCAAAATAGTGAGCAGAGGAGTTGTCAGTGGCTTGCTTTATCTTGCAGCAAGTGTGTATAAATGTGATTGGTTTTGTTGTATTGAATGCCATGCATTAGGTAATATTTATTTACTTCTCAAGTCTAGACAGGAAGACCCAATTGAGTTCTTCAGATGGATTCATTAATGTAACTCTAGGCACTTCAGTGAAGTTAAATATATACTTGCTATAGTGAACAGGATTCAGCTTCCCAGCTGTCTGCTTTCTTCAAGGGATAATGGCTGATTTTATTCCTGGGTGGTTATGATTTACCTAATTCTGCTGCACACATATGGCTACTGTTGAGTCCTTTTTTCTTACAAAGTAAGATCTCTCTTTTTGTTTATGACACCAGTAAGCATACAGTTTGTGTGCATTTGAAACACAAAATTTACTTGAGCTATAGTACTTCTGGACACGGAAAAACATATTTTGTTTGACTGTCTATATGCTGAAAATAGTACAAACCTTTATTTCAGCTGCTATATTTTCTTTGGGTACCCAAATCATGTTTGTATGGCTGTAGTTCAAGCTAGTGCAAGCTAGTCACTTGAAATGTAGGACATTTAAAACTGAATTTAAAGGCCCCAGATCATATTGTAGGATGCTAGTTGTTTGTGGACAGTTGTAATACACCTCACTAAAATAAGTTAAGTGAGTCACCTATTGTATGCAGCCGTTATGTATGGTACCAGAATGCCTGGTCTTTTATAAATCTGTATGTGTTGTTCTGCTTAGTGCAGTTTTTGCTCTATATCCTTACCTCACTTTTCATATTGCAAAAAAAGAGAGGTGTTTATATCCGGTTAAGGAGAAATAGCCTTTTCAAAGTCCACTATCTTTTCCCTATACTTAACCCAAGGAGGGAAAGCCACATTAGAATTCTTAGTAAAAGAACTTGCATCACAAAGTCTCTGAACTTCTTTCCCAGGTTGGATCCTGCCTTAAATAAGACACTGTAGTGCTTTACTTGACCTTCTTTACTTAAAAACATAACATCCCTGTTGTAATTCTGCATATAGGAAGATTAATAATATTAGAAATGTACTTGTCCACATCCTCTATATAACAAATGTCTTACCTTCTCTTGCAAGATGGTTATATGGTCAGCATTTTGTGATTGTCAGGCAGTTCTTCTAATCCAAGAGAAAACACAGCATAAAAGTTTAGTTGGGAACATATATATTTTAATGGAAATGCAGAGATTAAATGATTAGGTAAAAGCGCATAGGTTTCTCTGATGAGTGGTGGACAAAGGAAGTAACACTGCTGAGAAAAAAAACCAAAACTGTAATACCCTTATCGAATATCTTTATGAAGTTTTAAAAAATATTTTTGCAAACATACTTGTATGACTTGGTACAAACAAGTAAAGAAAATTATTTAAACAGGCCAGGCTTCAAAATTAACAGTTTTAATACATTTAATGTCAACACAAGTGATGCCACTAGTCATTCCAGTATTCTAAGGCATTCTATAATCCTTCTAAGGGCTCTGAAATTATTCTGTTTCATGAAATCACTTTATATGTATATGTAAGAATAAAATAATTCTTTTGGTATGTGCTAATAAGATTCTGTCACTTTAAAGCTAGTTCAGTACTTCTGCAGATAGTTATCAAATATGATCAATAGTCTTCTGCAAATAGTCAAGGAGTGCGATCCTCCAGCTGCCCAATCTGTAATAGGAAATTTCACACCTAATTAAATGGATTCTACATATAAATGTGAATTAAAAAAAATAAAAATGTATAGGTTGCAACAGGTAATTATCAACACCCAACTAGATGCATACCCAAGGATGCAAACAATCACACATGGCATAGACCATAGCACTTTTTTTTTGGTCTGGTTTTATACTCGTTGTGCCTTACTAACATCAATAGTGGCAGACATCTTTGAATTACCACAATGTTAAACCAATACATACAAATCAAGAGGTTAAACTCCCTTTAAATGTACATATTTTAATCCATTTTAATATATATATATTTGGAAAGAAGTATCATACATCATCAGTGTTTGGAAATTAGTATAATAGAAAGCAGACTTAGCCTCTGGGATTTATCCATGTAAAGTATCTTCAATATGGAAACAAAATAGATTTGAAAGATTCAGTCATACTGGCACAGCATTAGGCCACATTTGAAACTGTTGAGGTTTTTTTTCCTTTACTATGAAATCATGTGGAGGAAGAAACTCCTTTATCATCCATATCAAGTAGATGTGACCTGAGCAGGGGTAAGGTATTATCCTGATTGACTGTTTTAATGTCCTTTCCTACTTAGTGTTTGAAGAAACACCTTAACCATCATGATGAAAGCATAAAAGAGTTGATAAAAACACAAAAGAATTAAAGAAAACTGTACCTTACACAGAGGCATTATTAGCACCAAACTGGTCCAGGTAAGGAGTTACTAAACTCTTTTTTTCCGAAATTAAAAAGCAATGAGGTATCTTACAGTTGCCTTTGCTAAGGATTGTGAGTGGAAGAACTGAATGTACTCACCTAGCACTTTGTCAGTTTGTAGGGCTGACTTCCTTATTGGCAGGCCAGAATTAAAGATTAATTGACACTCTGCCTTCCTTACATATATTGAATGGTCATTAAAATTACTGCTTTTTTCTGTTAGCGGTTTCAAAAGTCACATAAAAGAAAAGATGAGACAAATGTTCTCCATGACTGAGTGGATGGATACATGGGTGTCTCTCCATACACTGAGCTGGACTTTTTTTTGTCTCATTCCCCACCCTGGGCAATAAATACCAGCTCATGTAAATTGTTTGCCTGGATTTAAGGTCTCTGGGGTTGATAACCTATCACTCAACTAGGTCTAGGTCTTCCTAGACAAAATGCTCCAAAGTGCTTCAGGAGTATAAAAAATCCCTTTAGAATCTTGAACGTTCTTGTGGATCTTTCTTTTGAAGGACTCAGTTCATGGTATTTCACATCAAATGACCACCACAGCAAGAGTGTTAACAAGATGAATAAAAGAAGCTTTGATGTCACCTTTTCAGTCTTACTGTCAGCTCAGGAAGACCTCACCTGCTCCTGATCATGCTTCATTGATTTCACAGAGACAAGAATTGGAATAACATTAGTGGTAAACTCTGACAATTCATGAGAATTCTACACATATAAAATATTCTTCTCATAAAGTAGTTTCTGTAATGTATAGCTTAATATGATAAGACTTTTTTTTTTTGTTCTTTATTATAAATAAATAATGTTCACAGGAGTTTTACAGATTTGGAATGGCCTTTACTGGAGAAGTGAATGTGTCAGTGTTTTTGCAGTGGGATTCTGGTTCCAGTGGATTAAAAGTACTGGCTCTGATGGCAGAAGGAGGAAATATAGTGCGTTATATAGTGCATTGTAAAGTAGACTGTGGTAGAGGAGGAAAACCAATGAGAGTAGAAAAAAGGAGGCAAGGTTGTGCCATCAAAGCAAGTTTAATCTTCTTTGAAAAAAAACCCCAACAATTTACATATCATCCTCAGGGCCATCTTCTCATGCCTGCCATCCCATTAAGTCATGGATAGCTGCAGTCTGCAGTAAAGGATGCGTGAGAGGTGCAATAAGAGGGCAGAACAGGAAAGGCTGGACTTTTCAGTACAGGAAATCCAAGGCAGCTGAGACAAGCTCATGGCAATTTAAATACCTGTATTATGTATTAGCACAGGCTGCAACGGTTATGTTTGATGTTGTTTTACATAAAAAATTTTAAAAGCTCAACTGATTTTCAGATGTCCTGACCCCTGTTAGTGCTGAGCACCTGTGGAAATGAAAGTGGATGGCCTCTGCTTACAATCAAGGTTAGATATGATGGTGTCAGGCAGTGGTTATGGAACAAGGAATGCACACAGAATGAATATGATGCTGTTCTGTCTCTCTAAGCATTTGCACTGAACTCATCCTCACATCTGGTCATCTCCACGTCATGTCAGTTCCTTCTTGTTAATTGCAAATAATTAGAAGGTTAGCTTGGGAGGGTGAGTCATAGCACAACAGGGTATGTGGGAACATGGATTTACAGAGGGGTTCTGGAAGAAGTGAGAGAGCTTCTAATACAGGAGGAAGGGAAGCTGCTGGAGAGTCATGATGCAGAGGAGGAAGACCTGGGGTGGAAACATGAGGGAGGAGGAATCCTGGGAGGCAGAGGCCCCCATTTTTAAACTGTCCCTCAGAGCAACCATGTTGTGAAGAAAATGGTGGCAGCAAAGCAGGAGACAGCCAGACGAGATGTGTGATGGGACAGCAGCAGGCAGGTCCGAGGCAGGCTCTGCGGCGGGCCCAGAGGGAGTCAGGGGCTGCCCACGGGTGGCTCTGGCTGCAGGTGCCAGCCAGGGATAGGGCAGATCTGAGGTGCCCTTGCATGACCTGGGGTGAGGGAGGCCCCTTTTCAGCCATCTTTGCCAAAAGGGTGAGAAGGTCATTCCTGAGCTGAGGAGGGGAAAAAGAGAGTGGTTTTTGAGGAAGAAAATAATAGCAATTAGAAGTCACAGATAATTACTGATCCATAATTTATAGCCAGTAAAAGAGAAGAAAGACTAAGTGGGAGCTCATGTTTTGGGGGCAGTGAAATGAGCTTGAGGATTATCTCATGACTTGTATAAAAGAAAGGTGTTTGAGGTGACATGAGATGACAGAGAAGGCATCCAGCATACTCTGTTAGTGATAAAAGCGGATATGGACTAGAGGTGAAATACCGAGTGTTGTGACTAGAGAAAAGACAATAAAGGAATCAAGGAACAAGAGTGAATGAGTCAAGTGGAGAAGTTCAAAATCTCAGAAAAATTAGAGCCTGGCCATGTTAAATGGAGATAAGAAGAAAAGGGAGATACTGGAACTTACTTATTAGCAGCCTTTCCACATCTGCTGCCAGGAGAGCCAAGACAGCAGTGGCAAAGTGGGTCAAGAGGAGGATTAGCAGTGCGAAAGTGAAGGCAGTAGACACAGGCATTATACTGGCAAGAGAGACAGGAGTGGAGCTGGACAGGTGAAAACAGAAAGTGTACTGGGGGAGGGAATTCCTCTCCAAGCAATGGAGAAGGTGCCCTGTCAGGAGGCAGCACACTTATTACACACAACCTGTATCTCTGATGAAATTAAATGTGAAGTAAGTGTTTAGAGAATTTTCACATTCTCAGTAAAACAAAGGATTAACAATGATCCAGTTAGATTGGTAGTGCCAGCACTGTGGACCAGTATTGCAAGACAATGCATTACTTCTCTGAGTCACTGGTTTCGTTCTCACATGGGCCTTTATTAACTGCAAATCTTTACCTCCTGATGGTTACCTCATGTGAAATGAGTTGGTGGCTCATTCCGGTTCATACTGAGAAGGTATCCACATTACAAAAATCATCACTGCTAATTACAAGCCATTTGCATTAATTGGTATCCTTGCTGGAAGTCTTCAGAGGGAAGAAGGCTAATGACTAAACAACAGGCATAGCAACTGAAACACCCTGTTTCCATGAAGTTGCTCTTGACCTGTCAAAGACTATGTGGGCTATTTGAGGTGGATGACCAGGGAAATGGTGATTGTTGCCTGAGACACATGAGATATGTGTGGCCTTTTTAGAAGCACCTGCTGATTTTCTGAGCCTAAACTTTCAGCACTGATGGTGATATGTGATTTTTTGTATGTTGTACCTGTTCTGGCCTGCCTCTTGTAATGGAAAGAGCTTCCTATGTCCTAGTATTTTATTACAGTTCATTTTCTGACTTTTTGGTTGTTACTGTTTTCATTTGTTTGTCTATCATCTGCACAATGACAAAGTAAATTACTTCCCCTCCCAATTTATCCATAACAAGTGAAATTAGTGTCTTTATAGTTTGCTTCTTTTGTCTCAGGTTTCCCTTTTCCTATAGTTTCAAATGTAGACTACAGTAGAAAGTTCTATTCTTCAATGAGACAAACTAAAATAAAGAAGAAAACAGTAAACTGCTTGTCTCCTGGCTCACAGGGTCGTGTTGTCCTAAACATTTTGAACAGACAAGCAGTTGGTGGCATAAACAGTTTTCAGGGAAGTGTGTGGACACTGGAAATATAGTTACCCCAAAAGGGTAACAACTCAATAACATGAAGCAGGGATCTTACCCAAAATGAGAGCCTGTAGAATCATTCTCTCTGTGACTCCTGCTGTAGTTCCCATTTTTTAACATCAACAGAATCACAGAATATGCTGAATTGGAAGGGGCCATGAGGACCATCAAGTCCAATTCCTGACACCACACAGAGCCATCCCCAAGAATCACACCAAGAGTCTGATAGCATCATTCAAACACTTCTTGAACTCTGTCAGGCTTGGTTCTGTGACTATTTCTCTAGGGGCCCATTTCCAAAGCCCAACCACTCTCTGGATGAAAAACATTTTCCCAATATCTAACCTAAAACTCCACTGATACAACTTCAGGCCATTAGGTTCTGTCACCACAAAGAGATCAGTGCCTGCTCCTCTCTCTCTCATAAAGAAGTTATATACTGCAATGAGGTCTCCACTCAGTCTCCTCTTCTTAAGGCTGAATAGACCAAGTGACCTCAGCCACTCCTCATACACCTTCCTCTTAAGGCCCTTCACCATCTTTGTTTCTTTCCTTTGGATGCTGTCTAACAGTTTTATGTATTTCTTATACTGCAGTGCCCAAAACTGCCTCACAATTCAAGGTGAGGCCACACCGGTGCAGAGCAAAGCAGGACAATTCTCCTCCTCAACCAGCTGTCGATGCTTTGCCTGATGTTTCCCAGGACATGGTTGGCCCTCCTGGCTGCCAGGGCGCTGCTGACTCAGATTCAACTTGCCTGTCACAGTTGCAGAATATGACACTTTCCCTTGTTGAACTTCCTATGGTTGGTGATTGCCCAGTCCTCTAATTTATTGAGGTCTCTCTGCCGGGCCTCCCTGCCTTTGAGGAAATCAACAGCTCCTCCCAGTTTTGTGTCATCTGCAAACGTGCTTGGTATCCCTTCCAGTCTTGCATCTAAGTCATTTATCAAGATGTTGAAGAGCACTGGGCCTAAGATGGAGCCTGGTGGAACTCCATTAGTGACTGGTCACCAGTCTGATGTTACCCCACTCACTATCACCCTCTGTACTCAACCCATGAGCCAATTACTTACCCAATAAATTATGTGTTTATCCAGCTGTGGGCTGGACATTTTATCCAGAAGGGTCCTGTGTGAGACAGACAGTATTGAAAGCTTTACTGAAATCTGAAAGGATTACATCAATTGGCTTTCCTTACTCAGCAAGGTGGGTTAGCTTGTCATAAAAGGAAATTAGGTTTGATAAGGACTTCCATCTCATGAAGCCGTGCTGGCTGTGATCAATGTTGTATCCATCCAACTCATGCCTGGAGTGCTGAAGATTTCTTAGGGTATCTCTATTATTTACATATTCTTCTGCAGGCCTTTCGACAAATTCTTTCTGGATACTAACACATTGCTATGCGGAGTACACCTGTCATATAAGAGGCACTATTACATACATTTTACAGAAGTAGAGACAGAGCACAGAGGGAATTTTTTTATCAATCTGAAATCTTTCTCCAGTGTTTCTCAAATGTTCAGCACTTTTACTGGTACAAATTTCTCCTTCTCTTGCTTAGCATTTCTGGTAATCAGGTCCTGAAGTCTCAAAGTAGGAACTTAGAGAATGGAGAACTTGATGTAGTTTCTTTCAGAGGTGGAAAAGAAAAAAGCAACGAAACCATGGAAGGATCCTATAGAAAGATACGGCATTTTCTACTTAACCCTGATTCTTTTCACAAATAGTGAATTTATGCAGCAGACTTATGGAAACCAAGGTCTCGGAAAAACAAAGAATGATCCTATAATTGTGTGTCCAGTGTATGACATACAAATAACCTCTGTTCTTCCATTTCCTAATGTTGAGTATTGGATAATGCAATTTTGATTTTGTTCAATAGCAGAGGTTTGTAAACGCTGGTTTTGAGCCAATTCAGACTGTTAAACTCGAAAATAGAGTAAAATGTAATCTGTGCATTGTCTATCACTTAGAAGATCTATAAACATTTTATTGAATTAATTATGCCTTTGATAACCTAAAAAAAAGAGCACTATATGTTTGCAATTTCAATAATGCTTAAAAAAGGCTTTCCAAATTCACTAGAGTAAAGGGATCAGCTATCCAATGTTTTCTACTAGTGACCAAATGTAAAACAATAAAAATCTAAGTCCTTTCAATTTCATGCTTTCAAGAATGCTTAAAAAGTATGATTATAGCAGGCACAGAGAAAAACTAGAATAACTCTACCTATTATTATGTGGAAATGAGTAAATCCATTATAGGTTAAATATAGAAGAAACCTTGTAGTATTCCAGGCACTGTACAGCAAATTGCAGCACAAATTTGACTTCTTTTCAGAATACAGCAATAAAGACATGTAAAGAAGTTATATATTTCAGCTGAGCTTGACTTACTGGTCTTATTTTAAGAAGGAATCTCTGTCTGTGATAAATGCTCCTCAAAAATGAAGGAATATTAATAGAACAGACACTCCTTGTTACATTAGGTGCTTATCATGGGCAAATCACATTCACTTGGGTTACCTTTAACAGTTCCACTGATATCAAGAGAACTGCAATGAGAAAGGGAAGATGCATTTGTTGCCAGAGATCTCATAAGGTAAGCACCTGAGATAGCAGGAATGCAACTAATGCTGCTGATTTCTAGGGATAGCTGTGTCTTTCTGAAGAGAAAGGACATGAGACCTCCTCTCCTGAGGAACTTTCCAAGCAGCTGCCACAAGCGGCTGCTTGCTGTCCCCTGCAAAATATTTCTGATTTCAGGAAATGTTCAGACAGGCCCAAGGTTGCGGTGGTGTGAACTAATTATAGACAGAGAATAATTGTTAGGTAGTAAGGCAGTGAGGAATGACAAGAGGAACAACAATAGGATTATGTGGTCACTTGGCAAGGGACGGTGCTTGGTATAAGGCAGTTAAGAGGGCTTGTTTGTTTGTTGTTTTATTCTAATTAGGGTGTATGTCCTATTTGCTAATATTATTAAGGAATTGTGAAAGAGGTGTTTCTGGGGAGTAGACTTAAGAGTATTCAGGACACTGAACTCACAAAACGACTCAGGGCAGGCACTCTGCGCAGAGGGCATGATATGGAAAAAAACACAGAGATAGTTGTTGGACCAAGATACAGGGGCTGCTGGCATTGGCAAAGTAGGGAACATAAGTCACTGGGTCACACATCCGGGTAACTAGTTAGCACAGCAAAGTGATGATATGGACAGATCTGACACCAGTAAGATCAATGAACCATTTACCTAAACGAAAAGCATGATCAAGTACAGAGATAGTGCTTCTGAGAAAATGAAGCAGATGGACCTCTCCATTTGCTCCAAGCCTGTCAGAAGCAATCATGTCTGGTCCTTATAGTTATCATTCCAAGGACACCCTGACAAAGGACAGCTTAGTTATGGTACAGCTCTGTGACTTGTGGATGGAGCTGGCTTGCACACAGGCTGCTTGGAATGGGCAATAGTGATCACACCTCTTGTGCCTATCTATGTAAACTTATGACTGCCACGAACTCTGAAATCTTCAGTTCCAGATCTAGAGTGTTTTCACACAGTGTTTAGATTTGTAGCAAATGGAAAATTCTAAGCATGTCCTTTGAAGTATGAATTTCCATTCATGCATACCACCTGGCAGCACACTTCAAAGAATGTGCTCTTCCCAGTCTCCCATGCCAGTAGCATGGCTTGAATGTGCAGTGGATGAGCTCTGGAGCAAAGGTTCTGAGGCTGGGTTGTGAAAATCTCGGAGAGCTACTGCAAAACTTGCCATCTCCTGTGAGACATGAAGCTTGCCTTTTTTGGACTGCGGAAAGTGATGATATTTTCTTGTACTTGATCTGTTTCATGAATGACCCTAAATTTTACTAGTTCTCCTAATTTTGGACTCTTCTTCCTTTACTTTTTTTCCCAGCCCCAGGATAAAAAAGTGGTTGTGAGCTGAGCTCACACAACCTGTAATTGTCCAAAATTCCTAGTGTGAAGTTTTGTCTGATAATATAAATTCATACTCAGCTAAAAATTCCTGATAACGTCTTGTTTCCTTTTGGTGCTTGTTCCTGTGCTAGGTCTTCCAACTCCATCTTCAAAGCCTCCTGGGATATTTTGGTCTTTTCAATGCCAAAACACAAGTTACATGAAAATCATTCTATTTGAATATGGCTCCAGTTGTTTTTTTCTGCTGAAGAAATGTAATTTTATTAAAATACTTAAAAAGTTTTTTTAAATTTAGAAAAAATTGGGGTTTATATCAGAGCTGCTAAACCTGTGTTCAAAAGTGAATTCAGTAGGAACAAATATACAGTATTGAACACGCACAGCAAATCTGACTCTTTGGAGTTATTGTACAGGAAATGTAATTAACTCTCTATCAGTCCGTCAGCCCACTTTGTCTGTGAAGATAGGTAGTTTTCATGTTCTGTCCAGTATACGTATCTGTTATTTAACAGTATAAATCTTTTTTGATTACCCTCATGTGGAAAATACTATTCTCCAACAGTGATGCTGGAAATATAGTGACAATTTTCTTTCTGAAAAACTTTTTTTTTTTTGGTTTTGTACTGGATTACATTTATTAATTAAGCAAATGTGAGCTACTTCATATTTAGCCTTTGCTTTTTAAGTCATATTTACACATTTGACAGTTTCCCTGTTCCAAACCAACATCACCATGAGTAATGAAGTGTGTCACAGTAAAGTAATTCTTTACAGCAGCAACACCAATACAGTACTTTTCCACCTTCTCTGACCCATTTACCACTGTCTTTCCCTGCACCATTCTGTAGCCATAGTTACAACCTAAATGAGTATTATATGCTCAAATGAGAGGCTATTTGTAATTTCTGACTCTATAGGGAAAATCTAACCACTCTTCTGACATAAATGGTACAACTGAGCAAAAGAAACACAGTTTTCTATCTATCTTACTTGATACAGTGGTTAATTCAGGATTAGGATTACTCCTTCAATGTTCTTTACTGAGTTTAGTCTAAATTGTGAAAATTTCTCAGATTTTAGTCAGTCTTTCTCCAGCCAAACTCCTAGTGATGAACACAACAGATTTGAAAAGCAGTTCAATGTGAATTTATTATAGCAAGGGATATTTAGGAAGGAAAGTCCCTACTTTTGGATAAGGGTTGAACCTGTGTCTGTTGTACTTGGTATGCAAGACTGCTGTGATAACTCAAACCAAAAGAAAATCAAACTCATTTGTATTTGCGTTTGAGGCATCCTGTCTATCAATGACGCTATATACATAATAAATGATAACAACATAGATTTGACAAGCAAGCAAACAGCCTATTTTATTTCTTTCATATATTGTGTTAATCTCAGGAAAGATCTAGCTTCTAAAAAAAGTAAATAAAGTAAAAGACCACTATTAATTTATTCTTAACACAGGTATTCATAGATGAGTATGCAGAAGGAATATGATTTTTTGAGTCAACCTCTGCTATTCTGAGTAGATTATAAATCACAAAAGGGAAAAACTAAAGATTTTATTAAACATCTAATCCTTTTAGGAATTGGTATGGAAATTGGTATGTTAGCAGAGGCTGTAGAGAGCTGGACTAGAAAAAAACTGTAGCCTACTTATATCATCTCACTTGTAGGGATGAAAAGACAGTAGCAGAGGTAAAAAGAGAGGTAAATACTGCAAATGTAATTACTGTTTTGCAGAGGTAGTGGAAAAACATTAATTTACATGTACATTTAATCTCAAAAGAGCACCATGGTAAAAGGTTTTGGTTGAAGTGGCTAAGTCCTGTGTTTGAAAGTTGCCTGTGAGGATTTCACTTCATTTACATTCTTTTTATGCATGTTTAATGAGTATGCAATCTTATTTTAAAGTATAATGATAAATATGCTAATAAGCTTTTTTGTTCTCCCCAAAAGTATTTGAACAACTTATTGCTGTGTTCTGGGCTGACACAATATGAATATCTAATGCAGGAGAGCATGCACTGTTTTATTTAAAAATAGTCCGGACACTGCTTATTTGGAAAGAAACGAGGTCTGGCACCCTTCAGATCCTTGATTTTTCTAGTGCTGCACTAGACACTAGCTACAGTGGGATATCAGTTCCTTTACAACATAACACAGTATGTGAAAAAAACAGCCCATTAAGGTTAATGTATAGAAGCCATAGGACATCTGAGGTAACTCTAAGACAACTCATTTATGAATTGTTAGCAAAGGAATCATCTTTCAGGTAGAACTGTAATTTAGGCTGGGAACTGTTATGCTCTGGTTCTGTGCTGCCACTTCCAGTCTGTCGGATGCTGTGGGATCAGACCACAAAGAGAAGTCTGAGAGCTACTTTGGTTGATGCTGCTTGTTGAACTGACTTCTGACCACTTACCAGAATGTACGAAGAACCAAAAAAAAAGGGCAATCTCTTTGTTTTTAAATTTTGGAATGCCACAGGCCCCAAATTTCAGGTAATTTCAGGCTGTTACTAAAGGGTGAATTAAAACAAAGCACCGTGTCTGTGACCATAAGTGACAGATTGTTTCACCCGGCTGCTTTACCAATTCCTCAGGATTAGCAGTCTCTAGTCTATTATTCAGATTTCTTTTTCCTATTGCAAAAGAAATATAACAAATTTGGGGTAATACATTTCTTTGTCTCATGTGCCTGAAGTTTAAATATCTGCTGTAGATGAAGAACTGGGCAATTAAGTAGTTCCTCTAATGTTGTGTGTTATATTTTTTAAATTGATATTTAACCATTTTATTTGAAAAATTAATTCTGTAATAAACTTAATTCATATGCAATTTATTAAAAAAACACATGGTGTCTCTGCTATAGATTTCAAGCATCATATAGGAACGGACATATTTTAACTTATGTTCAACAGTACATAGTGACTTTTTGTCTCATTATATTGAATGTCTAAAAATTATCTCTCAGTATTTTTTCCCCTGATTGCATTATTCTCTCCTACCCCTAGCACTGCATTTCTCAGCTGACTGGTTTGACAGTTCATGAAAAGGGTGGAAATTATCAACTGAAACTAACAAGCTCATGTTGTTTCACCAGACTTTACACTCTGTAGAACAATGTGAAAAGGATGATCCATTTATTCCTCTTCCCAGAATTAAAGGCTGATGCATGAAGAATCCCGAAACTATCAATAATTTGCAGTGATTGGTATAGGCCAGAGATGCTTCTATTTATACATTGCACCTTGTACCATTTGCTACCTCATTGAGAGAGTTCTACTTTGCTCTACAATGAATTATTGACAAAGACAGGGAAGCATGATTGCAACCAATCAAGAAAAAGTAGTCATTTGTATAGAAATAAAAATTATGAACATGGTCAATTTGTTTTTGGTGATCCAGATACAGATACACCCTTTTGCTGACAAGTCAAAGCTCATTTAGCAGTACATGATGCAGCTTGCTTTTTTTTTTTTTTCCCATCTGTGCATTTCCTCTTATCCTGTAATTCATGTATAACATCAATAAAGTCAAAGACTGTATTTCCATCAGTGCTTCCTGTACCTCATGGAAGTTTTGTAGGCCATGCTATGTAGTCTATAGCACTGCACTTGTTTTCTGTATGAATGTTGATGGCAATGTTACCTCATAGCCCGCAGAAAATGTTGATGTTTGGTTGTATTACCAATTCGGTAATTAGCCTGTAAAGCTGATGTATTTGTTGTGGCCTTTCTTGTAACTGTCAACAAAGTAGTGTAAACTGCGTGGTTTGGGTGTCAGTAGCACAGAGCCCAGGATGCACTGCAGGACCCAGGTGAGAGCCTCATAACCCAGTGATTAATCTGTTTGAGTTCTGTATTCCTGGCACCTAGTAAGCAGTAGTAAAGCTACCTTTTTGGCAGGAGAGAGTGTGTGTGAAGTTCATAACAAAAATTACACTGGATTTGTGCTTTTCCTGATCAGACACTTAATGCATAACATGGAAGAGAGTAGAAGGTGGTATGACTTTTGTATTATTCTGAGGTCTGCAGAACTTTTATGAAATACATAATAATAGAAAATAAAAGCATATCAATCCCTATGCATATATGGTATGTTTAACCTCAGGGCCATGCAGACCCTGCCTGCCAAGACATTGCAGAGTGAAACAGGTAAAACAGTGGAAAACCTGTGGCCATTAATCTAGAAATGTAAATACCTATTTTAAAACAACCATGCTGGTGTACTGAGTTATATAATCTCCAAACATTCTGTACCTCTATATTAAACTTCCCATTATATCAGATTTCAAATCAGCACTTCATCTCTGCTTAAACAGTAAAAAACATCCAACTCCCTTTTAAATATAGAAAATTACAAATTTTTTCCATGAAACCCTCTTGTTCTTTTTATTTTGATTAACCGTTATCACCATTAAATTTTCAGTGACGGTTTGGACTTTTCTGTATTTTCTACCTGCAAAAACAAATAAAATATGACAGAAAGTTTTATTATCTGTTGAAAGTTTTCAGATACAAGTTTCAAAAAAAAAAAAAAAGGCTGGAGACAGGTTCCTAGTAATGGCAGTTTTCGGTATTTTGAATGTGAAGTTATTCCTGATAGTAGACTAGAAACCATTACATACTGTAAATCTTTGAGTTCTCTGTATGGCTCTGTTCGCTTTAAGCTGATATGAAAATTTGCACAAGTCTCTTCTTTTTTTTTAATCTGAAATTAAAGTGATGTTTGTTTCACTTCAGCATCTGCATGTGGGCACTGCATTTACTCTTGTCCTATAATCCTATCTTCTGCTTTGTCCTAAATACATGGGATTTTTGTCCTGGAAGATATCATTCTTCATTGCTTGAAGCATGTTATTTTCAGTTTGACAACTGACCCTTCAAAAGTTTATACTGGGAGTGATTAATGACTATAGACATAGGGCCTAAATAAGAGCTTCCACTATGAGATGTTCTTAAAACATTCTACCTGCCAGAGGCCACCTCTGCTTTGGTATTGCTGTCTGCCAAGGAGCCGTGTACATATGTCAGCTCTTTATAAGGGTCTGTTGATGTTTCCGTGTAGGGAAAGGAGCTATGCTATGCTATGAAAAGCATCTAAAGCTCACTTCTCAGGAACCAGATTTAGATCCACAATATAAATTTTAGCCTACCATGCTAAATTCCCTGGTAATATACTCTCTGAACAGTAATTATTTGTGATTGCTTTTCATGAATTCTTATGCTATTGTATTCTTAAAGTTGATAGACAAAAGAAAATAAATTGACATTTAAAAGCTTTTCTACCTGGAGAAATAGTTTCAAAATAGACATTCAAAGAGGCGTTTGTAAGAACACTACAAAATACATCGTGTGGAGGAGCTGTTTGAGGTTACTTCTCTGTGTCAGCAAATCCTTCAACATTTATATCCAAGCAGATCTTGCAGCCTTTGCTCTTACTGTCACCAAGCTTGCAGAAAAAAAAAAAAAAAAAAAAAAGAGCAAGGCTACCATCCTGGGCTGTTTTGTTTTTTTTTTGTTCTCAGGCAGAATGGATAATTTAAATTTTTTCGAAAAGAATTTTCTTTACTTTCCACTTCAGATCTTCATGCAAAGCATGAAGGTAGATATTGCATAATACTGTATATGGACAGAGGTAGCATTTTGTTCTCTCATGACTGATCTTTGATAATTTCTCATTTAATTACTTTTGACTGTAAATTATTGTTATTTCTTCCAATTGTTGTTGAACAGACAACATAAATAAGATTTCTCCTAACAATAGATCTCTTTGAACTTTAATGAGAGATTTCTCATTATATATAAAAAAACCAAAACAAAACAAACCCTTATGTTAAAATCTCAAATTCTTTCTAAATTATTAGGAATCTAGACATATTCACACAGATGGTGCTTATTTTCAAATCCTCTTGATGTAGAGCTGCAGGGAGTATGTGACATATCCTACCAAGTATGTATTATTGAAATAGTTTCCTTCTGGAGTTTGGAAAATGTCATCAACACTAAGGCAAGAAAACAATAAGAGGGAGATGTTAGAGATAGGAATAGTTGAGTGAAAGTAGACTGTGTGGTCCTGTTTCCTAATCAAGGAACATGCCATGGTGAAAGAATTCAATGATGCTGAAATTGTAGCATAGATTAAAAAAGAGAAAAGATTTTCAGGCTGGGAAAATATTTGCCAAAAGATGTAATAAGGCCAAGACTTGGAAAAAAATCAAAAGCCACTTGACTGTTGCACAAACATAATAATCCACAATAACATAAAAAAATGTATGTTTTTCAGGGGAGGTTTAAAGATTGTTGCTTTAGAATATGAGTCAATTGATGATTGCCTGAGTGGAATGAAGTTTCCCATTGGAGATGTTATTCCTCAACTATCTGTAACAGAGTTTTCAGATCTCTTTCTTGCAGTTCTAGTGCTGACCATTTTATGTGGCAGGGCACAGTCTGCAAAACTTAATAACTCACCCATATTACTAGCATTTAGGCCAAATATTGGTCTGGGAAGATAACTGAAGTGTTTATATAAACATTGCTAGATGGCAATCTGGCAAAAAGGCCTTTTAGTTGGTTCATCTAGATGCCCATGATGTTAACTATGTACCAAAGTACAGCTGTCTGAAGTGTTTAACAATCTCCACAGGACTGTCCTATTACTGTGTCACTCCGGTATGATCCCAGAATGCATAAATGGCTAAGCCTCTGCAGAGAGCTTGATCTCATCTCGAATCAAGGACACTTAATGTAATCCACTACAGGAGGACTTTCAACGTCCTTCCTGTCTGGTAAAACATCAAGCAGTTGGCACTTCATGTTTAGAGAAAGCTGTGGATACAGATTACGGGATGTCATGGGGCCACTCGTGCCACAGTGTCTTTGCAGTTTCCTTTCAGGCAGTGTACAGTGCTTAGAAAAAGGATATATCTTATCTATGCAACAGAAACTCACAGTGTCTCTAAAGAGTAATTTGATTAGCAGTTCTTTGGCAGCATCACAGAGCTCAGTTCAGACTGCTCAGCCCTGCTTGACAGTCAGGGTAAATACACATGTCCAGAAGTTCATGTTCTCACTGGTAGATTGTTGGATTCCTCTATCTAATTGAATCAGAGTGCTAGACAGCAGTCCTGGTCAC
The DNA here is from genome assembly GCA_013399895.1 of Serilophus lunatus. Classification (NCBI taxonomy): domain Eukaryota; kingdom Metazoa; phylum Chordata; class Aves; order Passeriformes; family Eurylaimidae; genus Serilophus; species Serilophus lunatus. The sequence goes on along the minus strand of VXBA01004780.1, from coordinate 5,273 downwards.
TGAAACTCAGTTGTTCACGTGGTTAGATCATTATACTTGGGCACATGTTTAACCCAAGACAGCTGTTTCTGGGTCAAACAACTCTTAAATTCTGAAAGGGAATTAGCACAGTTTGAGGAGGATTCCCAAAAGTCAGCTGGCATGTGATAATTGTGTTTGGGGGAGTGAGGGACTTTAGAAACAGCCTAGTTTCAGGTGGCTAATTTCAGCCAGTTTACTTTAACTCTCAGTGCTGGGGATGACCATAGGTGTGTAGAAGTAGACAGAATAGAGGCAAACTTATTTTTCTTTGTTTAATTCTGCCTTGAGTGTACATATCTGTGCAGGGGAGACATGCTTAGCATTATAGTAAAGAACTATGTTCAGAAAGACAAGGAGGGAATTGCCCTGGAGGTATTACTATAAAGAGATATTCCACAGGCAAGCAGTTTTCTTCTGAGTCTGAACACCTTTAGGGGAAAGAGTTTCACATGTGATACTCAGGATGTAAACTTCTATGTTTCAAAAAACCCACCCAAAGTACTTAACCAAAAAGGGGGTTTTTTTGATAAAAGTTGGGGCTTTTGTAGTTGTTTGGTTTAGGTTTGGTTTGTTTTTTGGGGGGAAGGTTTGTTTGTTTGTTTTAGTTTTTGTTTTTTTTCACTGGGTACCTGTTGTGCTGTCTGCAATATTGGCAGTAGCATGATAAGAGGTGATGTAAACATTCACTGGGTTTCTTTGTGGAATGACAATATGTAAAAAGGCCAAAAAGCCCTGTAAACTTCAAGAAGATGTAAGAAGGCATCTTCTTCTAGCTTCCTTTGCATTTGTTGTTAGAAAAGTATTGCTGGCAATTCAAGTCCTTTGTGCAAGCAACGCTTAGGAGGGTATGAATCTAGTATGCGGTAGTCTGTTTCATCTCCCTGTGTCTTTTCTATGTCTCTATGTTTGAGTGAAAGAGGATCTGATGAAGGAGAAAAAAAGTCTCAGAATTTAAGCATATGCTAAGAGCTTTGATGAAATAGAACTTAAGAACAGATAATGCAGAACACTATCATTTTGTCTAGATATGATTTTGTACACCCTCCAACTCAACGACAGGCAGAGGTATCTAAACTAATTCCAGAACTGGATGCAGAATTGCTCTGTCAGCAGAGCACTACACCCTGATTAATCAGCAGAGAGGAATTAGGTAAATTAGCTCCAGTAGTACTCTACTAATGCAACTCTGTGTCTTCCAGGCCACATGCTATCTGAGCTGTGTTGGATCAAGCAAATGTTCCAATTTGTCCAGTACCTGTAACTTTGTCCTAGACTGCATCAAGTAAAATGTTGGTTGAGTGCCTGAATTTGAATGTCCCTATCTTTGGACAAGTAGCCTAGTTTTGCAAGTAAACGTCAGAAAAAAAATTTAGTAAAAGAATTCAGAAGGGGTAAACTCTTAGAATTGCAAAACCCAAAATATTCTGACTTTCTGAAATCAAATTCAGGGAAGTTGTTTGCATCACAAATTCTGTATTTGTGTGCAAATGTGCTAAAGTTTTTCTTCTGTACAAACATCATCTCATTTTATTCAGACAGAACAACAGCTCTTCATCTGGCCAAACTGCATTGAGTGTGGTCCAAAAAAAAAAAAGCAATTTTTGTCTTTTGTCAATAGATAGATCCTGCTGCCATGGACCAAATAAGGTATTAAAGAAATCTCAAATCACAGATTAAGGAAATTCAAAACCTGGCTGGATTGTAAGAGCTTCTGAATGTCTAGTGGGACAAAAACAACTTGAAAGGATCATAGCTATTCTAAACACTTTTCAACAACTTCATTTTTCACCCAGAGGTTGGTCAGACACTGTAACAGGCTCCCCAAGAAAGTGGTCATAGTCTCAAGACTGTCTGAGTTCAAGTTGTGTTTGACCAAAGGTCTCAGGCATATGAGGAGATTTTTGGGGCTGTAGTGCCAGGGCAGAAGCTGGACTTTGTTGATCCTTATATGTCTCTTCCAAGCCAGAATATTCTATGATTCAATCCTGTAAAACATAAAACCTATCACACAGAGATTCAAATTTTCCATTCTTCATGAATGAGATATCCTAAGACAAAATAGGCCAAACTGTATCCTTGATTTTTGTCAGATTATACACTGGTTCACTTAAGCACTGTAGACATTCTGTACCTAAGTTTACGTTACAGGAGACTGATGTCTTTGGTGCTCATTGCAACACACTGTTGTGAGATAGTGCCCTAAATTATTTACAGTCTTTTAATCAGCAATTCCAATGTATCTTAGAAACCTTTCCTTCTTTCTCATGTTTTGTTTCTTGTCTATGAGTATAGTTTCAAACTCTCAAGTCATGGGAAAATTACAAATATTTTAATCTATAGTATTCTAGTATGAATTCCAAAAGAAGTAGAGTTTATGTAGTCTGTATGCTTCTACCAACAATTTTGAATATTTTGGACATTGGCTTTTGTTTTTAATAGTGATGGAAAGTGCTTAGAGATATTAAAGTCTCTGCTCTCTCATGAAGTAGGGGCTCAAGTATATGTCTGGAGATATTCCTATTCTCCCACTGGCAGAAGTGCTAAGAATCTAATGAGCAGAAGATATTTTGAAAGCCGGAAAAACATCAGTCAGAGCTTGCTCTTTCTTGGGAAGAATCTATTGACACTACAGAAAGCCATGAGGAATCGCTTTTTATCTATTACATTACTTATAGAGTTTGTTTTATAGATTTCACTGTCCTCAATGCAGAACTATGACCGAAATGATATTATCATTTGTTTTTCAATGATTTAGACTTTGACACCTGACAGTCCTTTATGACATTGCCTATATCTTTGTGATGGACGCTTTCAGAATGAATTAATAATTTCATAGGAAATTTTGATTTCTCTTTTATGCAGGTAAGGAACTTGATAATACATTATGATGACACCCAACAGTGTAGTGAAGCAGGGAGTTATATAAGCGGCTTGCTACAATTAAAAGCATGTGCATTCTGTTGTTCAATTTCGATTAGACATGTTAGTTTTGCTCATATTTCTAGAAATTATATTCTTTTCTCTTATAGAATTGCTCTGATTAAACTACAACAAGCTATATTTCTAGTTTCTTGTGCTAGTAAATGTAGGAAAGAAATGCTTGTGGCCCACAGTCTCTCCATTTCCTGTCTCTAAACTGCAGCCAGGGAAAATGCCTTGAAGCAGGGCTCCTCTGAATATCAGGCACAACTCATACATTGTAACTTCTTTCTTGCTTTCTGTCTACACACAAAGAATTATGGAGTCACCCTCGTGTGCAGACTGTGCTTTTAGCACAGGGGATCATAGAAGGAGAAAGAGGTCATAGCACTGAGCTGCATAAACGCAGAAGGTGCAGTCTTCACTATGCACATATCAATTCTCAGGAAACACTGAATGAGTCTCTGTCCTGCCATTCTGGACAGACAAGCAAAATTATTGCAATCCTAAGAGTAAATCCCAAGTCAATCGGTAAAAGAAAAGCATTGAGAAAAAAGTTCTTCACAACAAAATATTGCATAAAAATGAGTTTCCTTTCACTTTCCTTTGAGCTTCTTGATAGCGATTCAGGCATCTCCAGAAACAAAACACAGTATAACATAAACTACTGGTCTGGAGAGGTGTAGCAGTCATTAACTTGCCCAGTACAGGGTTAACTCAGCCTGCTCTCAATGGCTTCAGTTACACAGCTCTCCTCACATATTGCCACTTAGTTCTCTTCCCCATGACATTGTCACAATAAATTAAAGCCCCCATCATGCAAAAGCCTCACGCATGTGGGTAGTCAGAGTTAATCACATGCATGAATGTTTGCAGGATAGCAGCCTGAGAGGTTAAAATCTAGAAAAGCAATCACATAAAATGACCTATTTTGGGCAGGAGGCAAAAGGCACTCAACAGAAGTACTTTAAAATTTACTTGGCTATAAAATTATAAAATACATTGTACTGCATTTTTAGAGAACTCATTTCTTTCCTATACCACCATATCTGAAAACATAGCAGAAAAAGCTGAAAGTGGCACTCTGCCAGCACTTGCTATCTGTTGTTATGGTCACAACACTAAAGCCCAGACACAGGAACAGCTAGCTGTCTGACACAGGAGTGTCCTGGACTTGTTCATTGATAGCATTCCCAAACAACATTTGTAACAGGTCCTTAAGATTAAGAGTTGTGATTATGTAATAGTATCACAATGATAAAAAAAAAAAAACAAAGGTAGAAAAACAAAGGGATATGCTGCTACTTGCTGATTGTCATGAACTCAGCAGCTTTAACAGCTTTCTCATCACCTGCACCTTTAACAGGTTTTAGCAAGAGGGCTGGGACTGGATCCTTCATTGTTGTAGCAGTTAGTTTGCAAATCAGATCTACTGGATTGAAAAAAAAAAAAAAAAGGAAAAATAGGAAAAAAAAAGAAAAAAAGAGAAAAAGGTGTTATGTTGTTGTTTATCCTGCTTTCTTTTAAGGGGAAATGCTGAACAACTGCCTTCTTTAAATTATTATTCTCTTTATATATTTATATATTTACCTAAATAACAAGGTACTTTGAGGCCTGCCATTGCATTTCCTACATGCTGCTAAATACGTTACATTACGTTGCCAGACAGAACACAATGTGGAAAGAAATCTATTTTTTTTTTTTTTAAGGAACTGCCAAATTATTTTTCTTTCTTTTCTTTTTTTTTTTTTTTTTTTTTTTTTTCAANTTTTTTTTTTTTTTTTTTTTCCCAACTGTCAGGATCTTTGGAATAAAGATTAATTTTTCCATACTTCTTTTAGACTAATTCAATCTGACATCTTTAAATCACTTGACACTGATGTGGAGATGGAAATATAACACTCATTATAAACAGCTAATTATGATGGCTGATATCAATTCTCTCACGCCCACTTCTTCTGTCCTCTTTTCACAACAAAGGCAAAAACCCCAGAGTTCTCCACTATCAGACGGGGGACTGTGGAGAGACAGAATTCATATCCTTGTCTTAATTTAAGTCCATTTAAACCAGCCACAAATGCTTTATTCAGGCTGTGCAAGTGATTGGGGTCTGTGGATACAGAGCAGTACAACTCATGGTGTTTTAACTTAGAAATACTCTTCCCTGCTTAGAAGCAAAGATAACCTTTTTGAATGACCCTTCAATTACCGTTTTCAGTTGCAGTGTGGTATATGAGCCAGCTTTACATAAAGTTACCTCTACTTGCTCTAAGTAGGAAGCACTAAATAGAAAGCACTTTGATGCCAATGGAAGAAATTTGGTTTTTTTGAAC
>VXBA01004779.1:26867-55263 GCA_013399895.1 Serilophus lunatus | reverse complement strand
ATACAGTCAATAAAATATAGAGCAGATGTCCAGTGAGGGGTGGCTGTGCCTTGGAGATGGGTAGCTATGGGATGGAGGTGTGTGTTAATATTACAATTAGTCTTTAATGAACCAAGTTTATGGAAAGATAGAGATTTCACCACCGTTACTGGTTTAGCAGCAGATCTTCTGTTTCCCTTGGCTGACAGGTACTGTGTGGTTTATCACCTGCAAAGTACCATTGAGCTCTCCTTGCAGAGATTTCCACAGAGCCTGTCTGTGGTTTCTCCACTCCACCCTCCATTCCATTCAGCTTAGTAGGTCCTTATTGTGCGGGGGAATCACTGTGGAGCTGCCAAACACATTCCGTTCAGGGAGTAGCAGCTGCATTTTACACTGTAATTTCTGCACCATTATAACCTCTGTTAGGATATGAATATAACTCTCACTTTAATTTTTACTTCCAGCCATCTTCCCATTGACACCTAGGAACGTTCTGAAAAGATCTTCATGAAGTCAATGGATATCAGTGTCATGCAGTGAGTCATGATGTTCCACACCTATTACAAGCCTACTTCAAATAAAATAGATATTCACTAATCAATAACCTTAAACTTGTCTTCAGTAATTTTTAATTCTGTACTTTCTGGACTAGTTTCTACTGCTTTTCTGTTAATGTTTTGTGGTATTGGAAATTTAAATTGGAGGGGGAAAAAATGTATATCTGAAATACCAACTAGAAAATTATTTTCATTCTAGCAAAGTGATTTAAAAAGTCCTAAATAAAACTGCCTTTTTTATTAAGTACCTTGTTTATTAAATAACAACTGGCTGATAAATGCAAACTGCATTTCTCAGACTCATCCAAGTTTTAATTCTATTCAATAAAACAGATTTGGACAAGAAGTGATAAATGCAAGTGTGGTTATTTGTACAAATTCTTCATGCAATTTCCATGTTTTCTACCTACCACAAGACACTTTCAAGCAGATTGATCTAATGCCAGCAAAGAACATAATTTATCAGGGTAATACAATATAGTAAACAAGAATAACATATTTTTCTTAAGTTTTGTATACAAATATCATCTGCAGAATCTAATCAAACACTGAGAAGTGGTCCAATTAAATGCAATTTACCTGAAATTAATCATGTCCATTTATTGTTGCTTAAGCTTTTGGGGTTTGTCTAGTTTATAACTTACATTGTATGACCACTTTTCAGAATGTGTCTAGAGAATACCATGCATTTTAAATGTCATCATAGAACATTTCTTCAATCACCTTCTACCTAACGCTAAATGTACGGTCTTTTACACTCTTGAAACAACTTCTTTTTTTTTTTTTTTTTTTTCCTAAAGATTCCTAATAATTTGTATAAATACTTGCCCTTACCAATCTGTCTTTAAATCATGTGATTATTCTAAATAGTGTCAATGAATATAATAAAGTTTAGATTTCTAAAAAATATTATTAAAGTTAAATATAGACTCTGTCATGCTTCATTAAGGATAGATGAAACAGCGGTTTGGGAAGACTATTTCACAAGCAGAAATGTGTTTGCTTCAATTACTGAAAAGTTCTTCTCTAAATGAGCAATTATAAAGAAGTCTTCTTTGAAAGTTTGTGTCCACCATAATCCACAATATTTATATTTTCCTTATGTATATACTACATAACTACATAAGTTGACCCTCCAAAATTCACAAAAGGATTAAAAGAAAAATATTTTAACAACTCTAGAAAGGAAAGTAATGCCAATTTTAAATCAGTGAAATCAGATTCTTTAGTGCTGTTCTCTCAGTCACTGTAGAAAGGTCACCCCAGATGGTGCACATGATACATATGGGAAACAGGAAGACAGGGAGAAAGCAGGTTTGAAGATACGAGAAATAACACCCCACCAGTAAGTCTGAGTTGTGTAAAAATTAACTTAAAAAAACTGTAACACCATTATGTTATACATAACAGACCCATCCCCTGGTAGGCTGTTTTCCTGTTTGGGCTATAGGAGATGCATTAATTCAGATGTGGCTTTACACAAAGGCTAGAAAGAAGAGAAATGCAGAAACATTAGTACAAATTGGCAATGAGTGGAGATATTAGCTGAATGGGATACCAGAAGGTAATCGCCAGGGTGAAAATACAACAGCTGTATTTTGCTTTGAATGCAGGAGGATCTGAAGTGCAAATATATAAATATTACTCACTACTATTCTGTTAAACTCTGATGAGAGTTATGCAGGTGCCCTAGAGCCTTATAACCATCTGGGTACTATGCTTGCTTGACAGGCTATGGACAGAAACAACAGTTCTGCCAAGAAAAATAACTGAAAGCAATCTGTGTTTCACCAGCTTGAAAAAATAACATAGCTTAATTTTCAAGTGCAATCCTCAGTTCATCATAACATTCTGTTGCTTAACTATATTATCTGACTCCATATAAAGCAACCAATTAAATAAGCTAGTTAGGAATCCTGTGTTCGTCAGCTTCAGGCTGGAGTTTGTCCTAGAAATCAAATAGAAACTGATGTAAACTGATATGAACACAATTACATCTCTTTCACTGATTATTCTTTCTAGATCCCATCTCCTACCTCTAGAGCTCAGGTGTGGCATTGTCAACACTTTTATTTTTCCTTTGACTCAAATGCACTTCTAAACCACTTTTATCTTCAGGAATGGAATATGTGCCTTGAGGCTGTGAGCTTAATTCTTGCCTCGTACAAACTGCCATAGCTATATCAATTTAGAATTTGATTCTCTGTCTTTCTCTTGCCTCTCTATATATGTTTTTTAATGTTATGACCCTTCTGTAATTTCATTTCTTCTGTGGTGAAGTTCAAAGGACATGTTCTCTTTTCAAAGGACATGTTCTTCTGTGCAAGCAACCTGATTTCAAGATTTTTTGATCCAGTAATTAGGTGCATTATTATTAATTGCATTTAAACAATTCTGACTATACTGATCCTTATGAATATTCAGGAAAATTAGAACCTTGACTAAAAAGATTTTTTTAAAACACAAATCTTACATATATTCCACAAAAACATAACTGTTGTTACAGAGTGGACAGAAGCAGCCAATTGAAAAGACAATTAGCAGGCACCTTTTAGAATCATAAGTAATTACAAAATGTAAAAAGGCTTTTTTTTTTTTTTTTTTTTTTTTTGAGGCTGTTTAAATAAGAAATCTAAATTTTGGAAATGTAATAGCAAATATGTACATTTTCAGGGTCACCTATGACTATTTTTAACATTTTCCCTATAAGCCTTTGTCATGCTTCAATAGGAATTGTGGGTCCTAAAGATGTAAGAATATCTCTGTATTATGTAATAAAGTTCCTACAGTCCTGCTAAATTAAGTCAATATGAATTATTCCAGTTCATTCTTTAGATCAAGCCCAAGGCTCTGTTTACTCATGTTTCTAAAAATTAGATGCAATTTATAATAATGTCATTCTTATCTTGTCAAAGTTCTGGTTTTATATCCACTACACTATACTATATATCTTGCTTCTAAACATTAGTGCTCCGTTACTTTTGCCTTTTGCACACAGTTCACTTGGAATGAAAAGCAGAGCACCTAGAAAGAATGAAACAAATGTATTTTGAGAGCTGGAGAAGCACAGATGCACAAGAGAAAGAAATGCATGTTTTAGAATCCACATAATGGCAGTTAATATATAATGAATACCATGACCACAGAATGTAGACCTGCTCTAAGCCTCCATTTTCAAAGGTGCATAATGTCATTATCTTTTCATATCTGAAAGAACAAAGGGGAAACAGTGCTGATTTCACTGCTGGGTAGATACAGTACATCTTCCAATTCTGTCTTTTGCAGTTCGTGTTTTAGTCATGGTTTAAGGGAGTCTATTCATCTTTCCAGTAGGTATTTTTCTGTATCGCCATTGTATCTCTAGTTTGACATCACTTTTCAAGACTAGTTACTGCACTATATTTTCTCCATCCTACTGGCAGTCTATCATGCTGTGTTCCTGTAGAAATTTTTTTATTTGTTCTCTAAGTTTTATTTTTTCCCCTCAATTTTCCTATTGCAATGGGTCTATTTTTCTTTTTTTTTTCCTTTTTTTCCCCTTTTATTTACTGTACTTTGGTTAAATTATATTTATTTTTTGTTATAATGTTTTATTATTTCCTGTTTTATGACAGCATGTGGTCAGCAAAATTCCATTTGTATTTTCTGGGGTTTCTAAGCAAATGTACGGATGATACTGCACATTTTACCAGGAAACAGTGGTTTACTCAGAATTGCATTCATTCTCATCTCTTCTTACTTCAATATTTATATAATTTTAAAAATGTTTGATGTGAGTTGCATTTGTTGAGGCTGCATAACTTCTGTATTATAAGACCCAAACCAGTTTTTACACGTATTGGAATGTTCACTACACTGTAGACTCATAAAGCTTATAAATAAGCAACTTAAATGTCCCTTCTCATTACAGTATACAAGAACATTGAGATTTGCTGCAAGTACTGAAACATGTCTGCAACAGCACAGCTGATGCAACTGTTTTCATTTGTGGATGAAATTAATTTGCTGAAAACACAATTAAATTACAGCAGGCAGTTGATCCAAGTCATAAACTGGGGACTTACAAGTTACAATCAACTCTGTGCTATATGTAATTGAAATACTGAATAAACGAATGTAAATAGAATATTGTTATGTATAAACAACACTCTAAAAGGCAAGAGTTTCAAAGATATGTAGGAAAAGTGTCATATATTCCTTATACTATCTATCTGCCGTACTATTTGCAGGTTCCACCAAAATCACATTTGATCATTATGTCAATATGCAGGGTGACACTTTCTCTTAAAGATTTTAGAGATTCTTTATAAAAAGCTACTAACTTTCTCAACCTTAGCAGCCTGAGATCCTTATCTTATATTCTTTCAAAGCAAATGTCCTCCATCATTTGTACAGTAACATCTGTTGAAACAGCCTGTCTCTCTCCATCAGCTCTAAAGGAAAGTTAAACTGCCAACTAAAATCTGAACTTAGATGATATTAACTATCTCATTTGATGAAGTGCTTCCATTGCAAGCAGGACTGAAATATAATCACAAATGTTGTACAGCCATGAGAATGTTTATGTTATGGATCGTATGAATGTATTAAAAGGTATCTGTGCACGTTACCCCACAGAAATTCCATATAAAATCAGACTTTCTCAGCTATACCAGATCACTCTTTCAACCACTCAGCTCCATGGTGTATCCTTCATGATACTGCAGTAATTTCATACCAAATCTAAATACAGTGTCATCATTTATATTTAGATACAGCAATGTTCTAAACAAGATCAGGTCTATAATGGAAAAACAATATATTTTACTAAATCAATTTACATGGGAAATATCGACACATTTTCAGATATGTTAGATATGATTATTCCAAGTTGTGGCATTACTTCATGGTCTGAAGACAATCAGAATTTAATCAAGCCAATTTCCAGAGCTGATTATGCCTCAAAAAGACTGGGCTGTGTAAATACTGCCCTTCATTTAATCTACTGAGCCATTAGCCCAAGTATCATAGATGATTTAAGTGCTGTGAGAAGGAAGCAGCATGTGGTAGGAGAAAAGATACATTAAAACAAAACAAAAACTCAGAAAACCCTTATTCATCAATTCAATAATTACTCAGGTAGAACTGTCAAGGAATTATTTAAAATGACCACACAGAAAAGAAAACTTAGATCATTGCTATGTTAGTTTTCAAAACAAGTGCAGGGAATTATTCAATGCTTTAATGATCAAAATATTTACCTGAAATCAAACAGTAGATAGTGGGAAAGGCAAATGACAGAAGTAAAGCATATCTTACAGGACACTATTTTATGCAGGAACTGCTAGATTATGCAGCGTGGGGGGGTTGATTTTTGTTTATTAGGGTGGCATACTTCAAAGTTTTTAATGAAATTCTTCTCTGAAAAGGATTTGACACTGTGTTTCTGCATGTGTGTGTAAAGATAGATGCCTCAGTTTGGTGCTTTTCCCTGGAATAAAATAAACTATGAGATCAGGGAGAAACTATTAGTTAAAAATTTTATTTCTTATACTCTCGTCTGCCTTTTGATTTTTTTTGCTTTCAGCTGTAATACAAATTTCATGAATATGATGTAGTGTTCTTCCTTGTTCTGGGGATGTTATTTTATTGAAATTAACTTTGTGGGGTTTTTATACTGCTGAACTGGATCTTTATATTTCTCATGGACAGGTTTCCTACTATCTGCAGATTTGGAAGGGAAAACAAACTAGTAATGAAAGATCTACTTCTAGGGCAGTTATTTCTCAGCTCTTGCATCAAAAAAATAACAGCACTAGATCAGGAAAGCTAATTTAGTTTCAGAATTACTCCGCTAACTAAGACAAAAGCAAGCAAAGTTAACCCTAATCCATTTTCATGCATTTTCATTGCATTTCATTCTTCTAGTACAACTAGTTTTTGCCAACTTTTTAAACATATGAAGTAATAACAAATCTTATTGACAATATAGTCTTGCTTTCATAGTAAATGCAATTTAGCCGTAGTTTTCTTCAACTAATATATCACTACTTTTGAATGGCTGAGAATTAATCATCTAAAAACCATCAGTGACTCTACATGGTTGGTTTGTGACACTTATTTGCATAAAATAACTGTACAACAACAGTGTAATTCTCTAAAAATTATTCATTTTCACCAGGGAATAATAGAAATTCCTTTAATGAGTTTTAATAAAGAAGCTAATTTAAGGTCTTTTATGGAAGTTCAGGTCATAAACAATATAAATAATTCTCTTATTCTTTTATATCTTTAAGAAAAAATGCTGTCTGGGAAATTATATCCGGTCTCAAAATCTATTTTAATATTTTTTGAATTATTTTACCATGAGTAAATATGACTTCTTTTTAAACTTGGCTTGCTTATAATGCTCCAGGGCTCATTGGGAGCAAACCTCTAGGAAGCAGAGGTTGAGAGCTCTCTTTTGACAAGGAACACTTCTCATTTTCCTTGCTTGCCTTTCCTTCCTTTACTTTCTCCTCAGATTCTTTGTTACAGTCCAAAGAGAATAAAAAAAGTGTTGAATTCCTTTCTTCTTTAGTTCTCCAAATATAATAAGGGCTACTTGAGCTTGAATTGTAGGCTTCAGCTCTGACTTCTGTTGTTCTGGAATCCAAGGTTCAGAGTGGTTCATACAGTCCTTCTTGGAGATTTCTCATGCTTCTTCTGAAAGCTATCCCTGAATTATAAATAAACTTAAGAAAAAACAAAACAATGTTTCTTTTATGAATGCTTAGGTATGGATAATGAAAAAAACAGCTTTATGGGGGAAAAAAAGTACTGTTATTCTGATTGACTTCTGCAGTAATGATATACACTCAGAAGATACAAAACAAGGAAAAAAACCCGAAAAACCAAAACAGCTGAGTTTTCTCAGTGTTATAACTTTATGCTTATATTTGAGTACAATGCTTTCATGGTAACAAAATTCATGTTTTAAATTGTTAAGGATTTTTTTTTTTTTTCTACAGAGATGATCGTCTATCATTGATAGCAATTTCTAACACATTCTGATTCATTTTCTGAAGAATGTTCTTGTACAGTTCCTGCTTCAAAATTAATTTATAGAAAGATTAAATTTAGTAGTAATTACCATAACTATATGCTAGTTTTAAGAAAGGCAAAATAGACCTAATAAAGTGATAGTAATTTTCTTTGGGCAAGATCCCATTTAGAACAATGTTGATGTCAAAGTAGTCCTTGCTGAATTAAAGGACAACATCAGAACAAGGAACAAGATAGTGATCTTGGACAGAAATAGGTATTTAAGTTATTGACTGATTGCATTGCTAAAATAGTCTTCCAACACTTTCTTCTGTTTTTCTCATTGACTGTTCCTGCAGCAATACCCTCCAAAAGACCCTAGAGGGAAATCTTTCCTAGCCTGGGATGCAACTCTGACTCCAAGATCTTGTGACTGAAAGAAAATTGCATCTTTGTTCTAAGTCAGCAATAATGATTTTTAAATTCAGTTCAGTTCATTCTCCAAGCCAGGAAAAAAGAAACAGCACTGTCCAATTAAGATTCTTCATACCTTAACAGAGAAAACATTTAATTTCCTTCCAGAATACACTATTATCACAGTGATTCGAAAATATGAATCACAGAATGTATGACCATCCATAGAAGGCAAACTTAAAAATGAGCATTCACCAAGACACAGAGAAGTCACCTTGTTTTATGAATAGTGTTTCATAGAAAGACACTTTGTGAAGTCTAAACGTGAATAAGTCATTTAATTGAGGAGACTTTTACTGCTAGAAACAAACACAAGCTATGTTTGTTACCTGAAATTTCCATATTTCTTGGATAAGTTAAAAAAAGTGTTTACTACAGATATTTATATATATGTCTTTAGTAAGATAATAGATAGTTATTGTGATATAGAACAGTTAGAACAAGTTAAAACAATGGAGAGAGTGGGAAGAGGGTGTGTTTGTTTAAGGTAACAACAGTTTTTTTCTATTTGAGGGTAGTTGGGATTCCTTCCCCCCCCCGACTTTTATGACAGGCTGATTTGGAGTACAGTTAATAGGAAGATTGGATTTTCCACTGCCATGGTTTTCACTGTGAAATAAGTGGCACAAAATTAGGATACACAAATAGCAGTGCAGCTTTTACACTCACTAGCTCTTGGGGAAATAAATCGTGCAAGCTGCCTATTCTCAGGTTCATTGTTGTGAATTACTTCACTACTTCTCTTAGAGGGGATCTTTTTTCTCAAGAGTTGTTCTAAACATTAATTGATTTTGATTCTGGATACCATCCTATTTGTAATTTGTGGAATTTGATGGAGATTAAAAATAGAATTGATTGGACAAGTGACAAGCTCATTAATGTATAAGAACATCCAATTCCAGAAAAAATGAAGTGTGCTGCTCAACCAGGATATGGGGTTTTTGCTTTTGACATAAAGAAAAGCAAAGAAAATAAGAAGTATTGAGAATCAAGAAATGCTTGGGCTCAAGTCTCATGAATTAAACAGTCCTGTTAAAGTATTAAAAAAACTAAAGTAAAATTACCTCTTCAAATTTTGTTATGTTGCTATGTTTTTGTAAAGCATTTTACTAAACAATATATTAGAAAGTTTTTTTAAGTGATTGAGGAAAAAGTAATTAAAACAAATCAAGTTGTAATATGTTGTGTTTTTTTTCACAAAATATATTTGTTTTTCTCATCTATCTACCAGAGGCAAACATAGTCTAGCATTTGAAAATCTGAATGTTGCCACTATTATTCCACTGCTAGCAGCTTTATTTCTTATGTTATACATATCTCTTCCAGACCAGTGATTTCTCCTCCCACTCTTTTTTTTTCTAAAATCCATTCTGCGCACTAGGAAACAGATGAATAAAACATAGGACTCCTTTTTTTTTTTTTTTTTAATTTAAGAAATAGGGGCTTATTTTACTTCTTTAAAATTAACATATTAGAAACCATGTATTTTTCAACTGAATTGAATTTTACAGAAAACCAAAATGTAACAGTTCAGTGACTTGGAAAATATTATTTTAAAAGAGTAAGAATCTGATGTGCTTAATGTGGCATGACGTCTTTTTCTTAAGGGTTCCAATCTTTTCTGATTAACATCTTAGCTCTGTAAGGTGATTTTGAGTATTTCAGTTATCATAACAATTAATTAGATGGGCAGCATCATGGCCAGTAAGTGATTACTTTACTTCTATACCTTGCTATGCCCTTGGAGTTATAAGATATTGCATGAGAAAAGAGCAAGACTCATGAAGCTCCCAAAATTTTTGGTGAAAAGTAAATATAGCAAAAATTCTTTCTAGGTAATTTCCTCTGATTTAGTTCTTTTATTTCTACAGTTTTCTTCACATGCCTGTAAGGAGACAAATTCATTTAAACGGGAGTCAGTTAAAATCTACTGATCTCTTTCGAGTATTTTTCTGTTAACAGAAATGTTAAGAACACCTTAAGACAAAGTGTTGTTCATTACAGAAATAGTCATGTAGTATTAAAAAATACAAAACTATCATCTTCTTTCAATTCAGTGCGATATAGATATAATTCAGGAGTACTTACTCTCAAGATATATATGGATTTTCACATGATATAGGCAGCAGCCATGAAAAATCAGTTCAAAAATCAGAAAGTCTTGCATCTTGTCTCATATCACCATTACTAGTTGTTGTGCCACTTTTAAAAGGCTATTTCAAGCATAAGAATACCTGAATTGTATTTTTTTACTGTCCTAATAAGATATATTCATTGATTTGTCCAATATATTTCAGAACATTTATTTTTTTATCCTTTGGCTAAATTAGTTTTCATTATATGTTTTTTAATATGTTAAAAATACTTTCTTGAGTATGTCATTTTTGCATAGCAATTTCACCGTTAGATAGCTCAGGGCTTTCTGAATGTGGTACATTGAAAATAGGAAAAGAATATTTGTTTTGTAGTCTCCTGATGCAATTCATGATTTAACATTCTCTGTTTAAACCTGTCCTTAGTGTGTATTCCAACCAAACATCTCTAAACTGCTGTATTTGTTCTAATCATGGAAGATTTTTGACACCCCTGAGTCTCTTTTCCCTTTCTTTATATATTTTCTTGATATAACATTTAAAATTACATGACACTAAATCTATTCCATAGTCAAGATGTGGGTCCATAGTGACTGATGGAAGCATATTATGCTACTTTCTGGTTTGCTTTCCACTGATTTTCCTAACAATTGCCAATGTGGTTTTCAGATCTTTTATAGCAATGGTAGATATTGATCCTTACAGACTCAAACACTTTTTTTATTTTTTTTTTGTTATCTTGAGTATTAATAACTAATTCAGGATGATCCTGTATCTTCTTTGTAGTTTGATTGCTTACAGCACATTGCTTAGCACTTCAATTCAGTAAATCATTTTAATATCTAATCCTGAGAGTTCATCTACACATCCATGTCACCTGTGTAGATTTCACTTGTACCAATTAATATCTGTAAGTGTTTCTGCCCAAGTATTAACCTCTTCCAAGACAAATTGTGAATATACAACTCAGTGATGCAGGTAAAAGTTCACAGATAATTTTCCCCTACTGTGAAACTATAAAAAATTCTTCATTTTACAATGACCATGTTATTCTCCAGTTTGTTCTACCTGTAAAACAAGTATGTATAACTCAGCTGATAAAAAATACCAATCATGCAAAGGTCTAATTTCCAGCTTAGAAAACATAGTGGTTTAACCTGAGGTAGATGCCAGGGACCCACTACAGTCACTCTCTCGCTCCCCCCTGCAAACAGCAAAGGAGAGAAAAGATAATGAAGGGCTTTGCGAGTTGAGATAAGGACCATAAAAGATTCTTCCCTAATTACTGTCACAGGNCTTCACAAACTGCTCCAGCATGAGACTCTCACAACAGACAGTCCTTCATGAAAACCACTCCGGCGAGTGGCCATCTCATAGGCAACAGTTCTTCAGACACTGCTGCCACATGGGTCACATCCCACAGGGTGCAGTCCTTCAGGTGCAGCTGCTCCAGCGTGGGCCCCACAGGCCACAAGTCCTACCAGGAAGTCCTGCTCCAGTGTGAGCTCCTCTCCCCACGGCCAGGACCCAGCTCCAACATGGGCCTCCTACAGGCTACAGCCTTCCTCTGACATCCACCTGCTCTGATGTGGGCTCCTCCACGGGCTACAGGTGGATCTCTGCACTCCTGTGGTCCTCCATGGGCTGCAGGGGCACAGCTGCTCCACCATGGCCTTCCCCGTGGGCTGCAGCTGGATCCCAGCGCCAGGAACACCTCCTGCTCCTCCATCTCCACTGACCAATGCATGGTGTCTGCGTTGTTGTTCACAGGCTCTCACTCTGCTCCTCTCCGGCAGCAATCTTCATCTCAGCTAACTTTTTTTTCCCTTCCTTCTTAACTATGTTATCACAGAGGTGTTCCTTCAACCGCCGATTGGCCTGACCTTGGTCAGCAGCGGGCCCAGCCTGGAGCCGTCTGGCATTGGCTCTGCTGGACACGGGGAACTTCCAGCAGCTTCTCGAAGAAGCCTTCCCCTCAGCCCCCATGCTGCTACCAAAATCTGTCCACAGAAAACCCAATACAGAAAACTAACCTGATGCACTCAATCAGACACTGCACCTCTATGTGCCTCATGTAAAATTAATAACTCTTTGATCACAACAACTGCTTCAACTCACAAGAGCTAAAAAATCCAGGGCTAGTTAAACTAATAGGGTACAGCATTTGATGTTTAACGTTTCAGGAGCAGTTTTGGTCAGCACTAGCTCTGGGGACTCCAGACCAGACATGTTACATGTATTATATGGGGATATGGAAAGAAAGTTGAAAACCTGTATGAGTAAATGTAGATCATTCCATCTGCCTTAATTATCTAGAGCCTTCTTTATAGGGCCCTCTAGATAGAAGGTTAATTTAAAGTATCTACCAGAGAGAGGGAATATTAGTCCATATCAGTCATATTTTAAAAAAGAAAAAAGTTTCCCTCTATTTGTTAGAAAGACAGACGAGCTCAACTTGTTCTGACAAAAATGTCACTATAATGGATACTCTAGAGCTATTCTAAAACCTTGTTTGGACACGGGATGTCATTCCACTGTCTCTTACCTACCTGCTACAGCGGGGTGAGATGTTTTTTTAAGTCTAACATTATACTTGCCAGTTCCAGCTTGATACTCTAGAGCCTAAAAAAAAATATAAATTCAGTTAATCTTATATATATTATATATATTCATTAAAAAGTTTACATAAATTGATATACATTTGAAGTAAACACCTAAAATGAGGCAAAATTCACTTTCAACAAGTTCTCATAACCATAGAATCATAGAATATGCTGAGTAGGAAGGGACTCACAAAGATCATCAAAGTCCAACTCCTGACCCTGCAAAGAACAGTCCCAAAAATCATACCGTGTGCCTGAGAGCATTGTCCAAATGATTCTTGAACTGCGCCAAGCTTGGTGCTCTGCCCACTTTCCTGGGGAGTCTTTTTCAGTGCCCAAACATTCTCCGGTTATAAAATACTGGATTGAACCTCAATGAATTTACGTGAGTCAGAGCCAACTCACTCTGTGTGTGTGTGGGGCAAGGGTCAGGCCTAGATCCGCAGGCACATGGTCAGGCCTGTCTACAGAAAGCACATGGCAGAGCTGGAAGGCACATAGTCTGCAGCCGACACAGCTGAGTCTAAGGAACGCACATGGCCCAGGAGTCATGTGGTTGGCTTTTCCGCCAAGGAAGGCCTGCTTCCTGGTAGCCTGCCCCTTGGAGCTTCTGACTGGGTGTGGCTAGGAGGATATTGAGCGGTCAGTGAGAAAAATGTCCTGCCTAGGTGGGGATAGACACTCTTGGAGGTAACTATTTTTCTCTCTTCTTCCTCTCTTTCCTTCTTCCTTTACTGTTTTAATTTTTTTCTTCCTTTACTTTTTTTCTCTTGTGAGTAACTTAAAACAGTTGAATAATATTTCACTAAATAGTATGAGGTTGGTGCTTGCTAGTGCTCTAGTACAATGCTTTTCCATTGTTATATGTTTATCCTGTAAACCCTTTTCCCAATACACCCATTTTCTCACTAAATTAAATCTTTGAGAAAGCATGGCACCAATTTCTCCAGATGTGAATTCAAATGTAATAATGAACTAAAAGATTTTTGAAAGTTTGGTGGGCGAAATTAAGTCTTAAGTAATTTTCCCAGTTAAGCACAAGGCTTCGCAACTGGAGTAGTTGCACCAGGGGAAGAACCTTTTCCTAATATCTAACCTCCTCTGACACAGCTTTAGGCCACTCCCTCAGGTCCTGTCACTGGTCACTAGAGAGAAGATATCAGCTCCTACCTGTCCACGTCACTTTGTAAGAAAGCTGTAGAATGTAATGAGGTTTCCCCTCAGTCTTCTCTCTTCCAGGCTGAACAAGCCAAGTGACCTCAGTCCCTCATCAAGGCATTTTCACCATCACCATAGTCCTCCTCTGGCACATTTGCCATTGAAAGTTTTGTATTACAGCTAAAAAATGATAAGCATAAAAAGGTTAGAAATTACACTGAGTTCACTAAAAATAAATCCTGAAAAATCTTTCCAAATACCTTTACATTGTGAACTGATCAGAATTAGTTTTAGGTAACATACTGCATTTGCACTCCTAACATATTTTGAAATTCTATACCATTTTAGCTTTGCTATTTAACAATTTGTAAAGCAATGAGTTGATGTTATAGGAACATTCAGTGTTCTTGCTTCTCAGTACAGGTATGCAATGAATAAAAATGTCTTTTTTTTCCTTTTTATTGTTGATGCGTTTCAGCGTTGAGTCTAGCAGACTAAGATAACAGTGATAACTGATATTTGTTCAAAATCTCAGTTGTGAAAAAAGGGCTCTGAAGCACAAAGTCTGAGATAAAAGCATTTTACAAATGAAGAAATCATGATAATTTCTTCAGGAAAACACACCTACACAGTGAGTTTACAATAGAAGTAAAGAGACATCGGTAATTGTCTCTCCTCAAAGAACTCCTGTTTCTCTGCTTTTACTCTTTTTCATACCACAGCTCATTGGCATGTTGACCCAGATTTCATGGTGTAGCAACCCAGTTCCTAAGTGATATAAGCTTAATCAAGACCATTTTATTTAGCACTTTAAAAGAATTTAAGGCCTTTAGGTTCATTACTGTTTACAAAAACACCAGTGAAAACGGTGTCATGTTTTCTTTAAGAATTTGTTTAAATTTAGTGAGAAAATGAATGTTTTACAAAAGGTTTAAAGGAATAACATACAACCAAGGGAAAACATTAGCAAATACAAACCCCATACCATTTAGTAAAAAGTATTACACTAGAGTATTAGGCTCAAGCAATTAGTAAAAAAAGATACAATCGACAAAGACACCCAATCTAAAGAAATCAGTAATCTAGCTTAATACAATACAATGCAAGCTCCTTTTGTTTTAAGAGAAAGAAAAGAGGGGAAAAAAGAGATTGAAAGAGTAAAGGGAAAAGAGAAAGAACAGTTACCATCAATCACATGTTGTTATGTCCTCAAACAGGAAAGCAGACCATCCACACACACCTTCTCTCCCTCCAGAATGAAATCTCCATGCAGCTGCCATCTTCCTTAGGAGAGAATTGGTAAAGGCCATATTTGTAAGAAAGCACCAGTCTGCGTTATATGACTGGAAGTAGACTTGGTGAACTTACAGGTACATTCTATTTCCATTTCTTATATTAAGCAAATTTCTTCCGGCTTGCCTGGGAATTTAAATATAGCTAATGCTATGTGAGAGCACTATCAGTACATGTTTGTGAGCTAACTTGAAATAACTTGAAGGTGAGTGATTCAGATTTTACTGTCATATGACCACAAGCATTGTGCTTCTCACAATATCACTCTAAGTGTAGCAATCTCTCTTCCTGCAAGGCAAAATAATAAAATTTGGGCATACAATTATTTAACTCAAAGTATAATCAGTTATTTTAATAAGTCTGGTTTTAATTTGTGAGTTTTTTTACTACAATGGCTATATAAATGCATTAAAGTAAGTCAGTTTAAATGCAGGCAATGACTAAGGTTGGTGAAGCATAGATAAGAAAATCTTGTTGACTTCGATAAAATAATCTCTTGTCCTGGTTCTGGCAAGGGTGGAGTTAATTTGTTTGTTTATTGATGTGATGCCTGTTTACAAAAAAGGTAGGAAGGAGGATCCTGGTAA
The DNA here is from genome assembly GCA_013399895.1 of Serilophus lunatus. Taxonomy (NCBI): domain Eukaryota; kingdom Metazoa; phylum Chordata; class Aves; order Passeriformes; family Eurylaimidae; genus Serilophus; species Serilophus lunatus. The sequence goes on along the minus strand of VXBA01004779.1, from coordinate 39,514 downwards.
TTACAGGCCAGTTAGCCTGACTTCAGTACCAGGTAAGGTAATGGAACAGTTCATACTGAGAGCTATCAAACATCACTTACAGGATGGCCAGGCTATCAGACCTAGTCAGCATGGGTTTACAAAGGGTAGGTCGTGCTTGACCAAGTGACCCACCTGGTAGGTGCAGGAAAGGCTATGGTTGTTGTCTATTTGGATTTCAGCAAAGGCTTTGACACTGTCTCCCACAGCATACTCCTGGAAAAGCTGGCAGCCCATGGCTTGGATAGGAGCACTCTTTGCTGGGTTAGGAACTGGCTGGATGGCTGGGCCCAGAGAGTGATGGTGAACGGTGCTGCATCCAGCTGGCAGCCAGTCACCAGTGGTGTACCTCAGGGATCTGTGCTAGGACCAGTTCTGTTCAACATTTTTATTGATGACATGGATGAGGGTATTGTATCTTTCATTAGTAAATTTGCAGACGACACCAAGCTGGGAGCTTGTGTTGATCTATTGGAAGGAAGGAGGGCTCTGCAGAGAGACCTGGATCAGTTGAATGGATGGGCGGAGTCCAATAGGATGAAGTTTAATAAGTCTAAGTGCCAAGTTCTGCATTTTGGCCACAAAAATCCCTTGCAACGTTACGAGCTGGGGACAGTGTGTCTAGACAGTGCCCAGGTAGAAAGGGACCTGAGGGTACTGGTTGACAGCCAACTGAGTATGAGCCAGCAATGTACCCTGGTGACCAAGAAGGCCAACGGCATCCTGGCCAGCATTAGGAATTGTATGGCCAGCAGGAGCAGGGAGGTCATTCTTCCCCTGTACTCAGCACTGGTGAGGCCACATCAGTTTAGGAAGGACATGGAGATGATTGAGCACATCCAGAGGAGAGCAACGAGGCTGGTGGGGAATTTGGAACACAAGCCCTATGAGGAACTGTTGAAGGAGTTAGAGTTGTTTAGCCTGGAGAAAAAGAGACTCAGAAGTGACCTTATCACTCTCTACAACTTCCTGAGAGGAGGTTGTAGTCAGGTGGGGGATGGTCTCTTCCACCATGCAGCAACTGACAGAACAAGAGGACACAGTCTCAAGCTGCGTCAAAGAAGGTATAGGCTGGATATTAGGGAAAAGTTCTTCACAGAAAGAATAACAAAGTACTGGAATAGTCTGCACGGTGAGGTGGTAGAGTCACCATCCCTAGTCATGTTTAAAAAAAGACTGGACATGGCACTCGGTGCCATAGTCTAGTTGAGGTGTTAGGGTATGGGTTGGACTCAATGATCTTTGAGGTCTCTTCCAACCTAGTTATTCTGTGATTCTGTGAATTTCTGCAGTAGCTAGGAGGGGCATGACTAGGACTCAGAGGTTGTTCTATACCACATCACACCATTGCTGGGTCTGGGGGAAGAGAGTATGGTCTGGGGGGAAGGGGTTCCTTCTGGTCAAGTAAGTGCGGCATAGGGAGCCAAATGGTATTTTATATTGTCAGGGAGTTTCTGTGTGAATCATTCCTTTCTTGTACCCTCTAGTACTGTTGTTACTGTTGATTTTCTTATCTCATTGTTTCCACTAAAAATCATTCTTATCTCAACCTGTGATCTTTGCCCTTTCTGCCTCCAGTTCTCCTCACCATCCCACCACAGGGAGGAGGGAGAGGGCAAAGCAGAGGAGTGAGCAAGTGGTGGAGGTTGGGAGAGTCTTGGTGAGAGCACAAAATTGTGGAGTGCCAATCACAACATCTGGATATATGGATATTAATAACTTGGAATGAAGAGAAAGATGCACATGCAAAAGTATGTTTGGCTTAATTATTTTAGAAATTATTGTTCAGTAATCAGAATGAAACAAAGTTTCAAAAGTAATATAACAGAAACATAATTAATATTTAATGTCCCAAATTTCTTGTTTTCAGTGAATTTCAGAATAGACTTCCAAAATAAGATTCATCCCACCCTCATGCCTGCAGGGAAACTGGAGATGTCTGAACTGGTCACCTTAAATATCTTTTGTAATCAATAGGGGAGGGGAAAAAACTTTTTAGTTTTGTTTTAGTTTTGTTTCGTCTGATCTGTCTGAGATACTTACTTTAGAATGAGATCAACGACATCCTAAAGAGGGCTTTTTTTTTTTGTCCCCTCTATAAAGAAAATTTAAGATAATGAGTTTGTGTTATATGGCTGTATTTTAAATACCTACTTTCAGTCACATGAATCATGCACAAAATCACTGTAACATAGTTTTGCTCACAGTTTCGCCTGCAACTCCAATACATTAAAATGATTTTAAAGAATCTGTATATTTTTTTTTATCATTTTCCTTTTGAATTTATTGTACTTACAAGAATGTTAACAAATATATTTGGTAAAAGAAAAGTGCTAGAGACAATCTTACGTTTAGAACACAGGCATCCCACTAGTTTTATGAAGGCAAAAAGAACTCTCCTTTGTGGTTGTGGAAGTACGTAATTATCTACCATGTGGATTGTATATTTTTCTGCCAGACATCAGTTGATAGCTGCAGGGAAGTGACAAGACCCATTAAAGATGACATTTTGAGTGTGAGCCAGGACACTTCAGCTGTACATTTAATATCACACTATTATCATTTTTGCTGCCTAAACACAAACTGCTGCACATTTAACCTCTCTGGCCCTAATTGTTTTTATGTTTTTGGTTTTTCACAGTTCTTCGTAGTTCATAACAGGAAATGACTCTGCTTTATGATTAGACCTTCATGCACCACAGTAAGAGTAATTATATGTAGTACATTGTATTAAAAACTTTTTTTTTGTAGAATATCTGGCTTATCAGATTGCCCTCTGAGATGAGTCTTCTTGCAGATGCAACATTAGAAACATAAGCCCTAGGTGCAGAAATTGCATTGTACTAAATAAGCCAGTGCTATTATCAGAAAGGAACTCTGGATCTGTTAAAGACAAAATCCATTAATGACAATTCCCTAGTGTAAGTGAGATCACCTCGCCAGCCTTTCAGAATATAAAGTAGAAATCAATTTTGTTTTAAGAATAATAAAGAAAAACCCTTCTTTCATTAGAGTGTACTATTAGTGTTTGAGATTACATTTTTGAGGTGAACTCTCACAGCAGCTGTGACTAAAAAAATGAAATGCTAGAGATATTTATTATATATATAATGTTTAATATTTGATTCTGTTTATGTGCAAGTCATTGTTAAGAGCATAGACAAAACAAAGGAATTTCTGAACTGGAACAGTTCAGAGCAGGGAGTTTAGTTCAAGCTCTTCTTTGCTTTTTGTATTCATGACTTTATTGCAGGGCTGTTCTTGATAGTTCTCATTCTGCTGAATCAGCTCTTACAGAAGCATCATTGTTCTTCGAGACTGACATAGGTTACAGCCTGCTTAAGAAATGTGAATTAGATGCACTGGTGCATAGGAATGAGCAGAACTTGAAAGCTTTTTTTTTTTATTATTTTGTCCAATCAACTCTGCCTGTCTCTGTAGTGCCTGTACCCAGATTAGCCCCAAGCTTCAAAGAGTTTCTAACAAAGCTTCAAAGCAGGCAATTTATGCATCATTATTACCCTACTTTGAAATACACCTCTTTCTTCAGGAGAGCAAACATTCTTTAAAGAGTGATTGAAATCCAAAACAAAATTCCAATAAACTGAATTAACAGGGGGAAAACCTGCTACCTGTATCCTAGCATTTTTTTTTTTCCTTATGATAGTGATACAATTTCCTTTTAATTTGCTTTCAGTGTCATTTTCTCATACCGCTTAAATTACAGTGAGATGCATAATCCGTATAGGCTTGCAGATTAGGTCAAGAGGTCACTATACAGTTTCAAGTGTTCATTTCTATACAAAAAACCCAGGAGCAGCTAAGATGAAAGAAGCTGACATGATATCGTTTGTACCTCTGCAGGACAAGTATTCTGATGCATAGATTAAGTGGGCATGATATTTCTATGAGATTAAAAATTATTGCAGAGAGGACAGATTTATGAGTTGTCCACTGCTTTCCTCCTTATGGTTATGTATCATTGAAAATCAGCATTCGTGTTGCATTTCCAGGACTCCTTAAATATCCATGTTTTACAATTTTCTGATAAAGAACCAATCATATGAATAGCCATGCTGCATCTGATTTTCAACAGACTGAGACGTGATTAATGGATGATGTTAAACACTTTTAACCTTCTGGTGCTATTCAGTTGAAGGTGGCAAAGTGCACTTTTCGTAATGATTAACGTCTGTGTGATTCCAAATATACCAGTATTTCCAAATAATAATGTGTCTGTTGCAGATGGACTGTTAGTCAAATAACCTGGCATGTGTACCAGTACAACATACTTGTCTGAATGAGGATGTACCAATCGAGATTTTTCATCAAGTTGCCAGACTGCTACAATACTGATATAACCCTTTGTTATCCACTGATGATAGTGTATCAGACGTATCTTAATGTTCTGACTATAGAGATCTGAAATTTTCCGAACATGTATTTATTTATTTGGATGCTAGTGAGCAACATTCTGAGCTTATATTAGAAATTAAAATATAAACATTAAAAAATGGAGCATGTCTACACTTTTGAAGAAATATTAGTTTTCAATTGACTGTAAGGAAATTGAATTACAACAAATCAACTTATGACCCTTAGATGGTGAATAAAAGCACCCATGAAGGAGTTTGATGTGGCAAAACTAGTACTCTTTAAATTTATTTCTTTAAAAAATTCAGATTAATTTGACTGATGGTCCTCCATGAATCATACATTTTGTGGTGGGGTGAAAGATATAACTATAGAATGATAGAAGGGTCTAGACTGAAATGACTTCTGGACACCCTCTGATCCAACCCCCTGTGGAAAGGAGGACCTTAGTCTAGGCTATCCATGTCCTTGTCAAGCTGCCTTCAGTGTTTCCAACAAGGGAAATTCTGATGCCCGGAAACTGACCTCACACACAGGCCACGTAAAAAAACGGCAGGTATGTTTATTCTGTCGACGAGCAGGTTACAGTTCAATCTGAACCACCCGCTCTCTGAACCCATGACTTCCCTGGGTTTATGTCCCCTTCTGAGTGGCAGGTGTCTCACAGCACTGATTGGCCTCCCCGCTCCAGGCCCTCCCCATTCTCTGCCCCATCCCATCAAGGGTTGGGCTGTTGCCACCATCATTTCCCTGCAGAGAGGCATGTCCCTTCCGAGAAGAACTTGAGATGTTGTTCCAGCAGGCTGTTGTGATGTCTGGTTTTTGCCGTCTCTGCCTCCCTATCTGATGTTCGTGACTGGTGTTTACAGACCCTGCCTCATGCTAGCCCTGTGCCCCACAGCAGGGCCCCATTCCACTTCCCAAACCCCTCCCAACCCCGAATCAATTCTACCACTAGTCTGAGAAGCCTGTCTGATGTTTAACTCTCCTAAAGAATTTTTTTTCCTGCCTTACATCTAAATAGAAATTCCACTGAATTGACTCATGCCTGTTTTTTCTTGTCTGTTCATTTTTCAGAGTTTTGAAAAAAAATACTTCATCTCCTCTATAACTGCCACTCAAGTATGGGAAAACAATATTTAAATCCATCCTGAATCTTCTCTTCCTCAGGTGAAAAAAATTCCCAGATTTCTTTAACTTTTCTTCATACATCGAATTCTCTACCACAAATTCTCTAATCATCTTGAGGCTCTTCTGATCCCTCTCTCTTCAGTCTGTCTTTTATTTGGGAGGTACCAAAACTGAACACAATATGCCCAGTGTAGCAATTGTTGGTACAATCACTGAAATAGTTTGTCTTCATTGGTGCAAAGGCACACTACTAAGTCATATTCAGCTCACTATTCATTATACTCCCAGATCCTTTCTAGCAGAGCTGTTCCCCAGCCAGTTAGTCCACAGTCTGTACTACTGTCTCAATTATTCTATCTCTGCTGCAGGAATTCACATTTTAGTTTGTTAAATCTTATGCAATTTTCATTCGCCTGATTTTCTAGACTATTGAAGACTCTACATTTTACCTCTTCCATCCAGTGTTACCTATCTCTTCTCCCAATGTGATGTCAGTTGCAAAGTTGGTGATAGTGTAGTCAATATCACCCAGGTTGTTTGTAAAGACCCTGAGGAATCCCACTCATGACCAGCTGCCAATTTGACCCTGAAATATTGACAACCTTTTGAGTTCAGCACTTTGGACAGTTTTCCGTCCATGTTCAGGCTGATTTGTCCAGGCCATGGCTAATAAGCTTCGACAAGTACGTGAGGGATCATGTCAGACATCTTGGAGAGGTTCAGGTACATGGGTATCCACTGTTCTCCTTCATTAACTGAGGAAGTAATTTCAAAGTAATTTCATCACAGAAACAGTCAGACTGGCTCTGCACAATTTAATCTTGGCAAACTTGTGTTGGCTTTTTCCAATCTCCTTGCCTTTCATATGTGTGGACAATTTTCCTACCTGTATTAGCGCTATTATTTTCACAGGAGCTGAAGTGAGGCTACCTGGTCAGGTTTTTTCTAGATTTTTGTTGTTGTTGTTTTTTCATGGACATATTTGACCATTTTTTTTATTACATGTGATCTTCGTTGGTCTCCTAAAAATTACATGACGGATTTACAATAGTATCTTCTAATGTCTTCAGATTTATCTCATCAGGTCCCAAAAACCTCTTCCTATACAGTTGGTAGAGATGGTCCTTAGCTTGATCCTTCTTTGCTGTCAGTGACTCACCATTTACTTTTCCATTTCATCTTGGAACAGAGAATTGAGAGCTGACATTCACCTTAAAGATCAAGGTGAAAACAAGACTGAGTACTACTTTTCTGTGTCATTTCTAACTAAGTGTGCTCCATTTGGCAACAGTCTGTGTCTTTGTACTTCCACTCAGTACTAACTGATCTATAGAAGTCTCTCTTGCTAGTTTGACCTCTAGATAGACTTTTGTCTTCAAGCTCAAACAATATATTTTCTGTTCCTCTTTAGGGTTGTGCCCCCTTTCCCATCTACCATTTTGAGTGCTATCTGCTTAACTGGATTTGAGTTGTGGGGTTTTTATTCCATTTAGGGGTATGGATAGCTCTTGTGCTTTGAGCAGGTTACCTCTGAAAATTTCTGAGCAGTTCTGAGCACCTCTGCCCACCAAGACAGACTTCCATGGGAGTCCTAACCGTTCCCTGAGCAAAAGTTCCCTTCTAGGATTTCAAATCTGCAGTTCTGAAATACAAGGTATTTATTTTGCTATTATAATTTCAAATTATAACTATAAAGTGAAGAGTAGGAGGAAGAGTGTATATCTGTATTCATGTGTTTGTTTCTATTTGTGAGATTTAATTTTTTTTATTTTGTTTGTGGTATTAATTACATCCAAACTATACATACTAGTCACAAGTATTTGCTCTTACTTCTGAGCTCAAGTGCCTCAAGAATTTATTATAAAGGAAAACTCTTTCCACAAATAAACTGATGTGTTTATTTGTTTCTTCTACCAATCTACATATTTTTGGCTAGTTTTATGTTTAGAACAAAGGTTATTCAGAGGTCAAAATATTTCCCTGTTATTAACAGAATCTAATTAAAGAAACAATAAAAAACATTTTCATGGTAAAAGCAGTAAAGGAATAAAATTTCCACGTAGAGTTTTCAAAACAGTCTCTTTACATAGCAGTAAAAGCTTGAGTAGTATAATGCAAATTGAAACTATTTTCACAGAAATTCAGGTCACTATAGGACAAGTGAATGACATGCATTTCATCTCACTTGAGTCATTTACAAGTTGGGCAGGTAGTCCAAAGTTAGATGCCCATACTTTCCATATAATCAATGGAAAAAAAGAACAAGGGAGACATCAAGAGAGTGATTAATTAATGTTTAAATAAGTATCTATTAGAACCATAATAAATATATGTCTGGAGACACTTCTCATTAATGTCTGTGGAGGAAATGTGGATGAATAGCAAAGATGTCTAATTTTCAGATATTCAAAATGAGGTGAAATGAATCCCATTAGCTATGTGAGCCTTTCATGCATAAATATCTTGTATGAGAGCATTATAAACTGTTTACTAATATACCCAGATTTATCAATTAGCACACTAAAGCAATCCATATAAATAGCAAGACATTGATTCCTAGCAGACAGATTTTTTCTGTTGGTCAGGAAAAGACTTTGGCCATTTTCTTTAATGGAATTAGATTGAACTGGTAAAAATTTTAAATTTAGATTGTTATATGCATGCATACTCCCCAAATTCTTTTCAAATTCATTCCATATTAGAAATCCTTTTACTATAGTTAAATGATGTTATTCATGCAGTTTACTTCAAATACAACCTTGGAAAGTCAGGAAACACGGCAAAATTTCATGTTTCATTCTGGTGTAAAGTACTTTTCTTCTGTCGACAGTTTGACAGCTATGTAAAGATCCGTACTTTTTAACTGCCTGATCCTTTCTACAGTTTGGTCCGAAATCTTAACTGTCACAACTGTATGTTCTCCAAAGTATCTTAATTTGAGCGTAGCTGGTTCAGCTGAAGTTTTAATCCTGACTGTATTCATTGATTTCCATTTTCCATGTTAGATGTGAATTTTCTTGTTCTGCTGAGCATTTTAATTTCCTTTTTCATGTAGCTTTAATATTGGATGCTCTATCGTATAAGGCACCAACAACAGATAATGGCTCATATACCAAGGCCCCTATAGCAAGAGTTAAAGAACTAGCTTGTAATTCTTAATCTACTAGCTTGCTATTATTAACCTGTTGCATTTCTATACAATGGAATTCAGAACATTTTTTACAGTCAATATTCACGCTCTTTAGGATGCAATTTTTCCACTCAACAATATTTTGAAATAAAAAATGGATGCTGAAATATTGTTCAGACAACAAATTCTGAAGGTTTCTGCTTTAGCAGAGATTTTTTGGAGGCCTATTTCAGTTTTGCCCTTATTGCTTGGTTTCCAAGGCAATATTACCCTATTTTCAAGCCCTGTTTGCATCAATGCTCAGGCAACAATAGGTTTTTGACATGTGGATGATGATGAAAAGTATTTGATCTCACACATCAGCATCTTTGCTCTCATAATTCTCTTGTTCCGCTGCTCCTTCTAACCGCATACCTGTCTTAAAATTAGCACATGTCAGAGTTTATGGCAAAAGTTACTGCTTTGCATGCTATTTCTTTTATCAGGATTATCATAATGTACTCATTTAAAAGAGCAGATAGCTTCCATTCCATTCCCTCTGCTGTTATTTAACTGTCACATTCAAGGTGGTAACTGTGGTCAGACTGTCCATAACTGTAAAGAACAAAGCCAAGCAAAACCACATGCTATCAAGCTCTATGTCTGGGAGTCTTATGTAGTTATATGATTTCACAATATGCAAGGATTCTTATGCTGTTAATTTTCAGATTTCTGGTTACACATTTTTCTATCTCATGTATTTAAATATTCCTTTCTGTATCAATTTCGCATGATTTTGAAGTAAAAATGTCACATAGATTACAGCTGAGAACTTGATATGTGTTCTTTCTTAATTTTGTTTTTTTCTTCCTCATTATCAGCAGTTTGCCAATCAATTTATTTTCATTTAATCATGCTGGATAGTCATTAGAATATCTTTCTAAGCTGAACATTATCATGCAAAGTAAATCAATATTGTCTTACTTGTACAGAACTGATTAGGTTAGTAAATTATTTACTAAAAGTCACACATAAACTCTACATTCAGTTTTTCTTACTAGAATAAACATGTATTGTACAAAAACATGCTGTTCCACCAGGAAATATAATTCAACATTATAAAGAGTAATATCACTGCAATTTTTGTACTGTAATACAAAAAGCAGAATTATATTTTTCTTTATGCCTACATCCAAGGCAGCATCAAATGGAAAATAAAATATATATAAAAGAGATTTTATTAAAAAAATCAATCTCAAATGGTACTTATTTGAAGAAAAAAAATAACCCCCCAAAGAAACACTGACCTTCTCAAAAATTTCTGACTAGAACAAAATTTGCCATAACATCTGTAGGTAAATTCATTTGCAAAGATAAAAATATTTTATCCAGACTATCCATTACAAATGAGTCTCTGTTTTGAGATATAAAAACATAGTTTATTCACTTGTGAACAGCCTCTGTAGGCTAAATCAATTGCTTGTGAATATCTTACTATATTTTTAATGTGAAGTGGAATTGCTGGTGCCACTTTTGCATTAGATTAATGAAGATGGTCATTTCTCCATAGTAACTAAGCAAAAGAGTGAGAGAAGTAGAAGGATGTTAAGTAATTTATGTTACGAATTTCCTAAGAAACTGATATTTCATTGCATAAATAACATTAAATTACTTTCTGCTACTTTCTAATCTTAGAACAATTTCAGTGTTTGACCCCATCTCTTCTTGAAAGATGGTCTCTATGCATATGACTCTAGAATTCAGAATCTAGGCATGTCTTCTTATAGGCCATTGGTGCTACCTTTCTTCAGTTCTGTTTTTAAGTCAATTCCAGACAGAATTTGCCTGCTTTTAATTGATTTCTTTAGACTGTTTACAGCTGGGGGAACACTATCTTTTACAGACAGATCCTCTTCTGAGATACTTGAGGCACATCAGCATTTAGATGGACTGTAAAGATGGACAAAAGGAGTGAAAGGCAAATCACCAAAATATATTTTACCAATAGAGGGTGAAGTTGTTCTTTCTGGAACACTTTACGAATGTTTTTAATGTTAAATTCACTTTTTGAAAGAGCTGCTACTCGTTTGTTGTTTTTTTATTTTTTTTTTAAATTGAAAATACAAAAAAAGTAATAAGTAATCCCAAACAAACCCCTCATTTGGAATGACTTAGAAGTTCACAGGAAAGAAAGGAAAGAAAGGAAAGAAAGGAAAGAAAGGAAAGAAAGGAAAGAAAGGAAAGGAAGGAAGGAAGGAAGGAAGGAAGGAAGGAAGGAAGGAAGGAAGGAAAGAAAGAAAGAAAGAAAGAAAGAAAGAAAGAAAGAAAGAAAGAAAGAAAGAAAGAAAGAAAGAAAGAAAGAAAGAAAGAAAGAAAGAAAGAAAGAAAGAAAGAAAGAAAGAAAGAAAGAAAGAAAGAAAGAAAGAAAGAAAGAAAGAAAGAAAGAAAGAAAGAAAGAAAGAAAGAAAGAAAGAAAGAAAGAAAGAAAGAAAGAAAGAAAGAAAGAAAGAAAGAAAGAAAGAAAGAAAGTCAGAGTCCTCAGCAAGTGAAAGAGAGCTCAGTTGCACAGTATGTGAGCATTATGTGAGCTGCTGGAGTTTCTTATCTCTCATTGAACATACAGATTCATAAGAAAACACAAAACATAGAGAATTGAACCAAGAGGCACAAAAGAAGAATAAGGAAGAATAATGTTTTATTCAAAATAAAGTAGAAATTCAATTTTCAACTTTTCCTTTATCTTTTTGTTTGGCGTTATCTTCCACAGCAGAAGGAAGTACATATAAACCCTATGAAACTCTTCACATCTACATCTTTAAATTCAAATTTAATGAATCATAATTGTGTTGCAGTAATCCACTTTAGAATATGATTGACACTGAAAAGCTATGTTCTGATTAGTTATTTAGTCCTTTGGATTGTATTATAGTTATTCACCAACTTTCAGCAATGTGTCTTTGTAACTTAATCACTAATAATTCTATGACAATCATAGAGTTATGATGAATAAAATAAATGAGTGAAGTAAGTAATAATTTCTTCCTCTGTGTGGCTCCTTCCCATTTCAGTAGTTGTCCTGCAGATAATTCTTTTCACTTTTCCAGTTTGTTTTTCCATCCCTTGAACCTTCAAATTCCCATGCCCTGTGCCTGGTAAGGATTAAGTTTCATACAAATTAACCGAGTCTGACTATGTGAGTTGCGTTATTTCTCCTCATACAGGCGAAATTCAAAAAAAAATTGCAAAATTACAGAATGCTTGAGGTTGTAAAGGACCTCTGGAGTTCATCTTGTCCAGATCCCTTACTCATACAAGGTCTCCTACAGCTAGTGCTCTCAGACTATGCCCAGATAGATTTTGAAAATCTCCTAGGATGGAGACCTCTCTGAGCAATCTGTGCCAGAGCTCATTGCTGAAACTCACACCAAGTCATATGAAACTCTGATACGCTGCACTCATTCCATTATACAAGAGCATTACAAGGACAATACAATTCCTACAAATATAGTTATTTTCAGAAGGCTTAGGTGTTTAACAGACCTATGGATGTAAAAACTGACATGGAGTCCATTTTCTATAGATGACGTGGGATGTATTAAATTAGGTTCCTGCTCTTTGAGAAGGGCCTGAATGTCAGATGGTAGTAGGAGCATGAGGGATAAAACTTCCTTTTGCAATTGAAGAAGCAGTAATTTTTAATGCCATATTATACAGATTATAAATTCTCTATATTTACAAGTTGCAATATACACTTTCTTTAAACTCATAGAGAACTTTTATAAGAAAAAAACATCCCTGATTAGAGTAGGTAGTTAGCCAGATAACTAACTGTAAATTAAGGGGAAAAGATTGTAGGAAAGAATAATTCATTAATTTACACAATGCAGACACCTTTCTTGCTGCTAATTTAGGTGGATGAAGAAATCTGCTCTTGTGTTTCCCAGTTGAAATGAGGGGGGAAAGCTCTTTAAATAGACATAATTTGGCACCAGACCAATAATGTACTTCTGAGCTT